>JALJCO010001259.1:0-50068 GCA_023101725.1 Atherinomorus stipes | reverse complement strand
AACACTTCATAATAACTATCCGTTATAACTAGTCAGTAGATCATTTGTAAACTGTTAATAAGTGAGTTATTAATCACTTGTTAAGTGTTTGTTAATAATTTGTTGATGATTAATAAAGGTGCCTTATAGATGGTTAATAAAACTATTAATAAACTGTTAGTTAATTGAGTTATAAATGACTTGTTAACTGTATATTAATAATTTATAACCATACCTTATAAACTAGTCATAGATCATGAACAAGTCATCAGTGAATAACTTACTAATGACTTGTTAAGTATCAGCTAGTAGTTTATATATGTCTATTGGGACGTGCCCTAAAGTTGCAACTATTCCTCATTTATTAACTGCTGATAAATGAGGAATTGTTGCAACTTTAGAATAACGTCCCAATAACATACATAAGCTTATAGCTAATACTTCTACTACTACATTAACTCACACTTACAGATCACTTGTTAATAGTTTAACCATCTACTAATAACAGTGACACTTTGTAGAACAGCATATGGGTGAGTTCAAGGGTCAGAAATTTAATGTGGTATTTAAAATATCACATTTTTTGCACCTCTCAACCCTCCTCCACTCCATAGAATTTTCTGTGTACTACTGCAATGGACAGATATCAGCGAACAAGAGGCCAGTACATTGGGGGCAGCAGCAGTTTGTCACCATTGATGAGAGCCACTTCAGATACAAAAGAAAGGCAAGCAGCATTCACTACTATCAAGACAGTAATGTACATTATGACAGATTATTCATTTTTTATAAACAAGAAAAATTCCTAATATTTGATGTTTTCAACAGTAATTACGAGGACGAATGGCTGGTGGCTGGAAGAGAAAGCATGTGGTTTTTTGGGATGCTAGGTGCGAACCGGAGATGGAGAAGACATGCAAAGCCTGTTCTTCGCCTAGTCGAGAAAAGAAGGAGGAGAGATCTGGTGCCGCTTATAGCTCACCATGTGAAAGTGGGATCTACAATAATAAGTGATGAGTGGCGGGCGTATCGCAATGCTTTACCTCAGCTAGGTTACACCCATTTCACTGTCAATCAGCAGTGTGTCATATGTTGATGCTCAAACAGGTGCACATACTCAGCACATAGAGAGGGCCTGGAGAACGGTTAAGGAAAATGTGTGGAGACTTAGGGGGAATCGTACAGAGGAGTTACTGGCAGACCATCTCAGAGTAATTGGCCCTCATTTATCAAACGATCGTAGAAATGATCGCACATCTGATCGTAAAAATGGTCGTACGATTGGACCCACGTGTGATTTATTAAAACGTTCGTATCGGTCCAATCTCGTCGTACGAACAAAAGAGTCTGATAAATTCCACAGCTGAAATCTATCATCATTTAAATGTCACGCCCACGGTTTGCTCCTCAAATATGCATAATGATGAGGCTTCACCCATAGAGTTTGAACTGGGAGAGGAGAGATTCTGCCAAAAAAGAAACCTTGGGGGATCAAGACAGAATTCCTCATTTGTGAGGTGGGAAAGATTAAAGAGGTGTTTGCAGCTTAAAAACCGGAGTCACAGACGTGCACAAAATGGGCACGGAAGAGAATCAGTCAGCTCCCACCGGTGTGAACGACTCCGGCTGAGATATTACTAAAAGTCTCATTCTAGGCCTGGCTGATACGGCTTATTCGTTTTATTAGTTATGAAATTTAATATACAGCTCCACATCCGATGGCAGCGTCACAAATTTTTTAGTCACTCGGTCAAGAAAAAGTGGTCCAATATTAAACTTTACTACCTCACCAAAAGAGTTCGCCCCCCTCCCCCCCCTCCATGCGCTCTAACAGGTGACAGGTGGATCTTTTTCTCTGACTGCTTATCAAAACCCTCCAGCAGTCCGAGCGATGTTCAGCACTGCACAGGACAGTGTAGCCATTGTAGATTTTCTCAGGGTCTAAAGCAGCGTCTCATCCCGCCGGGTCCTAAGTCAGACCGGGGTCCGACACCCACCTGCCTTCCTGCAGCCTGAAGCAGCGCTCCACCTGGGCACCTGCGCGTCTGTGCGTACTGATGCCTACTTCCTCCTATGTGGCAGTTTTTACCAGCAGGGTGGAGAGATGCACGAAGAGTGCAAAGCACTTGTCTCCAGAACTATATGTTAATGGATTTTAATAATTTGTTGAGATAAATGGAGGAATTAAATTCAGTCACAGCTATTTTTGCAATTTTGGAATACTTTCTACATCCCCTTTTTCTTTTTCTTTTCAAATGGGTTCATTCTTCCTGCTGATATGTGAATACTTATGATTAAATGACAGTTTGTGGTTTGGTTAATAAATATTTTCATGTTCTGCTGCGCTCATGCAACCCTCACTGACTCAAACTTGCGCGTTGAACCTGCAGAGCTGCTCGTGAGATTTGATCGTATCCTACCATCACGTTCAAATTGATAAATGCCGAGTCTTGCGTGAATGGTCGTACGCACAGATTTTCGTCGTACGATCGTTTGATAAATGAGGGCCATTGAATGGTATGAGTATCTCGCCCGTAAGCACGCAAGGTTCCATTAGGACGGATAATCCATGACATTGCTGTGATGTATAGACACTACATGTCTCTGAAATATTCTGTTAATCAGTTGTTCAGCACAAAACATACTTAAACCTCATGGGTTTGTATACTGTTGTATACTGCTGTTCTGCCATGTGATGGCTCAGTATGTGTTTGTCTGTACATTAAAGACAATGCTCAACATGTTATCTGTTGTATGTTTTTGGTAAAATATAGTACACAGAAAAATTCTATGGGTGGAGGAGGGCTGAGGTGCAAAAAATGTGATATTTTAAAAACCACATTAAATTTCTGACCCTTGAACTCACCCATATGTTGTTCTACAAAGTGTCACTGTTATTAGTAGATGGTTAAACTATTAACAAGTGATCTGTAAGTGAGAGTGAATGTAGTAGCAAAGTATGAGCAGGAAGCTTATGTATGTATATTAGACGTTATAAATTTGCTTTCAATAATTCCTCATTTATCAGCAGTTAATAAATGAGGAATAGTTGCAACCTTAGAATAACGTCCCAATAACATATATAAACTACTAACTGATACTTAACAAGTCATTAGTAAGTTATTCACTGATGACTTGTTCATGATCTATGACTAGTTTATAAGGTATGGTTATAAATTATTAATATACAGTTAACAAGTCATTTATAACTCATTAACTAACAGTTTGTTAATGGTTTATTAACCATCTATAAGGCACCTTTATTAATCATCAACAAATTATTAACAAACACTTAACAAGTGATTAATAAGTGATTAATAACTCACTTATTAACAGTTTACAAATGATCTACTGACTAGTTATAACGGATAGTTATTATGAAGTGTTACCAAAGTTTCTTGTCAAGTTGCTGACGGACGGACAAACTAACAGTTACCGAAAATTACCTCCTTGGCGGAGGTGATAAAAACTTTATGAAAATTTGGACACATAGATGGGTTTCATAGATAAATGCACCTGCACCAAGGGGCAAGAACAGAAAAAAACATTATTTACCTATGAGAAGACGTGTTTTACATGCAAGACTCGACTTTTAATGCAGATAATAACAGTCATGATATGATGAAAATGTCAGAAATACAATGTTGGAGTCCTAATATTTATTACAAAATGAAGACGTTAATGCATGTAAACAGGTAAACATGTTGATAGCAGGACAATAGGACTGACTGGTGTTCTGTAGGGACCCTCTGGACATGATGCAGGTTTAGACTACATGATTTATTTAGTCTTTCACCATGGTCAGCATGTTTGATTTAACCACCACAGTGGCATGGGTTACTACCGTTCTTTCTAGTCGGGAGACTGGTGATCATACCAGTAACACAGCACGAGTCAGCTGATCAGGACCCTGCTGAATCTACTGCCCACGGCTGCATCACAACACTGTAATATCCTGTAGCTGTGTCCTCTGCACACACACAAAAAAAATGGGAAAAAAAAACTAAAATTGTATAAAATTGTATACAAACATCAACGTCACAGAACAACGCATGCCGGAGATTTTATATGAAGTACGGGGGTCGTAACTCAGATGGCGTTTGAGTTTATATAGTTGGGCCTTGTTAGCAGTTAGCTAGTCTGTCTACTGTGTGCCAGGATTTCATACACAATGAAGTATAACATTACACAAGCAGCGAGACTTGCCGACAGCAATGCAGGTGAGTGCCTCACAGTTGGAATCACCTCCTTTCCAAATATCATGTTGATGTTGTCTTGCCTGGTATAATCCTGCAACTAGTGAAAGTTGCTCCTGTGTGGGAGGAGGCGAAACAACATCGGAGCAGCTCAGTGCATCGGCTGCAGACAACAGACTGTTGTGACGACTTTGGTTGAACAAAAGAGTCTCAACAAAGTTTGTCCACTTTCTAACTTAAGTTTTTCTGGCAAATTTCAAATTAGGTCCAACACTAATGATATCCATGTTTTAACAAGAAAAATGCTGTTTCCAGGTGATGACTCCCTTAGTATAATGGCAATAGAAACACAGAACAGCAACGCTAAGACTATTTTTATTCGTCATCAAAATAGATTTATACAATATAATTAAAAGCACAACGATCTCTGCTAGTTATTTCAGATTACACTACCTTTATGTGAAAGATATGAGTCATAGACTGCAGTACAAACACAGGCTTTTTGCCCCCTGGTTGCGTGCGCAACTGCTAATGTTTGTAAACGGGAAACCCACCTATACAGAAAGAATAGTTCATCATATGGGATACAAAATACTTTTCCACAATATGAGTAATTTCAACTAATGACACTACCACTTGATTTGCGGACATACAGTATATTGAGGAGACAGAGGAAACTTTACATGAGCTTGAGGATCAGGCTCAATCAGAAATCCCTTCTTCATGCAATGGACACTGCATGTGACGACATCACGGGGGGATCAGTGTAGGGCATGGTTGAGACATGCATGCCGTTTCTACCCACACTGCATTGAAAAGGAGAATATCTGCTATGATGTATATGAAAATATGTGGCCAGACAGCAACGTCTGGATGGTCCCAGGGGTCGGCTATGGCGGCCAGGAGGAAAATGTTGAGGACAGCAACCAGTAAAGTTGTGAAAATCCAACTTTTATTTACAGGCGACCCACAAATGTCCTTTTTATTTTCACTATTTTATTTCATATTATGCTGTTAGCATTTCCCTCATATTTTTTTTCTGCAACTCTCTATTGAAGTTAGATTGTATGAATAAAATTTGTTTCAGTTTCCTTGGCAGTATTCGTCCAATGTTGTCAAATCTTGGCTGTCACTCCTGTAGTTAAATTCCACTGTATCACTAGTTTTTTACACTTTTACACATTCTTAGCTAGACAATCAATGAAGGAATGGGCTAAGATGAGGGACATTTCAATGGTCCTCTGCCACTGTGACAAAACATCTAAATATTTTGACTTGCAGTGCTCAAACAGTGCCAAAAGGGCGTTGCATTTTGGAGGCACTGACATGTAGAAGATACATCTTGTTCCCCCTCTCCCCCTCTCTCTTCCCTTTCTTTTTTTGTTTTTTTTTTTTCTTTCCCCCTCTTTTTTCCTGTTCTCTCTTTTTCTTGTTTCCCTTTCTTCTTCTCTCCCCCTTTCCCTCCCTCCCCCCCCGTTTTTCTCTTTCCTCCCCCCGCCGGGTCTCTCTTTCCCCCTTGGGGCTTCCTCGCCTTTACTCCTCTTTTTCTCTTCTCCTTTCCCTTTTTCCCTCCCCCCTCCTCCTCTTCCTCCCCCTCCCCTTCTCCTTTCCCTTTTTCCCTCCTTTCCCCCTTTGTCTCTCCCCCTTCCCCCCCTTCTCCCCCCCTCCCTCCCCTTCCCCCCTTTCCCCTCCCCTTCCCTCCCCTCTCTCCCCTTCCCTTCTCTCTCCCTCCTCCCCTTTTCTCTCCCCCTCCGGCCCTCTCTCTTCTCTCTCTCCTCCCTCTTCTCTCCTGCCCTATTTTCCCTTCTCCCTTCTTCCCTCTCCCTCCCTCCCTCCTTCTCCTTGTTCTTTGCCTCGCTTCCCCCTTCTCTCCTTGATATCCCCCGTCCTTCTTCCCTTTCCCCCTTCCTCTTCTTTCTCCTCTCCTTCCCTGTCTCTCTCCTCTCCCCGGTTTTTGCTCCTTCCTTTCCCTTTTCCTCTTCCCTCTCTCTTCTCTTTCTCCCCGATCTATTTCCCTTTTCCCTCCCTCCCCTTCCCCCCCTCCTCCCTTCTTTCCGTGCTTCTTGTTTTAGGGCCCCCCTTACTCCTTCTCCCCCTCCTCTCCTTTCCCCTCCCCCTTTTCCCCCTTTTTCCCTCCCCCCATCCCCCCCTGGTTCCTTCCGCCTTCCTCGCCTGATCTTCCTTCCCTCCCCTCTTTCCTTTTCCTCTCTTTATCCCCCCCCTCTCCTCTCCTTCCCCCTTTCCTCTCCCTCCCCCCCTCCCTCTTTCCTTTTCTTTCCCCTCCTCTTCCTCCCTCCCCTCCTTTTTCCCCCTCCCCCTTCCCTCCCTCTTCCCGTTTATCCTCTTTCCTTCCTTCCCCTCGCCTTTTTTCGGTTTTTCCCTCCTTCTATTTCCCTCCTTTTCCCCCCTTTTTGGGGGGGAGATACCCCCTTCCTTCTCTCTCCTTCCTTCCCTTCTCCCCTCCCCCTTCTTTCTTGTTTCTCTCTTTTCTCCTCTTCCTTCCCCTTTTTCTTCTTCCCCTCTTCCTTTGTCTTCTTTTCCTTTCTTCTCTCCTCCCCCTCTCTCTCTTCTTTTCTCTCCTCTTCCCTTCTCCCTTCTTTCCTCTCTTCTCTCTTCTTCCCTCTCCTCTTTCTGAGGCCCTTTCCCCTTGTTTTCGGGTTTAGCCTCTCTGGCGGCCTGGATCTTCCTCCCCCCTCCTCTGTATCCTTCTTTTTTCCCCTTCCTCTTTCTCTGTTTCTTGCCTTTTTTCCTTTTCCTTTTCTTCTTTTTCCTTCCTTTTCCCTCTCCTCTTCTCCCCCCTCCCCCCTGGTCTCTGTCGTTCTCCCCGCGGTCTCCCTCCTCCTCCTTCCTCTCCTCCTTTCCCCTTCCTTTCCCCTCTTCCTCCCGTTTCTTGTCTCTTCTCCCCTCTCCTCCCTCTACTCCCCCCCCCCTTCCCCCTCCCTTCCCTCCCCTTCCCCCTTTCCTCTTCTTTTTCCCTCCCTCTCCCCCCCCCCCCCCCCCCCCCCCCCCCCCCCTCCCTTCCCCTCCCCTCCCTTTTTTCCCCTGTATGAGGCAGAAACTTTGTTTTTCCCCACAAATAAACTGTTAGTAGTAGTAGAGAGATGAACTTTTACCGATTAACCAGGTTAATGTGCTGAACCATCTACACTGGTGTTGGAAAAGCACCAAGAGTGGTGAGAATGTTCAGTCTGTTTTGAGAAATAACTTGCAGAACTGAGAGGGATCTTTGCATTTTTGGTGGCACTGACGATTTATATGGTAAAGGAATATCGTCTTGAAGGAAGAGTGAACAGTTTTGGGAGAGATGTGAGTTCTTGCAAGTTAACTATTGTGTTTCGCTAAACTGTAAGACTGTTTTGACTAATCATCTTTGACTTTTGAGAATGTAACTTTTGTCTCAAGAAATGAACAAAACCAACCAAAAAAAAAAATGTAATACAGTTGTTGTATTTCTATCATGATAATTTTTAATGATAATCATAATATTTTTACATTGTCGAATTTCCCTTCTGGGATAAATAAAGTATTTTTCATTTCATTTCATCATATTCTAGGACGTCAAATAAATGTGGTGAGGTCTGTGTATGTAGATGGAGGGAAGAATTGTCAGATATTTTTTAGCAGCTTGTGTTGCATTCTTCACTGGACAATCAACTTAAGGAGCTCCAGATCAGTCCCAGCTTAGAACCAGCCTTCTCAATATATTTGTTCAGTTTAATTAAGTCTCCTGCTCTAATGCTGCTGCCTCAACAGATGGCTGATAGATAATCAGATAGTTAACCAGATAATAGTGAGATTATCTAGTAATAAGCAGATAATAGATAATCTCCTATAACATACCCTGGTCAGGTACTGTATCTGTAGATATGTTTAAAGAGTAATTATTGTATTTATCCATACACACAAATAATGTATATAAATTAAAATCATGTTTCTTCTTTGCTATTACTTTACTCTTAAAATGTCCCTGTGCAATAAATTAAACTGAATTTCTTGTTTGCACTCAATCTCTCTCCGTCTCTGGATCTATGAACCTGCCCACTAGCAAATGAACATTTTCACATGCACACACGCCTACACACAGATTAAAACATCATCTAAATAACAGTTGGAGGTCAGAAAACAAATACTAAGTGTGTTATTGTATGTGGACTTTTTTCTTTTCTTTTGTCTTTTCTTATGGTGAATTATAAAAAAAATTGAGGTCCTGTTTGCTGAAAAGGATATTGGGAAAGAATCAGATAAAATTCTACTTCTTTCACATATTTATTGCTCTGTTATTGGCTCTCAAAGAAACAGAAGCAAACACATACGAACAAAAACAGCATAGTATGTAAACAGAAATTAACATGTTGCACAGAACATTAAGCCAAAACGAGTGTATACACAACTTCTACTGCATGTTGAAAATCTTCACAAACACTTGAATCAGTCTGAACATTTATAACAAAGAATGGCTTTTAGTGTCCTCCTTCATTACATTTACTGTATTGCTAAAGAGACAAAATGGGACAAAAAAATAATAAAATATATAGCAAACAGTTTTCTGAAAGATTCTGCCATCACAACTTGGCAACAGGTGAATGAGTCTGGATTCGTTATAGGTGGAAAAATCCACCAGAGGGTTTAGTCTTTCCAAGCATGGATGGTCATATGGCTTATCACTTAATGCCAAACTCCAGTGCAGAATCAAGTTCAACAAATATTTCTCAATGGCAGGTTTGGAATAACTGGGGTCTTTCAGCATCTACAGAACACTGAAAATATTCAGTCTGTGAAAATCTCAGTGTATTAAAGGGACTTGAGGCAAGATTAAGAAACAAAACTCGCGACTGGCGCTTCAGGTAACTGCAGCCACGAGCCAAGCCGTCACGGAAGTGTGCACAAACTGAAGCTATAATCCAAACCTTTTTCTTCGTAGTTACACTTTTTAGTGCCTTTCAGTTGATCTGGATTGTTTGCTGACAGCAGAAGAATCCATAACTATCGCTTACAGTGTTTGAATTTACCGTGACTGTCTTCTTCCTGTATCAAAACTGCACATGTAGCTTCATTTGACGTCACGTCTGCAGGGCAGGGCGGCAAATTCGGACACAGAATTGCAGCGCATTTTGCAGCACACAGCCTGTTCAAGGCAACGGAGAGAAACGTGGGTGGAAACGTTAGATTTGGTATTTAGCGCTTCATCACCCATTAGTATTTTAAAAAATCGTCATGTGTGTCGTTTTTTTAAAAATTCCTGCCTCTAGTCCCTTTAAAGTGCTGGTGACACGATTATCATTTCATGTAATGCTACTATACAATATTACAGCAACACTAAATGAGTGGCTCAGTGGAATTGTAAGTCAAACAGACTTGTTTTCACAGAAATATCTTAAGTTTTCTGAGTTTGAAAGGAGCTCTGCAACAGCGACTAAGAAAAACACGCCGCCATATTGCGACGTCAGCGGAAGATCTCGGGCGGCTTTTTTCTTTTTTTTTTTTCTTACTCGGTCAGCTAACAACAAGCAACATGGAAACGGTGGACGGTAACGATGATGGTCCCTGCCTGGAATTGATTTGTTTGGTGGAATCATCAGCCAGTTCAGAAGAGTTAGGTGATGTTGAGGAATATAGAGGCATCACACCTTATAGATTTGAGCCTTACCAAACGGACTTCATGCCGAGTGAGCAAGACTCTGAAAGCGGGAGTGCCGGAGAAGATGACATGGTCATTGCAGCAGCAGAGGGAAACACACGGCAGGGGAACACCGATTGGTATGTCTTTGTTATACATTACGATTAGCATTTTTTGTTATTAGGGATTTGTTTATATAGTAATTTGTGAATAAATGTAACTATTTAAAAAACTGATTTTTAACCTCTCCACACCCACCTGGACACCAGCGCCCATTTAGCTGTGTTTTCAATTAACAACAGCAAGCCACTATATGGACATATACATGGTTATAAAGCTTAGATAAATACATAAATAAATACATGAATAAAAAGAAGCAACTGCATCTCCCTACCTTTGAAGTGGATCCAGAAGCCATTTTATAAGTCCAATCTTCAATTGTTTACATTGTTTACAGTCCTTCTGTTCGTAAGTTCGTAAGGGTTCACCAATTTAAAGTAATCAAAAATATTTTTGATGAAAACGATTCCGTAGTGTAAAAATAGCCGACACACAGAGAAAAAAAAAAATCATTTTTCACCGTCCAAAAAGTCCGCTCGTGACAGCTACACGGTTTGTTTAGTAACATCTTGCTACGACCCCTAACATAGCTGTTGGGGTGTGCTTGTTTTCCTCACTCTCCTTCCTGCAAAACAAGTGTCCACATCCGTTTTAGTCTAAATTCAACCCTCAGACACTCCTTGTCTTAAAACAAGCGCTCTCAGTTTGGACTCCCATTCGACAGCACACAGCACTGACAGCACAGCTAAAAGTCCCGTAGCTGGAAACTTGAATAAACTTACGCCAGTCTTATGAGTGTTTGGACAAAAACCTGCAACACAACGCGACGGCATATCTGTAACCTTTAGCCAGTAAAGCTAAAACAAAAGGAGAAACTGTTAGCAAAACCGCTAGCTCTCCAGTCAACAAGCCGGGTGGGCAGTCTCTCGCTGATGTCACATCCGGTTTTGTACTCCTGTGGTGAACAGCGCCACAGTCTGGTCAGAAAAGCAGCGATGTTTTCTAATAACTCATTTATGCAGCTGCGGTTGTTTATGTTACATAGATCATCATGAAGGACGTTTTGGTCTATAAAACATGGCAAAAAATGTTAAAATCGTGTCACCAGCACTTTAAGGCCTAAAACAGAAAACTCAGCTGGATGACCTTCAAGCCTTCAGGCAGCACTGCATGAGAAACCATCATGCCACCATGATCGATATACGTAGCCACATGAGCTCCGGAGGACCTTGGAAAACTATTTTAAAAACTGGTGTATGATTTTACAAAGATGATAAAGAATATCCCAGCTGTTATTGGAGACAGCTACAAAAGACAGAATCTGGGGTGTGTATTGCTCTCCATGGCATTTATATATTCATATGTGTGAAAAAGCTGTCTATTGAAAATATATGGGCAACATGAAGAGAAAAGTAAGACAACAGCTACAAATTGCTGAGCAGCTGAAATTTTGGATTCAGCAAGAATGGACTAAGATTTCTCTGGAAAACCTGCAACAATTAGTGTCTGTAGATCCTAAATGGTTAAAAAGTCTCAATAAAAGGGAAGCTGATGACAGTCATGATAGCACAAGCATGAATTGTGAAAGCACGGAAAATAATTTAAAGATCTCCTTCCACTGAAAACCAGTTTAACTTGCTCCTTTTGAAATACGGAGGGTCACCCCTAGTTACATTCACATGCTGCACTTGCAAGTGGTGCGTCACCTCCACTGACTGTGTTTCCTATTCATAGAAACAATACAGACAAGGGAACGAATCACGGAAAGCCTTTCGCTTCCACATCACATTGAAAAGGGCGTCGCCCATGTGGGTTTATACCCGCCCATGGGAAGGCAGGTGACCCTCCCCTCCGCACTAGAAGGGAAGACAGCGCGACTGTAGCTGCGGAGTTGAGAAGCTAAGTTACATAACTGTTTACTAGCATGGCGGAACAAACTCGTTCGCGTGCTCTGTTACACAGACAGAGCGGGGGGAGGAGGTTCCTTTCTTACATTCATGGGAGGGAGCCAATCAAAAACGCATATTTCGTGGCATGGATATTCATGAGAAGGACAGAAAAAGCCTGTTGTTGGACCACAAGCCACTCTTCTAGCACACAAATGCAGCAGGAAACAAAGCAACCAGAAGTTTTTTTTAAACAGAAACGACGCATAACGCATTCAATAATAATGGCGAACACGGCAATATTAATGAAATGACGATGGAAGTAAATCTTTATTGCAATTGAAGAAACTTAAAATGTTCATTATTAAGTTCATAATTAATGTAAGCTAACCAGTGTTTGGCCACTAACAATCTTCCAGCCCCTTTGCTCGTGCTCTGTTGGATTGATTTGTTCTCCAGCCTGACATGGCTGGAGAGGTCAATCCACTTAAGTGGTCATCAGCTCAATCTCTCGTTCACACACAAACACACACATTGTTCTGTGTGTGTCACCCACAGGGGTGTTGCACCTGTTCAACACCTGTCAAGACAGAGATAAACCTGCTAATTCATATTATAACCCCAGTAGTGAGACTAAATGTTCAAGAGGTGATTTATCAAGATGGTCCGGCTACTTGTTTTGTGTTTTGACCCAGCTAACATGGCTGGAGGTGTCATTCCATTACTGTAAGTAGCCCAGTGACTTAGTGTCACCAGCAGTCCAGAATCCAAACACCCGTGATTGCTGTGGAAGCACAGGTGACAAGGGCAAGTCCAATGGCTAATCACATATTTGTAGCTCCTTCTGCTTGTGTGCTAATGTAGAGCTTAGAGCTGGTGCAGCTGAGTTAAAGAAAAACATGTTATGGCACCTGACATCCAACTTGATCTTAGAGAGAGACATTAAATACTGTGATATCAAGATTTTTAAACCTAATGGAGGAGTGGCAGGTCATGGCTTAAGTCCTCATGCTGATAAAGCAAAGTGAAAATCAGTTACTTGGTCACTGTTAAACACAAAAAAGGTTGTGATTCTGTTCTTAGTAAGTTTTAGAAACTGTTTGTGGGTTTACTTAATTTTGATAAACAAAAATAATTGATTAATTTATTCTATGTGTGACAGTGTGAGATCCTGTCACTATGCCTCCAACTGATCATGTGCCCTGGCTACTTGGCCACAAAGATAGCCCTTTGGCTGACTGGTAAGCCCCATGACTCTCACTTGGATCGAATCCCGCCCAGGCCCTTGTTGCGTTTCTTGCCAGATATGGTTTGGTCAGCCAAATGATACCTAGAATAATCCTTAAAGAATCTGATCACCATTTTCCTGTGAATGACTAACTTTACAACCACTCCACAGAAGTGGGGTGGGACCTCACATACTTTAAATCAGCACAGTGACTTCAAACCACTGAATAAACAGAGGACAGGCATGTCACTCTCCATAGTACAGGAAAATTATTTTAATACACTATATTGCCAAACGTATTTGCTCACCAATGCAAATTACGGCAGTCAGGTGTTCCAATCACTTCCGTGGCCAACTTCAACTTCAATTTTATTGTCAAGTGGGTCGCATGTGGACATATGGCACAGATGAAGTTACATCTCTCTCAAACCACGGTGCATTCAATACAATACAATAAACTATAACAGTGGTTCTCAAACTTTTTACAATGTGTACCACCTGAGAAAACATCGAGCTCTCAAAGTACCACCACCGTGACCAACTTGTACACACAGTTACAAGTTATGGACTCCTAACTAACAGGAGTCCATAACTCCTATTAGTTACGGACTGTTCACAGAGGAGGCATGCATGAATCGATTACTCCTAATATAAAAATATGAGAAGACCATCTTTACAAATGGGACCAAAAACAGACACCTGCCATCTCTCATTTCTAATCTGTAGTGATGATAGTATTTTTGTGCAAAATCTTCATTTTGCTTACACTAGATACATTTTTCATTGCACTATACTGTTTTGTGGTGTTGTCTTGTATTTGTGAGGTTTTTACTCTAGCATGTGTTTTTGTTTTGAAGTTGGGGCAGAGAAGGAGTGTGCACTCCTGTAGAAGGAGTGCATGATGGGGGACGGGGCTCTTGCTTTTATCAGTTTCAGCAGGAAGTAGAGTTGCTGTTGGGCTTTCTTGGCCAGGGACGTGGTGTTGGTGTCCCAGGACAGGTCTTGGGAGATGTGGACATCCAGGAACTTGGTGCTGCTCACCCACTCCACCTTAGCACTGTTGATGATCAGTGGAGCATGCTGGACAGGCTTTCTCCTGAAGTCTACCACGATCTCCTTCGTCTTCTCCACGTTCAGATTGAGATGGTTGTCCTTGCACCACATGGCCAGGTGGCTCACCTCACTCCTGTAGTTTGTCTCATCTTTGTTGTTGATGAGACCCACCACTGTTGTGTCATCTGTGAACTAAATGAAGAAGTTGGAGCTGAATGTTGGAGTGCAGTCGTGGGTCAGCAGAGTGAAGAGGAGGGGGCTCAGCACGCATCCTTGGGGGGCCTCCTTGTTCAGCGTGATGATGCTGGAGGTGTTGCTGCTGACCCGAACTGCCTGTGGTCTCCCCATCAGGAAGTCCAGCAGCCAGTTGCAGAGGGAGGTGTTGAGTCCCAGCTGGACCAGTTGGATGAGTGTATAAAATGAAGCACTTAGGCCTGCCGACTGTTATTACAAACATTTGTGAAAGAGTGGGTCACTCTCAGGAGCTCAGTGAATTCTAGCGTGGAAATGTGATGAGATGCCACACTGTAAAAAAAAAAAAAAAGAACATGTAAAAAAAAAACAAAAAAAACGGTAATATTCCGGCAGCTGCGGCGCCAGAAAAATACCGTAAAATTACAGAGAAAAACTTTCTCATAAAAATACAGTAATTTTTCATAATAAAAAGACAGTTTATAACTTTGATTTTACATGACATCTTTGTTTTAATTTGGCATTTTCATGTTTAATGAAGGATGTTAAGATGTATAACAATGAGAAAATCACCTAGACACACGGTAAAAACTGTTAGAATACAGGAAATCACAGTTAATATCACTGTTGCCAACTGTTAAGGGAGAGAAGTCACCATTGGCTGGTCCAAAAGTTGCCAGAAGTCACTAAATGACAACACGGCAACTTACAATCAGTGTTGCATATGTGCAGTACCCCATCATCGCATCCAACTTAATTGTTAGATAAGCTCCGTTACTAATTTCTATGGGTACTGAAGGGGTGACATATACATTTGAGTGATGGTGCAAAGAAGATCCAGGTGTGCCACAAGGCATCATGGGAAATAAGCAGCAACTGTTACATTAGGCTACAATTGTTCTTTGCTTTTAATACAAATTTATGCAGGTAATGTTTGCATCAAAGTAAATTCCGAGTTTGTGATAGAACAGCTTAACAATTCAGTATTAGTTGATGTTGGTTCAGTCTCAAACAGTACAAGTAGTGTGATATGATGGCGATTCTATCTCCTTGAGCTGTCCTTCACATTCATGGTGCAACTTTAACATCCAAACTGAACAGAATTTTTCAGCAACTTATTCTGAATGTGAACAAAACAAAGGCAGTAAACACTTATAACACTCATAAGAGGGTCATTTTCCTGTTGAATTTGCTTTTCCCATGAGCCTTTGTGGTCCAGATATGTTGCGTTTTGAAAAGAGCCCTGCCCCGTCGTTCATGCATGCTGAAGCTGGAACGACTTAAGAAATCTAGTTTGAGTGAAAGTAAAAACTTGTTTCAGATTAGAGATTGGGTTTTTTAAGTTGATATAACTAAAAATGATAATAATGATAATAATAATCACCAAACCAAAATAATTAAGTTAGATCAATGTAAAGAAGTCTTTCATATCAACTACAGCTCATATACTCTTTTCAGAGTGAAAAAGATTAAATTATCAAAAACATTTTTCTTTTGCTATGAAGAAATATTATCAGAAAATAAATTGAAAATGTATCTTAACATTCTTTTTATGTGAAATGAAATGGCATCTTCTTTTAAAAAGTGGAAACTTCATATCTTTTTACAGTTACAGGCTTTTCATGTTAATTCTTGTGAGACTTGTAAATTCACAGCCTATTTGCATAATAGGGGATTATCACGCTTACCGGAAGTTCCCTGATTTTGGACACTTCCTCTTCCGGGCCATGTTAACGACAGCCGTTCCTGCTCTGTTATACTGTTTAAATCGGATAAACTCCAAACATACTCAAGTTTTCATTCTAGACTGAAGTGATACTGAGGAAGAAGTGGATCAAAGCGATTGGTTCGCCGCGGTGAAGGGCCGAACTTTATAATAAAACACACGTTTGTTTGTCGCCGGTGGGGCACAACACAGGCACTTCACAGCATGCTAGCAATAGCCAGCTAGCGTTTACTGACGTGCTTAACATTGTGCGTCTTAAAACACACAAACATCTGAAAATCGGGTCTGTACCCCCCCCGTTTCCAGTGGAACAACTGGGGACTGCCAAGAAAGGAGACGCTTTCAGATGCTTGTGTGTTTTCAGCCGCACAAAGTTAGGCACGTCATCAAGCTGGCTAATGCTAACCTGCTAACAGTAGTCCGCCGACTACTACTCTGTTAAACTTTGTTAATCGGATAAACGCCAATGCCAAGTTTTAATTCTAGACTGAAGTGATGCTAAGGAAGAAGTGGATCAAAACGACCGATTCGCCGCGGTGAAGGACCGAACTTTATAATAAAACGACACACGTTTGTTTGTGGCCGGCAGACTGCGCAGTCGTGTTAGCATTAGCCAGCTCGATAACGTGCCTAACTTTGTGCGGCTGAAAGCACACAAGCATCTGAAAGCGTCTCCTTTCTTGGCAGTCCCCAGTTGTTCCACTGGAAACGGGGGGGTACAGACCCGATTTTCAGATGTTTGTGTGTTTTAAGACGCACAATGTTAAGCACGTCAGTAAACGCTAGCTGGCTAATGCTAGCATGCTGTGAAGTGCCGGTGTTGTGCCCCACCGGCGACAAACAAACGTGTGTTTTATCATAAAGTGCGGCCCTTCACCGCGGCGAATCGATCGCTTTGATCCACTTCTTAGTATCACTTCAGTCTAGGATGAAAACTTGAGTATGTTTGGAGTTTATCCGATTTAAACAGTGTAACAGAGCAGGAACGGCTGTCGTTAACATGGCCCGGAAGAGGAAGTGTCCAAAATCAGGGAACTTCCGGTAAGCGTGATAATCCCCTATTTTATTGTTAGTATTCCTTTTTTTAAAAAATGGGGAAAAATGTAAAATATCACAGAACAAATCTGATACTTTTTTTTTTTTTATTAACAAATCCAGTCGTGAAATTTCCTCACTCCTAAATATTCCACAGTCAACTGTCAGCTGTATTATAAAAAATGGAAGTGTTTGGGAACGACAGCAACTCAGCCACAAAGTGGTAGGCCACGTAAACTGATGGAGCGGGGTGAGTGGATGCTGAAGCGCAGTGTGAAGAGATTGCGAACTTTCTGCAGTCAATCACTACAGACAGTGGTTAAAGTGGGATTTAAAACAGTGCAAGATTTTTGCAAGTTTTGCAAAGTGACCTGTGTTGGCTTTATTTGCTGGATGAATAATCCAACATGGTTAACTACCATAAAGAAATACAGTAAAACAACCTAAAGACAAGACTTGGGTAAATACAAAATGCACTGCTGATATAGCCTTGGCTTTCTTTAGTCCTTAATGAAAGAAAAAATATGAAATTGATCAAGTGATAGTGAATTTACGGGGACACATTTTAAATTGGCATTGGCGTTATAGAAGATGTTTCTTTCAACAACTTTTGAAATATTTGATGAAATCGGGTTTGCTACCCCATATGCTATGATTAATTAAAAGCTTTAGATATATGAATATTACCATACATCAGCTGTGAAAGTAATGGGGCTGAAAAAACATCCGCAAATTATCTCTGCATTCCTTACATTTTTCATACTACCGTAGTAAGAGTGATTGATGGTCAATTCAGCTGGTACTGTAGGCCTAATAGGCGAGACTGATCAATGAGAGTGATTGATTGGTGAGAGTAATACTACGTGCCGGAAGCTGCACACTCTTGTCTGATGTTCACAGCAGGTAGCAAACAATCATTCTGCTAGCAGTTAGCGACCTTCAGACAACGGCATCTGTTTTACTTGCATTTGTGACATGATGGGAGAATCTTGGGCCTGCTGTCTGCTAAACACTGGAGTGGCTCGTTGCGCCGTGGCTGGGGGAGGGAGCAGTGAATCTAGCAGGTTGGTCTTGTGCATACGCTTTATTGAAACACTCGCTAACAGTCTCTTCTTTCTGAAATGGCAAAACATCTCCTATAGCGACCTTAAAGTAATCAGTGATTCTTAATTTGTGCCATCTCTTCATTTGTGAGGGAGCTAAGGGGAGTTCAGCTCCCCTAGAGACATTCCACTGATACTCTAAGGGGGATCCTTAGAAATAGTTCACTTTCAGGACACATTTCTTTTTTTTCTATAAATGTTCTCTTGTTAAACGTGCCATGACATCAAATTTCACTTTTCTGGGGTTTTGGGGGTGTAATATGATCTGTTGTGCCCTGATGAGGCCATGTGAATGTCCAGAGTGAGAATCAAAATCCCTGTTTATGGGTTGTCAGTTTTGTTTCTTTGTTCAAAAACTGTTTAATCAGACAGCAGCTTATCATTCTACGCAGTTTTAGCATGCTTTAGCATCTGGGTTTTCAGACGAATTAAAGCAGAACTCAGTAACTTCAGCTCGGGGCTCCCCCTAGTGGCGTCCTTTCACTGTCTAAAAGTTCAACCCCCCCTACACCCCCACAGCACACAGACGGCTTCTCTACCTGTCTTTCCTCTATTTTGATCCCTGATTATATTTCTAAGCTTTTACTAGCTTGTTGATGCTACGTTGCTGCGTTGGTAGCAGCACCTCGTCTCCCTCTGCTCAAAGCAAAGTCCTGTATTTTCTGAAACGGGACGTTTTACCCGCGATTTGCGGGTAAATATGCCGTGGATTATATTTTTCACTGGTGTTGGCGAGTAGCAGGTAAGAATACGAACTTTTATTTACTTTTTGCGGACATGACAAGTGATTATTGAGCCTGAAGCGGTGATGCTTCACCCGACGCCCAGGCAGCGCAAGCTACGTGAATCACTCTGGTCCAGCAAAGAGTTGGTTATGAGAGCCAGGAGCCGTGTTTAGGTGGTGTGAAGCTAAAGAAATGTTTTCTTCGAATTAGCGCTGGTAGTCTGGTTCAAATCAGCGCTGGAAGCAGCTCGGTAGATAGGGGACCTGAGTACCGTACAGCGGTTTCTGTTGTCGCAAGTTCTGCTCGGGTCGGCGCAGGCAAAGTTGTTTTTAGCTGCTCGCAGGCCAGAGGCCCCGGCGGGAGGGGGGGGCACATTGAATCGCTCCGTAAACACTTTGTTTAGCCCCACGGGGATTCCGAAAAGCATTTATTGAGGTAAAAAACTTACTGAGATTCCCCTTTAAGAGAAAACTTCTGCAGCAACACAGAGAGGCGACCACAACTTTGTCATTACCTGTAAGTTTATTTATTTTCTAAATGCTGTCATGTCTGATAAACATAGTTCACTGTCTGAAATCCCCATGTTGCCAACAGATAGCCTTTAGTAAACTCTGACCACGACCTAGTTTCTCTAAATAAGGTTATAGCCAAATAAGGTGTAGCCAATCAAAATGAAGTCAACTTGGTCTCTGGCTAAAGCTGCATATCATTACCACACCCAACTCTTTCACTTAAAGGGATATTGTGTAAGTTCTCCTGTTATTTATTCACAAAAACTGATTATTTGGTTCAAAAGTGTTTTTTCTTTAATCAGTAATCACTCCCATCAACAAACTGAAGTGCTCCTCTAAGTTCTAAATTTGCCGTTCATATCATTCATTTATACATCGAGCGGGGTGGCTCCGTGAAGACTGCCATGTCGTATCGCCATGTTTTTGCGTTCAGGAGAAGCGTGACAGTAGGAAAACACAGAAACTCACCGGACACACCGGAGTTTTCAGCTCAGTTCGAGGTAATGCCTTTGAAAAGTCACCGCGCTGCAGTGGGGAGAAACCAGCGTCTCGCTAATGCTGGGTTCACGTGCAGTCGGGCAGACGGCCGTTGGTAACAAACCAGGTGTCATTTTAATCAATAAAGCCGAGCGAAAGACGGTAAAACATGGGTCAGGGAAAACAATACAACATCGCCATGACAACAAATCAGATGTGGACTGATGTCACTGTAACTGACGGACCACATCTTCACATAGAGGCTGGTGATAACTTTACATGCAGCGGCTGTCGTCGGTCTGCCCGGTTTCACGCGAAAGCAGCATGAAAAGTACGAGGGAGCTGCTCGCGATTACACAATGTCCATTTAAGAAGGGAGGTCTAGCGTATCAAAACAATCCCCCCCTGTAAAAAACGACATTTATTTCTTTGGAGAATTGACATATGCAGCAATGTCAACGACAAGAACTATTTTTTACTGCTATCTCATCACTCCTTTAAAACATCCATCAGTGAGCTTTACCTGAGTGCTAAATCTGACACTACTTTTCTGTCATCAGTGCTTGATGACAGCCTGCACCAGCCTTTCCCAAACTGGAGGTCCTGAGATAATGTCAGGGGTTGCAAAATTATTGTAAAACCACTAATATAATAAATAATAATATTAGGTCTGTCAAAATTAAAGTTCTAGTCATGTGAGATTAATCTGTCAAATTAACACCTTAAATTTTAATCAACTACTGTATTACTCATGCTGTCACTTTAAAAAAAACACTATCATCCTTCTTTATGAAGTTTATGATTTCTTCATAGCCTTATGGCCAGCTTGCACCAGCCCAGTGGTTACTTCTGGCTCATCAACCCACTGTGGTGCATGTAAGACATTTAATTAGGTTTAATTGTGCCCCGCTTCTCTGCACAATTCATGTGCAGTGCAGATATCTGATGGCGAAGTATATTGTACCATTGCTGCGCTGCGGCAGCAGTGCTGCTGCCATTAAAAAATATGATGTGATGCAAACAACATAGCCAGTATGAGAGCAACTTTGCCATCAGTCCCACCAGGGTGCTCGGTATTGTCCGTGATTGCATGACCCAACGCACCCAAGATATCAGCGCCTCAGCACGTGGCATGCATGACCAGTTGGTAGAGAGGCGGCGTGACCAGAAGAATGATGTGGAGGATTATGAGAGAGCCATGCAGACTGTGCATGTGAAAATGATCTGTTGTGGCTACTACCAATCTGAATTAAATGAGTTATTTATTTGACTAAGGTGACGAAGCTGAGCTCTGGGGTGACAGAGCCCAATCCCGAGGTGGCGGAGCTCAGGCTCCGGTGGGCTCCGGCCCACTTTAACCCCCGTTTTCACCCCTATCCAACACATTTCTAAATGCTGGAGCTGCTGTTCCAGGAGCAGGTTACTGTTACACACAGTTTATGTAAAACAGTACAAAAAAATAAATAAATAAAAAACGCAGAGCACCCACATACTTGAAAGCTTTATCTTTTCTGTGACAACTTTGCAAGATGGCTTTTTATGTGGGTGTTTATATCAGAACCTGGCTTTCCTACAGATAATCTGAGGTCAGCAGGGCACTTTTACCCTTATAACAGCCTCACAAGGACATGAAAGCAACAAAAATGTGTTTTTATTTCCCTTTCAGAAGCAGCATTGATCATCCATATGAAAAATAATAGAAAATGACAATGCTCTTCCCTGACTTTCCACCAGCTGACAGTGTGTAGGTTAATGGGGGTCAGGAGCTGCTTGTTGTCTCATTGGGTCATTCTTCATCCACATCAGCCTTCTGAACAATGCTTAGCACGGCTTCTACTGGCCCCAGTGTTCAAGTCAACACCCTCAATAATGTTCCCCACCTCGGAAAAATGTTTTTTTCATACTTTTTCCCAAAATGAGAGAAAAAGTTTTTGACTGAGGTAAGATTGTCAGAGTAAGAAAAGATGAAAAAATAAAGAGACAAACTGAACGTCTTTTCCTGGAGGGGCGAACATTTTTCTGCTAAACTGATCACTGGTTACATGCTGTCTTTCCACCATACCACCATTCATGTGGTATGGCGGAAAGACAGCCATTTCGACATACTGCCATTTTGACATACTACCATTTAGACCTACCACAATTCCGAATTACCGCTATTCCGACACTCAAACATCCCACCATCCTGACAAGACTTTCCATGTAAGGGAACATGTGTTAGTAAGAGTCACTGACTCGGTGTTGAACTGCAAACGGTAATGAAGAGACCCTGATTAACTGTTTGGTTTCTGCAAATGAATAAATATTTGCTTGCCAGAGCACAATTTGGTAAAATACCAAGGAATGAAATACAGCTTTCCCTCCAAATACTGCAGTGCAGTTGCATACAGATGATACCAGATTTACAATGACGGCAAATAGTTAGATTATCGATCTAAAATGTAAAAAAATTTAGATACAATTAACAGTACTGTGGGATTCAGTCGTCTCCTGTTGCTTTTTAAATTCAGATCTTTAAACAGTTCTGATGGAGCTCAGTGTTTATCTGGATGATGCGGCTTCATTCCAAACCATTTCACTGTGAACCTGGACTACCTGGCAACGTGTCTGGAGATAAAAAACAATATTCAATGTAGCGCTGGTTTTGTGCGACATGCGTAAATACACACAAGGATACACACCTTCCCCCTGCCATTCCACATGAAGAAGACTGTAGACGAGTAAAGCCAGGATCAGACTACACGACTTTTTTCATTGTTCACGATGGTCACTATGTCAGATTAACAGAAATTGTGTCATAAAATCGGACGGTGTCTTGTTACTCGCTAGTGTTCACACTACAAGGACCAGACAGACAACCGTCTGATCATTGCGTGGTGTCGCAAAAGACAACACCGAAAGGGAGGCGGGACAAGCAGTTGTCCAATCAGTCACTTGGTATAGAGGCCTCTGAATTGACTGTTTGGGTCCCTCATGAATTGGAAAGTGGACGGGAACATCAGTTCCCGTCCATTATTGAAGTTTTGGACATTAGTCCAAAACTTCAACCAACATGATCTGTTTGTGTGTATTCTGGTAACGCTGCCTGTTCCAGTTGCTCTGTGGAGCCTGTTGTCAGTTGCAACTAAACAGGATTAAATCCACGATGCGCACAGAAAGACTCACTGCTCATCTTTGAAAAAGAGCTCGTGGAAAACGGGGCTCTGATCAGCTCCGTTACTTCCACCAGGTGCATCATGCACCGCGCGCAGGACGCCCAGTGCCAAGTGGAGCCAAAAACATCAGGATGACCACAGTCTGCTGGCCAGGAGAGTAAAGTCCAGCCGACCCAGTGACGCTACTTCAAAAAACTGCCATAAAGTAAAATAAAGTGTGTTGTTCTATACAAACGCACACCTGCGTCCTCACATCATTCATTGTACTCCATCAGTGCAAAGCGCACGCTGGAAACCACGGCAACCACATGAAATCACGCACACGATAAACAGAGCTGCGCAGTGCACAATCAGGATTTTTGGGGGCCGATCACCGATCAGAGAGTTTTAAAAGAACGATCACCGATCCTATCGTGAGGAAGCAAATGTATCTATTTAAATAACTCGTTTACCCATATTTGTACAGTTTACTGAGTATCAATCTGGTTTTAATCTTGGTTTTTATCTTGTTTTTTAAACAACATAAAAAGCATGCTAAAAACCAAGCTAGTGGGCAGAGTCCAGTCTCTGGCAGCACCCGGTTGTTCATCCTGTGACATACATACTTGCTGCAGCACGTGAGGAGCATGTGGCGGCCGAAATGCTCGATACTGGAGGTCTCCGCTAGGAGGACTACGCAGCTCTTTGACTAAAAGGCCACAGCGCATTTCCTGTGCATTTCCACAAACAATAGTTTACCTTAAACTGTTGCAGCATAAGTGTTTGTCACATGTCTCCATCAAAGACTGTAAATAATAGGTCTCCATACCACCGACATGTTCGCTTACATTGTTTGCAACCGACGTTGCCATCCTTTACGTGTGGCGTATTCTGGATTGTAAAAACTTTATCGTCCAGCACATAGTGACAGAGCTCACGACAAAAACGCCACGAAGAAATAAAACACATACTAGTGAGACGTGTCTATTCTGCTTTGTTTGTTTAAGTTTAATCTGTGTTAATGAGAGTTTTACTGGAGCAGATTCAAAATAACAAAGACGTCATTGATCAGATTGGTGAATGAACAGTTAAGAGCCGATCAGAAAATTTGAAAAAAATGTGAAATGTTGGCCAACCCGATTAAGCCGATCCGATCGGTGGAAAGTCCAATGATATTTCCTGTTTCAGGGGATTTTTAGAAATAGCTAGGTTTGCAAGGTTGTGGGGTTCATCTGCTTCAAAGCGTGTACAAATCTGAATGCTGGGGGAGGGTTAGGATTTTAAATGAGTTTTCAGAATAGTGGGATGTTTTTTTCATTTTTTAAATACTGTCTTTCCAACCATAGAATGAAAAAATTGTTGAAATGATGAGATGTTTGGCAGAAATTTCAGTGTTGCCATTTCGACAATTAGGGTCCCATGTCGGAGTGGAGGAATGGCGGATGCCCCCATTGATGACCATGTACTTACAGTTATACCGTGTAACTTTTGACTCTGACATTAAGTGTAAAATGAGCAGTATTAGATGATTTTCGGGCCAATATACAGTGACTGACGTGTGTCAGCACTCTGAGCAGCTGCCCTCTGCAGAAACCAGGCAAAGCAAGTTTGCTCTACGGCTCCTCTTCCAAAAAATACAGAAAGCTCTACTTGTGCTACTTTCCCTCATTACTCAAAGCTTAGTCATGGTGAAACAAAGTAAAAAGGTGAAAGTGATGTCTGAGCAGGCCAGAAAAAAAGAGGCAAAGGATCACAGCAGATCAAAAACATGAGTGGACATTGGAAAAAAATTTCTGTCGTTGGAGATTTCTGAAACAGCAATGTGGAAGCAAAACCCACTCTGTATGCCACGGTATCATTAGACTGGTAAGTAAGTTTGGCTGTTGTGTAAACATACGAAAATGTGATGCTTTTTTTTTCAGTCAGCGTTTATTCAAAACAACATCAATAAGAGCCATATAAGCTGCCTATAGTTTCCTGTTGCGCAATTGTAGCTGGTTTGAAGCAATAAATGCGGTTCTCTGTAATTCATATAAATATCAAAGAAGTAACAGAACGATCGTCAGTTTGCTTGGTTTAGTTGTATGATTTTCATACGCTGTTCAGAGGGAAGCAGTGCCACTGTAATGTCCCGTAAGCTGAGCTAGTCCAGACGTTCTCATCACAAACGTTATTTTTGCCAAAGTTATGACTTCATTCAGTGCACTAAACTACAACTTGGTTTCATGGCCGGTTTTGATTGCGCATTTATTTTTGCATTGTGCGTTTGTGTGTGATGTTTCAGCTATGTAACTATATATGATTAGAAACAGCTACTGTAGAGGTGCATACCTCCACCAGGGGCCTAAAGATCTAATGGTGAAAAATCCTTTTGAAAATTCTTGAATGGACTCTTTATTTCAATATCCAAACATGGGAGAAGAGATTTAAATTTGCGATCATTATCCTGAGGCCTGTGAGACATTGGTGTGAGACATTGGTGCCTTTGCAGGTTTAGCGCTCCCTACTGGCCAAAAGTTACACGGTATAACTTTAATACTTTGCAGTGGTGACAACAAAAGCAATGAATCTGTAGTGGAATATAACCGTGTCTTAATACGGGATCTTTTCAGACTTTGAAGTGCAGGTTCATTGGCTACTGTACATACTGTATGTCACAGTGGTGCTTTTTTAATTTGGAATTAATTATTCCGAATAAAATCATTTAGAATTAACCTATTCTCCTTTCTTTTTACATGGAAATAGTAATACTGAATTGAGGCTTACGTAGAAAAACACATTTGTTTGGATTCATTTAATTCTGCTTTAACTCGGGGGCTTGCGAAGCATTCGGAGGTGTACAAATACATGTTGTATTTTTGTACATCATGTATTTGTACAAATACATCGTGTACAAATACATCATGTATTTGCTACACTGCAAAAGTATTTCATAGGTATTCTTCATCATTATTTTAATTATCTTAATTTAGATAAATCAATTGAATTTTACCCTCGCCAGGGGACGGGGGTTATGTTTTCATTAGCATTGGTTTGTTTGTTAGTTTGTCTGTTTGCAAAAAAACTCGAAAAGTTACAAAAAAGATTTGCCTGAAATTTTCAGAGGTGTGGTGCTGATCCGGATCGTCTGGATAGATACACACCACAAAATTGGCTATGTACCCGTACCCCAATATGTCAGATCCATTCAGGAAGTGGGGGAAAATAGTGCAACCATTTTAAGCCCATGCTGAGCCGGTGCTTTCTAGAGACCATTATCCATGACCTACGGACAAATTTCGACAAAACACCACCATTCAACAATGACTGAAACCCTGCAGACCAGTATCATATTGATTTCAGTGACTTTGACTGCTCTAACAGTGAGTGCCAGTAGGTGTTTATGAAATGAGATATCACTGCTAATCAGGCTAGATCCATTGTTAAAATGCTGATTCTCAAATTTGTATTTTTAGGTCCAAAAGGCTTATTTCAAGGGTCTTAGTCCTTCGGACAAGGAATGGCATGCCTCAGGAAATTGGACATAATTGACGCTTGACTGTTGTCCTTACATCCTACCTGAAACTAGGGCTGTGCCGGTTCATACCGAAAACCGGTGTTTATTTTCATTGTGATATGTCCTATTTTTCAGATAACGCTATACCGGTGAAAAGCCCAGACAACATGAGGAACATGCGCAGTGGGAAAGTGTATCAGTGGGGACCGATTTCACTGCCGGACACAAACACCACAGCGCATGAAAATCTGGCTTAAGCTGTCAAAGTTAGGCACACCTTGTTTACCAGGAGGAACTAATTCCCAAAGATAAACCATCCATATGGTTTGGAAGTTTTTCGGCTTTAAAAGATCGGACGTGGACCAAACAACTGTTTACAAATGCTGTTGAGCAAAAGTGGCAGCTGGCGGTGATAACACTAGTAGCTACTGTAGCTTAGCCGACAACACGTTTTAGAGTAGCAAGAATGTCTTGATCTGGAACTGGATATGAGAAAAAGAGCAAGAAGTAATCGGATTACAATCGCTTCACCATGACAAGGACAAGATTCCCATAGATGACACAGAGAAAGAAAGATGAAAGAAAGAAAGAAAGGAAAGAAAGAAAGAAAGAAAGAAAGAAAGAAAGAAAGAAAGAAAGAAAGAAAGAAAGAAAGAAAGAAAGAAAGAAAGAAAGAGAGTAATTAACGGCGAAACATCAGTAGTCAGATCAGAGTAGCAGATTTGTGAACGGGCAGAGTTTACGAACAACTGTTAAGCTAAATACAAGCTAACGCTAACTTAGTTGTTTGTGTACGTTTCAAACAGATGCTCGGAGCGCCGCTGCTTAGCACCTCTACGTCCACCTGACGGTAAGTGAAGCACAAATTTCTTATCTGAAGTGGAGGTACATGTCTCTACAGCACTTGAGTTACCTTTTTGAACACCTGTCAGCGTTGTGATTTTACCTGTTTGGGCAAAGGTGTGTCTGCTCTTCTCCTCACCTTCTGACTGTCTGGAGACCCTGGGCTGCTGCCTCATACAGTGATTTAAAAACGCTGGTCATATTTCCATCAGACATGTGAAGCTCATCCTTGCGAACGAAGCAACACCATCCTGACACACTTCAGCTCGCTCTGATTGGTTCATCGGTGTCTGTCGTGTCAGCATGAAGTCAACAACCACGTGGTGTGATGTGGTGGACAGGGAGAGAAAGAAAAAACGTCACATTCAAATGGTTCTACATCTTTGTGTTTTGGCAGATCGTGAGCACGTTCAAAACCTTCACGATCAATTATATATATGTATATATATTTATATTTATATATATATATATATATATATAGATAGATAGATAGATAGATAGATATGTATATATATAGATAGATAGATAGATAGATAGATAGATAGATAGATAGATAGATAGATAGATAGATAGATAGATAGATAGATAGATAGATCCATCTATCTATCTATCTATCTGTCTATGATATATCTATATATAGAGATAGATATATGTATATATCTATATATATAGGACGTCCCCAAATGTTTTACACTGAATCCCATGTCTGATTTCCTGTCTAGTCCGATCTGCACTACTGAAATTTACGCATCCGTGCGTTCTCCTTCAAAAATAGAGCTGGTGCGTATCTTTACCGTAGCGGCATGACATGCCAGAGCGACAACAACCCGCTCACACACTGCGGCGTGCCTGATATATTTCAAACCATTGACTACATGGGGTGTGATCCAGTGGTCATGTCTACTACACACAGGTAAATTCATCTTGTACTGTACATGTTCTTGCTGTTGCCTGACCAAAACTTTCCCTATTGTTTTGATATTGATGTATCAATTTGCTTGTTTTCCAGGTTCAGATGCAAATGTTTGTGACTAATCCATCTTTTGCTGACTTTCCAACATGGGCTCCCAAAACATGTGTTGTATTCCCGAGTGAGAGGAGGTGAGGAGTTTTTGCAAAAATTTTGGACTGAACATCTCTCTCCCTAAATGAGGCAGAAGCTTTGTGTATTCTTTTGTTGTTACATTATACTATACTTTAACACTTATCATCTAGTCATTACGATTGCTAACCTGCTAATAGTGTCCTATTTGTTGTTAAGTGTCTTATACAGTATGTAGACTTGAAAGTGATGCCAAACCAAACCTTATGACTTAAGTAGCAGCATGGCTCAAGTTAGGACCCCTTCCAACACAAGTAATAGAGCAGTATGACCTCACTGCTCAAAAGCACACAAGCAAGTGCTTTCTAAATCATTTTAATACTCGAGTACATGTGACAAAGACCAGCATTACTACAAGATATTTTTTATAATTTTTATAGTGGGGACCATGTACAAAATCACTTATCTGTACAACAGAGAAGATGCTTTGTCCAGGATCTGGCTATTTCTAATTCCCATCTACAGTCCGTCCCCACTCTGATGTGTACATAATGGCACCAAAAATATTCATGAGAGCTGCACAGACATGAACTATGTGATCAATAATGGCCTCTTTTCTCTTCTGCATCTCATTACTTAAAGAAACCCCTTCTCTGACAGACTGTTGTGGTGTGAAAAAGCCTTGTCCGTTTACTGAAAATCTGAGGCATTTCCACTGTGCAACTGGCTACCCACCAGATACTGTATATTGCATGACATTTTTGAAGGCATTGTTCCCTTGGGACTGGGTCCTTGCTGCTGTTTGGTATCACAGAAATATTTCACTTTCAGTAAACTTACCAATGTCAGTGCAAACTTTCCTTATAAGTGGAGTGACAAAACTGCCAGTCCTCAGCCACTACTTGCAACCTTCTCCACTTAACATAAGATACGCCCATGAAAATTGGTTCCCCATACGTTTGCTCCCTTTCATTATTGGAGACAAAATACCCCTGGGGTATTTAGCTTTCTGCTAAAAGACATTGAAGTTGTTGTCACTCCAGTCCATCATGTAGAAAGCATAACATATCTTGACTCAAAAATCTCTGAACACAGACACATATATTTCCAAATAAAGGTTTGATTCCAAAACATCACTCCTTGGAACATTATTCTACATTAATAAAAGTTCTTGGACCTCTCAGTGCTTTCTGAACTACAAGATTTGAAGCAAAACAAAGTTTAAACGGATTGTGAGGCATACTGGAAACTTCAAGAACATACTTCTTTCCCCTTGCTACAAAGCATCTTCTTGTGATAAGCTATCACCTCCATTCTATTACAGTTTTGCCAGCTGTTAATGTTATTAGACTGAAATCAGTACCATTAGATGTTCTGCATGTTGATATTCAACAATCAATAAAGCATCTGTACCCTTCTCAATCTGAAGTTCATCTGGCTGACATGATCACATATCAGGGTACAAGGTACTCAAAAGGCACAATTGTGGCTTATGGTTCCACTGCAGGTCTTCCTGATTTTGCAGAGATTGTGCAGGTTGTATTTTTTGTGAAAAAGCAGATATAATAGTACAATGAACACTATCATAGATATAATTTGGAGCAAACTGTTCACACAACACTTGTTGAACAACAGTGTCTTAGTGACCTATGTCTTCTGACAGCCTATATTGTTGCAGGAAAGCACATGGTGATAGTGAAGTGTCATATTTGCCTCAGGTGTTAACAATCATCTGCATGTCCAAGATATGGAACAACCTATGGGATTCTGTGTTCTCATTGATCATGAAGTCAAGTAAGTGACACTAAACAGTGGAATACCCTCACCTGTGGCAGAGTTGGTTGAAGCCATCAAGGAGCAACCATTGTCTTCAGTACAAAGATGGTGACTTTGATGACTTCTTCACACTCACATCTACCAATGAACTGAAAAACAAAGGCACACTCAAAGTAGTGTATGCCCCATAACCTGGATGCTAACAGGTGTTCCCCTGGAAGACACTCCTGAAACCTTTAACATGATGTCTTCATGCGAGTCTGACAATCTTTCAGTGGCCTCAAATTATACTTTGATTCTGAGTTCACCCCCATTTGAAAGGCGGAGTCCATGGCCAGCTGGGTTTCCCATCCCAAATTTCTTGCACAAGACAAAGCAATGAGATTTATTTCAGAGAAGGCATCCCACTGACATACCTAAGTGTCAAATCTAACATTGCCTGGCAGAGGCTATGCTTTGTTACCCCTGTTTTCTACCAGAAGTGGCAGGCACACAAATAAACAGAATTCTCCAAAATAAAAATTTAAAAATGCAGCCATCTCAGCTGATAAAGTCTTTCCCACCAGGCCCGAAGTGGCAAGCGGCCGTGCTTGCCACAGCTGAATGTGACATATGGTAGGAAGTGGGATGTAAAAAGTAGAGAACTAAGTACATTTCCATAACCAAAACATCTTTCAGAATAAACAGCTGGACCAAACAATTATATGAAAGTCTATCTATATGTAAGCAGGAGATGAAGACACATTGTGAAGGAAGTGGGGAAGCCAGAGTATTGGGTGTCAATGAACCCATTCACATGCGCACCAACAATGGGCTTTATGCACAACTCCACTACTTCCTAACTTAGGGCACATTCACAAAGCTTTTTTGATTCAAATCAGAGTCCGTTTGCTCGAAAAGTCTGCTTTGTTTAGGGGAGTTGTGAATGCGCAAACGAACTCTGATCCGGAACAAATAACCGGACTCGGTCCCCCTGCAAACGCAGGTCTTGGTCCAATTCAAGTGAACCAAAGACAGGAAGTGGACTACAAATTGCACTGGCATTGTGGGTCTAGTGTTGGACAACGTGGGTAAACGCAATGACAGCAAACACACGTGTGGGACTGCAGTACTTATAAAGATTCGTGGTCAGACGTGGAGTTACAAGGAAGCAAAAGCTTAAATCGATATTTGATCTGATGAAAGCATATCCAGCTACTTGTACAAAAATGTTACTTTGTGGAGGGAACAGAAGTTGTGAGAACCTTCTTGTATGTACGTCTTGTCCTCGCCAACGGTGAAACTGAAAGCAGCGCCACCTGAGATTCTCATTCTTGGCCCGTTTGGCAATAGTGCAACGTGAACGCGATCTCAGTCCGGAAGACCACCCGCCCCCAACCAAACCGAGTCCCCAAACGGACTGAGACTTGCGGCTTATGCTTTCTGAATGCGCCCTTAACCCAGCTCCTTTGTCTTCTGTCTTTCATTATTGGATGATTTGATTAATCCAGGTGTGCCTGACCTCAGTAACCACAAGTACAATGGCCAGACACACCTGGATTAATCAGTTTGTCCAATAATGGAAGTGAAGGTAAAGGAGCTGGCTTAAGTTCAGGAAGCGGTAGAGTTGTGCATACAGCCCATTTGATTATAAGATTTCTTGAGTTATCTGATTATTAGGTTGCATGTAGAGGGGCTCAAGGAAGGACACACACACAAAAGAGAAACAAAAGGGTGGGGGATGGATTGGGTTTCATTCCAGGTGCACATGCATACATGAGCAACGGGAGATTGGGTGTCAATACAACTAAGCACATGCACAAACAAGGGGATACCAGCTAAACACAAGTGACAAGGTAGTTGGGAGTGAAATCACTGCTAACTTTGGGTCTGATAGAAATGCATAGGCACCCAATCAGATACGAAATTTGTAAGCACAAAAATCTGTACTATTCGTATCCGGTGGGTAGCGGGCCTAACACAGCTTACCTCCCTGATGCCCAAAAGATGTGAAGTAGCTCAGGCATCAGTTGATAAACATCCCTGCTTGAAAGAACCCGGATCTTTTAATGGAATTTACAGGTGACAGCAAAGCCTTAAAAACAAATGTGGAAATTACTGGACCACATGTAAAGAACTCGGAAGCCCTGAACTCCTGATCAATTCACTAAAACACAAGCCAGATGATGAAAGAAAAGTTGCCCAGAATATAAAGAAACCAAAGACAGCAGATATAAATTGCGTGCCCTCACATCCACCTGGTGAAACAGAAGACACCTTAGAACAGGGTTATTGAAGTCAGTCCTACAAGAGCCGAAATCCTGCAGGTTTTCAATGTAACCCTGCTCCAACACATCTGACTCGCATTAATGAGTCAGACATAAAAACATAAATAACATGATGGCTTACAGCTGGAGCAGACAGGAATCGGTCTCCCAGTCACCAAGAGTGGCAGATTTTGAAGAATATTGGCCGGCTCTTTCTGAACCATTCCAGGTAAACAATTTAATCTAAGGTTGCCTAAATGTACGTTTTTATTCACGTAATTGTAATTAAAGGCAGGGTGGATGATATTTTCTAGGAGCATTTTTTAATATATTGCATAAAATCTCCTTCAGACCCCAATTGCAGACGATTGAATGCTCTGACACAAAAATTAAAAAATTTAGTCACCTGTGGAACGGACAGGACTGAAAAAACCCAATCCACGGCCCGTGCTTATTGATTGAATGATATGTCTATCAAACTCAAAGGCCGTTTGTCCCTCCCCCGTGCCCCCCGAGTGCATGCTGGCATACTCGCTTGCAACTCGCTGTGAATGCTCGCTGCCTTTGTAGGCTATCTGTGTAGCTGTTTGCTCTTAAAATGCACCGAAAAGAAAAAAACGGATGAAGATCAAGTCATGGAGGTGTTTACGTTTGCAGTGTGGATGTTTTAGGCCTGGGATATACTTGCTGTGGACGCAAACATTCACGCAAGCAGTCTGCGTCGTCTGTGAATATACTTGCTGCAGCACTTCGCGGCCAAAACGCTCAATACTGGAGGCCACCACTAGGAGCAGTACACAGCACTTGGACACTGAGAATGTGAAAAGGTCAATCTGCTGGTCAGATTGTATTTCCGGGAAATATGTAAATGACCCAGGTGTATGTGGAAAATGGACAACATTATTGTTGAACCTACTAGACCCCTCAGGTCATCTGGATCCGGTCTTTTATCAGTTCCGAGTCAGAACCAGACATGAAGAAGCTGCGTTCAGCTTCTATGCTCCACATGTCTGGAACAAACTCCCAGAACGTCTCAGATCAGCTAAAAAACTTAGTTTATTTAAATCCAGGCTGAAGACCCACCTGTTCTCAGCTGCATTTACGTAGATTTTATTCAAAAGTTAAAATCCGCACATCTCTATATTCTGTCTTTTTAATCTTAAATGCTTTTAATTTTGAATCATGCTTCTAATTTTTTTTCTCCCTTTTGCTTATAATGTTTTATGTAAAGCACTTTGAATTGTTCTGTACATGAAATGTGCTATACAAATAAACTTGCCTTGTCTTGCCTTGTTCTTGAGGAAGAAGAAACGATCATTTTACTTTTGCTGCTGCAAAATGCCGGTAGTTTCACACCAGGTCTGTGCTATTCAAAACAACTTGCCGACACCATTGTGTTTGCCCATGTGTTTACCTCTGACCTCATGTTTACATTTCTTGTAAGCATGAGCAGCTCTAGCGTTCAAGTCAATATTGCACCATGCGCACGCGGCACGTTACCTCACGTCAGTGCGTATGAGTCACCAGCAGCAAGTATATTCCAGCCTTTACACCGCAGAAGGAGTTGGAGGTAAGCGAATTAACACTTAACACACAACTTGTTACCTCAGCTGTTTACTAGCAGGCTAACGAGCAATCCACTCAGCTGTTCTCGGTTATCTTAAAGGTTGAATATGGAATACGGACAGAACAGCGACATCACGTGTGTCTAGGTTGTAGTTGCAACGGCAGAAAAACAACTCCAGCCGCTGGGATGCCAGGCTCACTGCCGATACGCAAGTGACCAACAGTCTGCAGCATGTTCAACAAGTAACGCAGAGGAGTTTATAACCGACAGCTAACGTTAGCCATGTTAGCAAACAAGCTAGCTTACCGATCCTGGAGGAAAGTCGCCGTTTCCGTGTTTTGACTCCGTGGAAAACGTTTATGTGGGTCCATTTAGTGAAGTCTTCACCTAAATTTACTCCAGCTTTTGCTCTTCTCAGGTCACTCCTCCTCAGAAACAGATAACAACATCTCCAGGGCTCTGAACCAGCTGCTTCACTCGTCATCTCTACGGTTTTCCCTGTACCAGCCTGACTATGACCAAAATATTGTTTCCACACAGAGATCGTATTTGGCAACCTGCAATGGTGGCGTGTATTGGCTTATAGACGTAAATAAAATGCCATTATCGAACCCGTAAAAATTTATTTTATAATTATTTATAGGCTAAATATAATTTTTCTGGGAAATGTTGTACTTTCATGGTGGTAGAGCAGGTCAGCCAATGATCAAAGGATCGGCAGTTCGGATCCCCTAGCTGTCGTGTCCTTGGGCAAGACACTTTACCCTCCTTGCCTCCAGTGAGGGCCCTCACTGGAGGGCTCAAAGTGGCTGCCACACTTCCGTCAGTCTGTCCCAGGGCAGCTGTGGCTACGTACAAAGCTTATCATCACCAAGTATGAATGAGGACTGAATGAATAATGGATCTACTGTGAGCGCTTTAAGAAGAAGGGCAATATAAAACTAATCCATTATAAGCATAAGAGTGCACATCATCCACCCCCTTAAAAAGAGCTGTGCATGTATTCAGATACAGAATTAATATACACTGTAAAACAAAAAACAGTTTAACAAGTGGTTTGTTGGTGATTTCCCTCAGAAATGAAGCAGCATGACTTCATAAACATGACAGCATATCACTGAAACTACAGTTTAAGCACCAAAAAGGGCTTTTACTGATATCCACCCAAAAGCTTATCAGTCTTAAGTTGGAGATAACAAGGGAAAAGAAGCTCACCCTAAATTGGCACCCATGGCTACAGCAGGTTCATTAGGCTGGTAAGAGGTCAGATTGTTAATCTCTGAGGGATTAGCAACCTTTGAGTTGAGTGTAGATTTATCTTTGAGTAAAAAAAAAAAAAAATCCATCTTCTCCAGCAAATTATACTGTGATTTATAGGTTTAAGGTAAGCTAAGCATAAACAACTACAACAACTATGTACATTATAAGTGGGGGGGGGGGGGAATATTTTGACATTCACTACTTGAGGATAATGCTCCTCTGTCTGAAGTTTCTGAGCTGTGTTTACAGGCTGGTCGCTACATGCCGTATGTCCCCCCCGATTACTGAGGACCAGCCCAGCTTCCAAATGTTTTCCAAAACCACTTCCTTTATCAAAAAGATGTCTTTTCCTTATAGCAGTTCAGCTTTGAAGTAAATTTGCAAATTTACCAAATCAAACAAAATAGCACTCATGCAATAAGAAGCACCGTTTAAAGGTGTCATAACCTAGTTCTGCTGTGGATATCTATGCTCTATTATTGTCTTTCAGGCCATTATCAATAAAATCTGGTGAAAAAAAATTAACACGGAGCTTTCCAGAACCTTATTTCTAAAAGCAACATTGTCTCACGAGATTTGGTGCGAGACTTTGGCTGCTCCGGATGATCATTATAATAATGCAAATGAGCGGCGCGTTGATTGGTGGCAGGGGGGAGGGGGGTTGGCACCTGAGGCTACGCCTCAGCATCTCATTTCAATAGAAGCAACATGGCTCAAGGTGGCAATGAACGCGACGCGACCGCGACTTACGGTATTCAGCCCTACATGTTTGAGCCAGACTCCGAACCTGAGCAGGAAACGGAAGAAATAGAGGCAGCTCCAGGACGTCTACAGCAAGATGTCTCCCAATGGTAAAGACAGTTTTGACTGAAACATGAAACATATGTATTTAGTTTCTCCTTATTATTAGCCTACATTAACAGAGATTTAGTCTACTTTTTTTTTTTTTTTTAATCATCTTATAGTGAAGTTATTGAGTGCAACGTTGGCTAACTTTTTTTGGATTGCTTTTTTTTTTTTTTTTTTTTTACCTTGTTTCACGTTGTCGTTGTCAGACACAAACTGTAATTCTTTCTTTTTTTAAACGCTGCCTTCGGGTAAGCCATGCAGAAAAACGTAAACAAACACACAAGCAGTCAGCTCGATGATGACACATTATTTCATATTCATTATTTTACTTCTAAGTACAGTTATTCTTTTTTGTATTTTCAATATTACCTGACTTTATTCTATATATTGATCTTTATCTACTCCATGAAAGTCTGAATATTTTTCTCATAGTTATATAACAAAAAATTATATATAACTGTAGCTGTATCATTTTTGTACTGTTTTATCACTGAGACAAACTTTATAATTACAATGTTTTGGATTTTATACTATATTATCTACTTTTCAATGAGTGACAGTGTATTTTATGACAGTACTGTCTAGTGACATGTACCATCCTGACCCAGATATACTGTAAAATAGCGAGTACAAAAATGTCCTCTGTATGGACACTATACATTACACTGTTTGTCACTGCTAGCTCAAAGTAATGCATGCATCTCATTCGAGTCTCCTCACAGCAGTGTTAGTCAATTGACTGATTTAACCAATTAGCAAAATCATGTGGTCATTGGTTTGCATAGAAGCACAACCTACTGTTTCTCTAGTTGTTACACTTTTCATTCTAATGAATAGGTGCACCTGTGGAAATTGCAGTACTATGCCCACTGAAAGAGAAAATATCTGCTGCAGAGAGTCCCCAAAGGTAGACATCATTGCCCAATGGTAATCCCGTCTTTCCTAGTCCACATAAGTAATTATTAATTTGCTTTTTCATGTTACAGGTTCTAAGGAGGATGAATCAATTAGAGACACCTCCAATGTGCATGACTCTGCATCCTGGATTAGACCCAGTGTGCTTGAACATATATTCATTACAGAATGCACGAAACATTTATATGCAGGACTATGGACATCTGCCTATTGGAGGCAATGAAAGGCAAGTTTGATTCAGCAAGTATAAATACTTATTGAATAAAGATTAACAGTAATGCCAAACACATTCACCACAACAATTGGAAAACTAAGATGCTTATGCTGTCTGATAATTACATTTTCACTAGTAATTGCAACTTCACTGTAGTTACCATGTAGCTTATAACTGTGCTGGATTAAAACAGAAGTTTATAACACACAATTCCATTCACACAAGTTCTTGCAAAAAGTAAAATTTGAAGAAACCTACGACTGAAATTCAAAAGTGTCTTTATTATTTCTTGAAGAAAAAAAAATTAACTTTGTACATCCTATTTACAGTGAATACAGGCACCTAGCATATAGGTGCTTTGTGAGTTGGTGCTGGGGACATCTGGGCCACAGGATCAGGGTGGTCATTCCAGCATGTGTGGTGCTCCGCATTCGCCGTGAGTTCCCCGATGCAGAAGGAGGATATACGGGCTTCAGGGTCCCACTCGATTGAACCGGGAAACATAGCGGGCCACAACGTCGTCCTTTGATGGCGCTTCAAACTGAGAGCAGAGTGGGTCTGGGACAGGAATCTGCTTGAGCTCACTGACAAAAGGTTCTGGGTCAGGAAACACCACATCGAAAACCAGGTGCATCAGCGCATCCACATAGTCTGAAGGCAAGAAAAGACATTCTTTGCATCAACAAACCATCGGTCCATTTCTAAATTGTCATTTACATTCACTCTTTAGTTGTTTTTTTTTCCCCCTGAGGTACAGCTTGACATGTTTATATAAATCATATGTACCTACATTAAGGTCAGACAGTTTTGGTAAGTCTATTTTTATAGAGCTTTACAAGTCCAAATAATTTTCATTGTAGATCTGCATTTTATATTGTAATTTATCATTTTTTTATTTATATTTTTCTGTTTCATCAGTGTGCAATAAAAAAAAGAAGAAGTGTAAATCAGCTTACTGAATGTTGGATCTTCTTTTAGTGGCTTGACAGTACATGTCCCCTGTCTTGCTTTTGGCCAGTAGAGTTTGAAGCATGGTTTCCCATCTGCCTGCCTCTGTGGACGCTCAGAGTTTTCATTGTAGTGCATCGCTGACAGGTAGAGTCTTTTGAAAGAAAAAAAAAATATATATATATATATCATTACTGCATATTATGGATGTTTGGCCTCAATACTGAACATTTTCACAAACATTCAGACCCATTGTTATTTACCGGCATAGCATTCCCAAGAATGGAAATGGCACACTTTTTGGAACAAAGCGGATCACCACTGAGTGAAATGCCTCGAGTGATGACGTTTGGTGATGGTGGCTAAGCTTCGACACATCTTTCAGGACTCTCTTGTTAGTGAAGAGCTTCTCCAACTTGTAAAGAACAGGTGTTGCTAATAGTTGGGTGAAAAAAAAATTGACAGGGTTATGAGCAACTTTGTGATTGTTTTATCTTGATCAAGTAGTCCACAATCGCTAGAGGTCTAGATGTGTTCATACTTAGAGCCAGTAATCAGAATCAGAAAAGCCTTTGACAAAAACAATTAACACATCCAAGGAATTTGTTTTTGTGTTGATACATAAATTATATAAATGTAAAGTTCAAAATATTAGATTGCTCTAATAAAAATAATATTAGATTAGATTAATATTAGTCAGAAGTACAGAAACTTTGCTTATGTTCACAGCAGTGGGATATTTTGATACACACAAGTATATAGGACTATAGATACTACAAAGCAAGGAAGTCCAAGCTGAGTGTTAATGTCAATAAGTATAACAACATTGTATAGCTTTCAAAATTACCTGCTTTCAACCATTTCTCGCTGTCCGTCGACACACGTGGGGGGTGAGCACAGACTGAGTACAAGGGGTCATCATGGGTATGTATGCCCTGGAGGTGGTTTATGACAGACAACCACTTTGCGATCCTTTCTGGGCCAGAGGTAGATGAAGCAGCAATCCAGTAAATTTGATTCTTGATCATGGGCAACCATTTCTGGAGCTTTTCACCTTCCTTGGTTTTTGAAATGGCCTTCAATTTTTTGCCCATCCCTACCAACACAGACAATATAAAATTATTTCCAGGCCAATTAAACCTAGGTCCACATTTGCCATGACAGAAATAAGTAATGTCAAATACCTTTTTCAAAGTGCCATACATCAAAGTATTGAGTGATTTTGGAATCAGTCAGGAATTTTTGGATCTGGGGGTGGCGATCCGACACAATACACTCCAACTGAATTCCAGCTTCCTTGATGAGGTTAAGGCTCCTCTTCAAACCTTCCTTCTCCATATTTACACTACCACCAACCTCGTTGCTCTATCAGGAGTCATGTATAGGGGTGAATAATATTCAATAAATTAAGGCTAACATGGCAAAGGCATCTCAGAAGTGCTGTGATGTTGTTAGTTACCTGGACTAGCTGGATGTCGATGATGACATTCTTGTTCAAGTCCATCATGGTGTAGCTCCCATACTTTGCACTATGACCTGAACACACAATTGTAGAAAAGTGTATAAATTTAAAATGAATATTGATACCAAAAATGCACTTAATGTGCATTAATCCACTATTGGAACAATTTAGTTAAGAAAAATTACCTGGTGAATCAGCCCTCATATCGCCACCAAGAATGGCACTCCCGTCCTGACTCATCCTTTGCAAGATGGCTGCTTGATCAGTCTTCCACTTGTGTATCACAGCAGGCTCAATGAAGTTGCGGCAATGCATTCGGAATTGTTTATAGGTGTGAATCTGTAGCTGCATGGCTTTGAAGACCTGTTATGAAAAAGACCATTTGAATTAAAAGGGTCTAGATGTAGATCTACATAGATATTGACATTGCATTTGTAGAAGAAAATTGTGTTGAGTAAATCACATGTACCAACAGTGATAGGAATAACAGCGCTTAAAGAAACGGCATCACTAACCGCTCTACCTTTTTTCTGTAACAAGGTAATCCAACTAATTACTCAGTCCACTGTTATGCCATCACCGTTACTGTCCTTTACTGACAGCATGTTACTATTGCAATTTGAAATTCAGTTTTGTTCTTGCTGAAGAAATGCTTCACATTTGTTGGGACTATAATGTGCTGGTGCTCTAGTGGAGAGGACATGGAGTGATACAGTTTAACCTGGAGACACTCGCCACACTCAGGAGCATACAGTCTTTGCTCAGGAGTTAGTGTTCTTGTGACACCTGTTCAGACCGGCAGCTGCACGTCAGGTTGGAATAGGTGCATTTTGAGCCACTGCAGACCTACAGAGGGTGCACAGCGGTGACGACATGACCAACCTGACAGTCGCTGTGCAAGTGTAAAGCCAGTTTAAGAATAAACAGCATCATATGTTCAAACCAAAATTTCCCTGAATTATTTCTCTTGCTCACGAGCTGAATGAGTTAATAGTGAATATTGAAGATGCAGATATATCACACTGTAGTTCTGCTCACTGAATCTGTCTTCTTCTGACTGGAACAGTGGATAAATAAGTGATGACGATGATGACGAGTGTGCGCACATAACCACAAAACAAGAGGAAACAGGAAGAATTATAAACTGGAATCACAAACAGTAGTTTTCCCTCAAAGATAAAAGACACGAACATGATGAAAAAATGTTCATTAGAAGCTTTGAGTTTCTTTATGTTGGCTTGAAGCCATTATAACCACGTAGGTCTGAAGTTCTTTTGAGGAGGAGATGGAGCCACATCATCAGTCTGAGTCTCCATGATTTTTCTCTTAGTAATTCATTCTGTTAAGTTTCCATTTCATTCATTAATTGGTGGTTTTTGCTGAGGACAAAGAAGGCAAATGCACAGTGTGCATTCTGTGAAGTGGCACACCATGTACGGAATAATTACTTTTCCAAGTAATAAGTTCGTTTTATAAAACTAACTCTATTACGAACGCTGTTACATTTTTTGGAGAAGTAATTAGTAACTATAATTAATAACTTTTTACAAGTAACATTCCCAACACTGTGAACCAAGTAGTGTTGCTTTTGGGTTTACATGAAAAGACAAAAAAAAAAAAAAGAAAATCCAGAAATGGCGATTATCCCTTTTAGCAAAATTGTTTTCAACCGGGCTTACTCAACCTTAGTCCACAAGGCAACATAATCCCAAAGACTTTTTAGGTGATGCTGATGTATAACGGTAAAATAAAATCATTTGGTCATGAGGGGACTATTGCAGAGCTTCAGAAACACCAAAATAAAGAAAATACAAGGTGTGTTGCTGCCGGGAATAATCAAATAAATGGAGGATAGTGTGCGTTGACTCAGGGAGTTAATTGTTTTCTGAAGCTTTAATAACAATATTACACAAACTCCTTGGACATACCTTCTGTATGTTGAAAAAAGAAGCACCGGATACATAGATGGCTGTAGACAGCTGCAAGTTCCCCGCTGGCGTGGAGTGTCCAATCAGTGGCTGACTCCTCCACTGTCTTTGGTACTGGCAATGTGGACATCTCTGCCAAACGGCCATGAATGTACCTCTCACAGTCGTCTGGACCTCACAAATTTGTGTACACACTGGGCACTTCTCAAATAGCTCCATTAGGCATTTTTCAAAGACCAACAGCTTTCTCATTTTGGGAATGGCCGATGACTTGCCAGGAGAGGGAGTGGCGTCTTCCCTGCAATGACAAAGTAAAAACAGTCACAAGCAAGTACAATGTTTAAGTGAAGGTTTATATATATATATTAGTCCATATCAAAACAGCACATAAAAAAAAATTCAACTTTTAGCAGTTGTCATTCGGGTAACTGTCTCTTACTGACAAATACATCAGTACTCACATAAGGTTTGAAACTGTACGTTTAAAATACAGCAAGTGGAAGTGGGGAAAACAGATGTTGAATAATAACTGTGCAAGTTTTTTATGTTTTTTTTTTTTTTTAATTCCAAGTAACTTACAATGTATCCATTGATTCAGTTAACACATTAACTGAATCTTCAGGATTATATGTGGAGTCTTCTTCTGGGGCCACAAAAGATGAGCTAGCCTCCAAAGTACTGCCCTCATCTTCATCCTCCTCCATTATGAGACGAGGTCTCTTCATCGGTTTTTTTGTTGGCGTTGAGGACCAGGGATGGACAGGACGGAAAGTATCAGGTGATGTGCAGGTGCCTACATCAGTGGTGTTTGTGACTGTTGTCTGTGTTCCTTTTACACACAGAAACAAACATGACAACACGAGCAAAAAAGGCAATTAGATGTTTCCCTCTTCCATGAACAATATGTCATTCCTCATAATAAATAAATTAAATCCACATACCTATACTTCGGAAATGTGATTGCAACGTTTTCAATGACAGTTGTGTGCCAGTTGATGCCACTGCCAGGGGTTTTGTCTGGCAACCGACATCTCTAACTTCAGATGAAATGAAAGGACTGGTAGCAGACACCGCATGAGATGTGCTAGCCTGATAATGGAAAAATTAAAAAATAAATAAAAATCCAAAGTCAATGAAAAACATAATAAGCAATATGCAACAGAATGTGCCCGAGTACTTCAAGTGGTATATTACAGAAGTAAAAAAAAAAAACTAACTTCCCCATGAAGGCTATTTTCAAACTGCATGTTTTGCAACAATGAACTACACACATGCGTTCCATGTCATTTATTTGTTAAAAAGTAGTAGACATTCACCGTATTGTTTTACTACTTTTGTGCTGCAGGGTAGCTTGCCTGCTACCCCCGCTAGCATTCAGCCACGTTAGCAGTTAGCTGCTCGGATTGTTGTCCGATTACACAGAGAAATAAGACCACAGCCTTACCGTTTGAATTTCAGGCGAGTCTCTGATCGTTGGAATGGCCCCTCTTTCCAAACGGAGCTTCGATGCCATCTTCGCCTGATATTGTCCTAAGTTAGCGAAGCATTCTGGCTTGAAATGTTTAGCACAAACACCAAGACCAGTGCGGAGGGTTGCAGGAACAGCGTCATTAAAAATGAATTTAATCCACTGGTCCCTGATGGCTTGGTCCGATGTTGGGAGAGAAAACACATTTGCGTGTTGACTTTGGCAGTCAACAACAGAGCAACTAACGTGTGCAACGCGTTTCTGCATTTCCAAGGCGAATCCGTAATGGCTGCGCTCGACTCAAGACGAGGTGAGAGGGTGGGGGGCGGAGTTTCCAGCAGCGGACGCGCTGCTGTCCATATATGGTATATTTCCTGCCGATTTGACGTCAAGAAGGAAGCGAGATTGAAACCTCGTGGATGAGTACGCATGCGTGTGCGCGGGCTGGGGCTGGTTTGAAAGCCCAAGGGTAAACAAACGCCCCATTTTAAAAACTTGGCTTCCCAGTCACTGAAAAATCATAAGGGAACCACAATATACAGTTTTTCATGTAGAAAAAGTGAAAATTGCAGGTTATGACACCTTTAAAGCAGGGTTGCCCAAGTCCTGTTCTCGAGAGCTACTATCCTGCATACTTTGGTTGCATCCCTTCTCCAACACACCTGAATCAAATGAATCACTTGTTACCAGCCTCTCCAGAGCTGAATGGCATGTGCATGAGGTAATTAGCCATTTGATTCAGGTGTGTAGAGGGTATGTTCTAAAAATGGCAGGATAGTAGCTCTCGAGGACCAGACTTGGGCACCCCTGGTTTAAAGTGTTAACATGATTAAATCAATCAGCAGGCAATGACATAAAATAAAACATGAATGAACAGATAATCAGCAAAGGCAGAAGTACACATTTCTTAGACTGTAATAATGACAATGTGGTTTTTTTACTTTTGGATATTTAAACTCTCTTACTGTTTTACTCTTTTTCATCCTAAACAAATTTCGACACAGCATTCCACTTTACCCCTTTATTAATTTTCAGTGAATTTGTTAATTATCCCCACTCCCCCACCCCACCCCCCTCTGCCAGTTGCTACCTCCCACCTGCTGTTGGCTGCTTTAACAAGGCAAACTTAATGCCAGCAAAGCAGACTAATGCTTCAGCAGACTTAATGCCTCAACCAACAGTATCAACCATTTGAGCTAAATTCAAAATGTAAACAAAAGAAATAATAAAATAATGTCCCAAAGGTGAGAGGATGTTTTTTGTGAAAACTGCCTGATATCTGTATGTTTAGTTCATCAATAGATAAGAAAATGTCTCATCTTATTTGAGCTTATGGATCAGCGCAAACCTACGTCACAACCCAGAATTCACGTGACCACAAAACGGGGTGAAAACACCAATGAAAAAATAATAAATTTCTATGGAAAACAAACCTTGCATTTGAACTGTGTCTGGTGGGCTGTGAGCCTTGAAAATCTTTTTGCACCCTTTTTTATTTCTTTCTCCGGTCTGTCTTTGAAATAATGTTGAAATGTGGTTCAGTTATTGAAAGTCTTACTGCCAAGACTAGAAATGGATACATAGCAAAACTATTCTCTGTTGGACTGCCCATCGTCTGCCCGCCGGGGCCTGGTTAGACAAACCTACACAATAGCTTGATGATCAGATTCCCGATCAGCTGGTTTCATTAGCAGATAAGCTATGTGTTCAAAACTATTCAGTTTCATTGAATATTCTTTTCCCCCCATATTTTCAAGAAATTGTGGTATTTCTTTGCTATACTTTCAAGAGTTTACACTTATCAAGCCATGAGAAATTACCGGTTGCTCAAAGGTTAGCGGTATTTTACTGAGGATGACTTTGTTCAGTTTTTATAACACTGAAAATGTTTTTTTCTGCCTTTTCTCTTCGGGGGGGGGGGGGGATTTTAGCCTTATGTGGGAATATTGATGGCAGTAATCTGGGTGAATGTGATCTTTAACAGTCCGTCGTGAGGAGATGGGAACAGTGCTTTGATTACGTACATCCAGTAATTTAATTGTGTTTTCTATTATCTGTAAAAAAAAAAAACAACTGCAGGGTTCAAACAGTGATACCACAATACCTGCTTTACTTACCAGTCACAAAGTGGTCCAAACATACTGTTGGATGTTTTGATTGACTCCAATGTGAACTGTCAGCATTGATGGACCTGATAGCTGCTAGCCACTTGTCATATCGTTCGGGGCTTTTTTTCTGTTGTTTTGGGAACTGGAAAAAACGTCTCATGGCCGTGTGGTAGTTGTGTTTATGGCAGCCATACACAGGACCGCTTCAGGGCATTTCCAAAGTAGAATAAGTGAAGATCGACCAGTAGCCAACCAGGTAATCAAATGGCTCCCCTATTTAGCAAAGCAATGTTTTCACCTCCTAGCTAATTGGATGTGACAAATTTGGCAAAAGTTCCCAGATGTTTGCACTGATCCATAGTATACTGTTCCAAATATTTTTCAGTGATGTGTATGTGGAAATTCAAAGATACTTGTTAATATACGTATAAATCGCTATTAATCCAACTTGCACGATTATAGTGAAAACTAATAAGATTCAAGGATCATGTGCATTTCTACATTCAGGATGCCAAGATAACTGGATTTCTTTTATTACTCTTATTACAGGATAATCTTTTCACTTAGCATCTAGGCTTGCTAAACTTTAAGCTTTCACAGAAATAACTAAAAACTTGTGTGTTGAAATTGATGAGAAACTATAAAAAATTTACAAAGTGGGAAAAATAATTGCTTAGTCAAAGTAAATGCCACAAATTAAACCTTTCAATGCATCAGCACTTGACAATGTTTTCGTAGACTGGTGATCATTGATCTGCAATGTGTTTCTGAAAGCAGTCTGACCCACTGAGGTCATGTCAACAGGGCAATCTCATTAACACCCAGTGACAGAGACACTGAAAAGTTGCTCCACATTCAGCCACCAGACAAGGTAAACACTAAATTCCTTCAAAATCCAGATTTTACTTTTAATTCAACTTGTGCTGTTTTTCTGTTTGTGGGAGAATATCTCCTTTTAGTGTTAATTATTAGATCTCTATTGTTAGATGTAGAAGTGTGTTGCTGTGTGACCTCATGATTCCTTTTCAGTTCGGGTGATAAAGAAGCTCAACTCAGGCAGTCCATTAAGCCTGTCCCATTTACTCTGTGCCATGACCTGGCATAGCCAGTCAATCCCTTTAGTGATCTTTTACTGGAAGTCAGCAAAACAGAGTATACTATAAACACACAGTTTCCTCCAATGAATCGTTTGATATAGAGACTTCATTTTAAATGCTTCTAAAAACTAAGATCAATCAACGATAATGGTGGTTCCCAAACTTAGCTACATCCCCCAAGATAACATAAGCTAGTGTTCGTAACCCCCAGCGGAAAGTGAGTGTTAATTGTGGGATACTGTATTTCAGACGAATCATCCTGCGGCCATGATCTAAATGTAAGGTTGGAAAACTGTCATAATCTTAAGAAATTAGGAGGATAAATTGTTTTTTGGTGGATTGTATGCTGTAAAACAGCTGATCTCATAGAGAGTAATTTTTTAAATGGCACTTAATAACTTTGTTCCTGGACACCTGATGGTAAAAAGTTTAAATGTAAAGCTTTTGTCATGGCAAAGAAAAGGATAAAAAGTATGGTGTGTCAAGAATATTTTTATGCCATTTATTATCAAAAATACATAAATTTATATGGCAAATAAATGGTGAATGAAGTTGATGAAAGAGAAGAATTGAGGAAATCAATTTCATCTGCCATTGTGCAAATGAAATGGACAACAGGTGGAAATAAAAGGCAATTAACAAGACTAGAGCCCTGCACTGGAACCCCAAGCCCAAGGGCCCTGACGGCCCGGGCTTCGGGCCAGTGACCATATCATTACCTCGGGCCAGGGCCGGACTCAGGCCCAGATATTAGGCCCGTGCAGGGCACTAAGCAAGACGACCCCTATAAAGGAGTGGTTCTGCAGGTGGTGACCACAAACCATTACTCTGTTCTCATCATTTCTGGCTGATGTTTTGGTCACCTTTGAATTTTGTTGACAGATGTGATAGGGTCTGGAGATGCCATGGAGAACGTTATGCTGCCTGCAATAACCTCCAGCATGACCGGAGTTGCGGTGGGTCAATAGTGGTGTGGGTAGGCATTTCTTTGGATGACCTCACAGACCTACATGTACTAGCCAGGGGTATCCTGACAGCCATTAGGTACCAGGATGAGATCTTCAGACCCGTTGTGAGACCATATGCTAGTTCAGTGGGCCCCGGGTTCATTCTAATGCACGAAATGCAGGTCTCATGTGGCTGAAGTGTGTCAACAGTTGGTCCAAGATGAAGGTATTGATGCTATAGACTGACCTGCCCGTTCTCCGGACCTGAATCCAAGTGAGCACATCTGGGACATCATGTCTCATTCCATCCACCACAGACTGTCCAGGAGTTGACTGATACTTTAATCCAAATCTGGGAGGCAATCCCTCAGGAAAACATCCACCGCCTCATCAGAAGCATGATCAGACGTTGAAGGGAGATCGTACTGCACAGGCACTGTATGTGGAGGCCACACGCACAACTGAGCCTCATCAACACTTGTCTTGAAGAATTTTCACTGACGTTGGATCAGCCTGCAATGTGATTTTCCACTTTTATTTTGAGTATGATTATGAATCCAGACCTTCGTGGAATAATAATTTTCATTTCATTAACACTTGTTAGATCAATAATATATCCACAACTCTGCCATGCAGTCATCATTTTGATAGGGGTTTTGAGCATAGGCAGTGTTCCTAATAAGAGATAAGATTACAGTGAGCCACATTGCTATCTTAGTGTGTCAACTTTCAGGCACTCATGTGTCTGACCTGTTTCTCTCTGACAGATTGCTGATTTAAATCTCCACATGGCAGCCTCATGTTGATGCAACTTTATCGATGACTGCTCAGACTGCTTTTTTATTTACCTTAAAGACTCTTAAAAACCATTTAAACATTTCATTTTGACCTTAAGCGGATTCTGTTTCCAACTTTAAACTATTACTTTTCACAATGACATCAGTTTATGAGAATGTACCAAGTAATCTGATAGAGGTCTTTGATGCTAGTTAGTCCTCTTTAACCTATCATAGCCGCTCTAGTTACTGTGCAGAGTAACAAAACTACTTGGTTGTAGTTTTAAGAAGGTAAACAGAAACTAAACCGTGGTAGATGACCCAGGTGCCCTGCATCAGTCATCACACCGAGGTTAATCTCCTTAAAAGATTTGACAGCTTGGAAAGTAGCATCACTCCTTACCAGTTATGTAGCCTGAAGACAAATGTTCCCATCACAGATATGACTACAGGTTTGCTCTAATATTAATGTTTAGGATACAAGACTTTCTCTAAAAAATAAAATCATAGTTTTTTTATGTTTTTGTTTTGTTTTTTTTCTTTGTTTTACTATCGTTCAACTACCTTGTGACAAAAATGTGCACCAAAATTTCTCCAATCGTCTACATCCCAACATTTGGGATTACTGTCAACATAACTCCTGTGGTTTTTAAAGACAGCTCCATTAGACAAGTCTTTGTTCCTGCATTTGTGTGTCGGAGGAGGTGAATCCATTTTAGTCGTCACTGAGAGCCCGTACGTAGAGAAGTACACAAAGTGTCAGTGTCAGAAGTTAAGCCAGAGGAAGATCAGAAGGTGTCTAAGCCTGTTAACCACGGAGAGACGCATGCCAGCACTTCACATAAGCCATTATGACAGCAAAGCAAGGAGCGGCAAACATAATGAAGAGCAGAATTAAGCATGGAATACAGCAGCTTTCATTGCCCTCTGTTTTTTTTTTCTTAAACACTAATCAGCTAAGCGGTTGGGTGCTCTGGGCTAACCAGAAAGAATGGTAGAATGGTATTTTTGGTCAGGATTTTTTATGGATCTATTGGAAAGATGCAACGTTTCAAAAAGCAAAGAAGAGATGACAGGAATTAAGAAAAAGGAAGACAATGGGTAAAATGGACAAAGTAAAAAGCTCTCACAGACAAGAATGAAGACAAAAGAAAGCTGAATTTTAAAAATGCAAAACCAGAAAAGAGCCATAGGAAGTGAATAAACAAAAGTGTTTGTTTGGCAAAGAGAAAAGAATGGAGAAAGAAAAGTTGGAGAGCTGGTGCATGAAAGCAAGAAGTATGCAGCTGACGAATAACAACGTACCATTTAGAAAGAAGAGGAGGTGAAGGGATGAAGGGAGTAGAAAAATGAATGAAAAGAAAAGAGTGAATGACGACTTCAGAATGAGGAGGTACAGAGGAGGAGGACGATGTTGAAAGTATGTCTGACTGCTTCATGGCTGGTTTTACTCTTCATAATCTGGCACTCTATGACTTCTCCACCACTTCATAGAGAGGACAGACAGGCAGACACACAGGCAGGCAAGCAGAGAAGCACTTACAGGCAGGCGGTGAGGAAGGCAGTCCTTCGACTGGATTATCCTCTCCACTAATACTAATCCCTGCTCTCACACTCACACTTCAGTTTTACAATCTCACCAGTCACTGTGTTTTTTTTTTTCTAGGATTGTCTGTGTAGTTTGACAGAAATGGATGCTAAAATGTTTCTGAGCACAGATGAGCCTCACAGAAAATGATATAGTCATTATAGCACAACGATTAGTGACATACAAACAGGCCACAAAAACAGAAAATATAATCATAGCACACAATCTAATCTAACATAATCTAATATAATATAATATACAGGTACTACCCAAAAAATTTGAATATCCTGAAAAAATTAATGTATTTCTGTAATTCAACTTAAAAGGTGCAATTTACATATTGAATAGATAAATAATATGCAAATCAATATATTTCAAGCTGTTATTTGTGCGGATGTTGCCGATTAGGGACTTGCAGATTAAGAAAACCTCAATTTCAAAAACTAAAAAAAAATTGAATATTGCATGAAATCAATTATAAGAGGATTTTAAAAGCAAAAGCCAGGCCTTTTAAAATACAACCATGATTCTGTATTTGCAGAGTCCGAAGTCCCCTCCAGCGTTTCTGTTTGCAAACAATAGTATTCAAACTTAGCGCCCCTCCCTCTCAGGCTA
>JALJCO010001258.1:0-84422 GCA_023101725.1 Atherinomorus stipes | reverse complement strand
GAAAACGAAAGCCTGTCCAATCTCCGGCGGCATTTGAGATATTAAAAAAGTTCTCCAGAGTCTTGCTCAGCATGAGGCGGCGAATAGAATAATGAGGGCACATCATTCTATGAGTGTACTATTCCTTTGAAAAAAAAAAAAAGACTTAAATTTGCTGGGAGCATAAAGATTGGACTCTGGAGAAATGGAAGAAGGTCATGTGAACTGATAAGTCCTGATTTACCCTGTTGTGCACATCAGGGTAAGAAGAGATGGAGATGAAGTGATGCAACAGCGGTCAGACTCGACCATCATCAATCCGAGATCTTGGTGAAAAGTTAATGCAACATGGATGGAAATAAATCTGTGACATTGGAGAAGCTAAGGAAGCAATGCCACAGTGAATGCTGCCGTAATCAAAGCTAAAGGTGGTCCAATGAAATATTGAAGTGTAGGACCTTTTGGGGGGGGCGGAGCACTGGGAGTCAGAGAGTGGGACGGAACGGGGTGGAGACCAGGGAGTCAAAACAAGCTCTCAGGGGAGTGTACGACTAGAGTGAGGAGGTATGGATGAGTATAGAGAAGAGCCATGGGAGTCGTAAAGAATACTAAAACCAAAATTCAGGTTGTTTCTAATGTTTACTAAATAAGGCAGGATCATTATTATTTTGTTTCAGTATTTATTCATTTCTGCAAAGTAGGAAAAAACAGTTTAAAAAGCATCAACTAAAGCAGGTTGGTAAAAGCTCCCAGAGGGGTTATAAGAGTAATCTCACCCAAATATTCAATAGAAAAACAACAACAAAAAACCCAAAACATTGTATAGAAAATAAGTCATAAAATAAAATACAAAAAAGAAATATTAGTAAAAAAAAAAAAAAAAAGCATGACAGAGATCATCAAAATCAAATAAAAATAAATTTCCAAATTAATGTATGTGGTCCGTGTGCATGTATGATTGTGTGTATACATGCACTTGTATTGTAAACATCTTGATAATGCTCACTTGATTGTGTCCTGCGTTTATGATGCTGTTATCTCATTGGTCCAGCTCCCTGGAGCCAGATTACGCTGCATGTGTCAGCGCACATCCGTGTTGGATGGGATCAGGGACATCACGTTAAAATGCAACATTTTTCTCTGACCTTTTTTGTAGCAACAGGAGGTGCACACACACACAAACACACCAAGAAAAAAGGTCAGTCATGTCAGTGTCACCTGGTCATTTCCTCTAACAGTGGGAAACAGACCCTCCCTCCTTCACTTTCTGCTCTTTATTTCCCCTTCAGTCTGACTCTTTGTCTTCTCCACCTCCTCTGCTCTGCTATCCGCATGCTTCTGTCTGCTTTTCACAAGAATAGGAACGTGTTCTTTGAAAGCAGTGTCCTCTGATGTTACAGGATTCCTCGGTAACCAGATGACAGCTCCATCTGTAGGAGTCTTGTCAGCGTTGTTTCCTTGAACCAGTTTCCTCTTAGTAAGCTGCAGTAAAATCTGAGGGAGAATATTTCTTTTATCTGTGTTGAAGATAATATTTTCCAGGTTGACGTCTTTAATCCAACCACTGCTGCTGATTGAAAGGAGTTTTCTGAAAAACTAAACCTCAGTAACTGCTCTGTTGAGGGCACTGTCCATATTTCTGACAGTCTGACAGAGCATGATTTAAAGTGTTCCACAGTCATTATGTCTGACCTTCCCAGTTTGAACCTCTTCAGGTTTTTAGATTGGTGGAAAAGCCTGCAAGTCACAGTGCACCAGGTGGCTGATTTTACGCCGCAGACTGATTTCATACTTAATGGCAATTTGATCAAATTGTCCTCTGTGGATAACTTCACTCACAGAGAAAAATGTCGAAAAGCAGCTTCCTGTCTGGGACTCCACTTGGATTAATTTAGTGTTTCTTTACTGGTGTAGAGTAGTTTTATTTATTGTAATGGTTGTAGATGTCATTAAGAACATTCAGTGTCATTTTCACTGAATGTTCTGGATTTACCATGTTTGTCCTCCATGACTGCATAAAAAGCTGCTGCTGATTTGCAAATGGGGAAAATGGCACCCCCAATGTACTTAGTGTCTGCCGTTGATGAATATCCAATCATATATGCTTTATTTATCCAAAGGGGACATCCGATTGTCGTTGCCACACAGACCTGACTGAGTGAAATTGAGTTGTGTTTTTTCAGAGACAATGTTTTCCTGGTACAGAATGAACAGTGTAGTTTTATTTTATTTCTTATGGTATTTTTGCTCCTTGTTTGGTTTGATTTGAAAGACTAACTTCATTTAATGTGTCATTAAAGTTCAGTCTTCAGAGAAGTATCTAATAACACTCTTGTTCCCCTCATCTCTTATTAGGTCACAGGATGAGTAAGGGGGCATCTGAGGGCATTAGGCTACAGGCAGTTGACCAGGGTCTGGGACACAATGCACAGTTGATAGCCTAGGAATCCTTAGTAGGATGTCAAGACTTGGGTATATTGTGAGGTCTACATATGGTGTTCCATCTCTGCTCGCTCAACTACACATCGATACAAATCACAAATTGATTAGGTTAGACCAAACAAACACACACACACCTGAAAATGCAGTGGTATTTACATAGTAGCCTAATCTTTTTTCCATTTCATAGCTACGACATTGTAATCTTTGGGGATGTCAATTGGCTATTCAAGAAAAGTAAGTTAAATCTTGCAGCTTTGTTTCATACGGGCCACATCTCTGTGGACTTCCTGCTGAATGAGTTTTCACTCTTCTGATTTGTCTTCACTGTCTTCAGGTGAACCAGATGTTATGTTTGAAGTCTTCATTCAGAATGGCTGTGACCCTCTGGAGACCAAATATGGAATCTTGAGCCCGGTGGAGATCCTCCCGAGTGCATCCGTTTAGCAGACTTTGCTGTCCCAAAAGTAAGGACAAGTCACTGTCAGTCACTTTGTGGTTCTCCCAGCCCCATCCAAGGACATTGCACAGAACTGGTTCTGGGGTATTTGCAGTGGGTGAACCAAGTATGGAATCTTGAGCCCGGAGGAGATCCCTTGTGGTACCCAGATCTGTAATAATAAGTATAAACTTTGATATTTAAAGAACTACAACACCCACAGAATGATGTCTCTACTCTTCTAGTCACCCTCTCATGCTGAGCAAGACTCCGGAGCACTTTTTTAATATCTCAAATACAGCCGGAGATCTGAGATGTTTTGTTTTTCCTAACTTCCATATAATGGAATTCACAGGTGCTGAAAAAAAATGTCCACAAAAGTCCACAAAAGAGAAAAGTCCAACTTCCTGTAGACTTTAAAGCATAGGGTCCCGGGGGCTTAATTGTCTCCCTGACATGTAGAATAAGTGTACAGAGTTTGTAAAAAATCAGTGACATTCAGTTCTGGGGAACTTCCAAAGGTAAGCACGAGAGCGCTATTTCTCCTGAGCGGCCACTAAAAAAACACCCAAACCGAGACTTTAAGCATGTACAAGCCCTCAGAAATGCACTTCTTTGGACAAGACAATAATGATAATAACTAAAAAATGTTACCAACCTATGTGAATACTTCTATGCTTTTATGCTTAACTGGAAAGTTTAAGAAGTTGAAAAAAATAATGCTAAAGAAGTTGAATAAGTTGAACTATAATGCTCATAGGCTGAAAATGTTGAACTATAAATGTTGAATGGGGTTGAAGATGGATGAAACAGTTTAATAACAGTAGAATTGACTTAAACTAAAGTCAGAAGTGGCTAAAAACGGAAAATAATCGGAAAAATGTCTAACTGTTTGAGATAGGAGAAGATGGCTGAAGAGACTCTATATGGAAGCCTGCACTAAAACACTTTAAAGTTGAAGGTAACACAAGTACTGTAACCTGAGAATTGCATTTAAAATATCTGATCTATTGCTGTATCCAGAGTTGAACTGAATCCATACAGTTCATTACCATACCACTCTGGTTCCCGTCCCTCACCAGTCTGGCAACCAGTCTGTTACCAGTGGCATACCAGGGGCCTGCTAGCAGTCTGATACCAGTGGCATACCTGTCTGGCAGCAGTCTGATACCAGCTCTATGGCTCTGTCTGATGTCTGAGCCTTTCTGTTGCCAGTGCCATACCAGTCTGATACTCGTCCCACACCAGCCTGGTCCCCGGCCTGATACCAGTGCCACACCAGTCTGGTCCTAGTCTGACCCCAGCCCCACCCTCAGCCTAAATACTTGTCTGATGGCACAGTGCCAGCACCAGAGCCACTGCCGCCGGTGGCCAAGGTGTTAGAGAAGGCTGGGGCCAATGATCAAAGGACCGGAGGCCTGGACCCCCCGATGGGCAAGACACCTAGCCCCTCCCCTCCAGTGATCCCCCCGCTGGTGCAGGCGGAATGTGTGGGAATTGTTTCGGTGGTGGTCTGAGGGGCTGCAGACGCGAAATGGCTGCTCACGCTTCCATCATCAGCAAGTGCGGAATGAGGAGTGAAAAAATAATGGACTTACTGTGAGCACTTTGCCTGCCCAGCAAGAAAAAGCGTAATATAAAACGTATCCATTATTATTATTAATACACACAATGCCGGCATCATACTTGTCTGTCACTGCTCTTATACCAGCCCCATACCAGTCTGTTCCCCAGTGCCATACCACTCTGGTGCCACTCATCTTACCGTGGCATCCCTGTCTGGTCCCAGTCTGACGCCCTTACGAGATTTGTCTGATATCTGTTGATGCTGCCAGTGCCACATCAGGGTTGCTGATGAGAGTCACTAGAACACACAACATGATTAGCGAAATAAAAAATTTGTTCCTAGAAAAATATAATTAAACTGCGAACAAACTGATATCAGGGGCATACTTGTCTGCTCCCAGTGTTGAGACAAATTATTTTTATTGCTGCACCATCCCCCCCCATTGCAGTCGTTGTCCAGGAGAAATTCAATTGTTATCTCATCGTATTGGCAGGTGCTGGGTTTGTGCTTTTTTGGTGTACAAAGTTATCTCTGGTTGTGTTTCCTTTTGTCTGACATTTCTGTACACTCCAGTCTCTGGTCCATTTCTGTACCTTTCTTGCTGTATGAGTTAATAAAGCATAATTAAAACCAAATAAAAATGATGAATTGAAGTCACTAAAAACGAGATTATGACAACAATCAAGGCTGCTAATAATAAATGAATATTTATCATATAACTATTAGGCCAGACACATATATAATTTCTATACATGTATAATTAATGTACCAGTCTGGGTACTTGTCTGTTACTGGGTATGATACTATTGCCCCCCCCACTGTCTGGTTCCAGTATGGTACCAGTCCGGTACTTGTCCTGATACCAGTATTATTACACTAAATTACTTTTTTGTTACCAGTGTGGAACTCAGTGCCATATCAGTAGTGCTGGGAACATTATTTTTAAAAAGTAATCAATTATAGTTACTAATTACTTCTCCAAAAAAGTAATGGCGTTAGTAATTGAGTTACAGCTTTACAAAAACAACTACATGTGCCCTTAATTTTCCCGTTTACTTTTTAATGTTCCTTTTATGCAATTTTAAAAATGTATTTCCCAAATTAATCTCAATTAATCTATTAAATTAATCTTTATGTTGAATTAATATAAAAGTGAATATCAGATCTGACTAATGAATGAAATCACCGGGAGTTCACACAGAATAAATTACTAACAGAAAAATCATGGACACTCAGACGGATGGATGCTGTCCCTTAGCCTCCTAGGAGAGCAGTTTCCATGTGGTTATAGAGCCTGAGGAGGTCACGTGATAGCCCTGGCTGCAAAGCGGGTCGCGGCTGCCATGATGTTTCTGTACATATGTTTGACTGTCAAAACAGAGCTGTCGGGGAGTTTTAACATTGGAGGGAAAAAAGCGATGTGACAAAAGGCGTACAGGAATAATTTTATTTTTAGCAATAAAGAAGACTTATTTTGAGAAACTTGTGGACATATCCGGACTGGACCCTCACCCGAGCTGAATGGCTCGTGAGTGGACAGTAGTTCGACCGCTACCTCCGCTTCCTCCATGGAGATCTACGTGCTGATGCATTGTGAATTATTTAGTCTTTCACATACCAGTTTTTAACGAGGTAATATTTCCACTCTTGCTCTGTTAATGTTAGAGAAGTGTTATTTTGCCTTTTACACAGTTAACTGTTATGCTGTCTAGTTAAGAAAACATTTGTGAGCTGTCAGTAAACACAAGGAGGATCTTATATTTAACGTGGTTTCAATCATTTATTTATAAAATAGAAAAACAGTGATTAGTGTGTCTGATTTGTGAAAGACCATAATAAGCTGTCACAGGCAGATGTCAGTGGCCGAACATCACGAGTAAATGACAGATAAAGCAGCAACATGATATTGAGCTGTACCTCCAAGTTACTTTACTTTTTATCTGTCATTAATTTTGATGTTCGACACCACTGACATCTGCCTGCCTGATAGCGCTTTATTATGGTCTTGCACAAATTGGACACACACTAATCACTGTTTTCTATTTTATAAATAAATGATTGAAACCACGTTAAATATCGTCCTTACATGTTTACTGACAACTTCACAAATGTTTTCTTAACTAGCAGCATAACAGTTAACTGTGTAAAAGGCAAAATAACACTTCTCTAACATTAACAGAGCAAAATTACAAATATTACCTCGTTACAAACTGATTGTGAAGACTAAATAATTCACAATGCATCAGCCGCATGTCTCCATGGAGGACGGAGGTAAGCGGTCCAGACCACTGTCCCACTCTGAGCCATTCAGCTCAGATGGGTCCAGTCCGGATATGTCCCCCTAGTTTCTCCAAATAAGTCTTCTTTGTGCTAAAAATAAAATTATTCCTGTACGCCTTTTGTCCTTTGCTCCTTTTCCCTCCAATGTTAAAACTCCCGACAGCTCTGGTTTTGACAGTCAAACCTGTACAAACATCATGGCGGCGCTAACTCCGCGCTCAGAATTGTCACGTGACCCCACAGGCTCCATAACCACATGAAGCTGCTCTCCTGAGGAGACGGAGCCACAACATCCATCAGTCTGAGTGTCCATGATTTTTCTGTTAGTAATTTATTCTGTGTAGTTTCCATTGATTTCATTCATTAGTCAGATCTGATATTCACTTTTATATTAATTCAACATAAAGATTAATTTAATAGATTAATTGAGATTAATTTGAAAATACATTTTACAAATTACATAAAGGAACATTAAAAAGTAACGGAAAAATTACTTTTCCAAGTAGTTATTTTTATAAAGCTGTAACTCAGTTACTAACGCCATTACTTTTTTGGAGAAGTAATTAGTAACTATAATTGATTACTTTTTTTAAAGTAATGTTCCCAACACTGCTGGTATGGCACTGGTTCCACACTGGTACCAGACTGGTATTGGACTGGTATGGTACTGGTATCGGACTGGTAACAGACTGGTACCATACTGGAACCAGACTGGTATGGCACTAGTATCATACTGGTAACAGACTGGTACCAGACTGGTATTAATTATATGTATAATTATATATGTGTCTGGCCTAATATTTATATGATAAATATTCATTTATTATTAGCAGCCTTGATTGTTGTCATAATCTCGATTTTATTGACTTCAATTCATCATTTTTATTTGGTTTAATTGTACTTTATTAACTCATACAGCTTGAAAAGGTACAGAAATGGACCAGGACTGAAGTGTACAGAAATGTCTTTCCAAAAAGAAACACAACCAGCGACAAGCTTTGTACCCTTTAAAGTACAAATTGGTACCTGTATTTTTGAGTGTGTACCAGACTGGAATTTCTCTGGTAAACGACTGGTAATGGACTGGTATGATGCTGGTATCAGACTGATATGGCACTGGTATCAGACTGGTATGCCACTGGTATCAGACTGGTACCAGACTGGTATGGCTCTGGTAACAGCCTGGTATGGCACTGGTATTAGACTGGTATGGCTCTTGTAACAGACTGGTATGCCACTGGCATCAAACTGGTGTCAGACTGGTCTTGCAATGGCATCAGACTGGGACCAGACTGGAATGCCACGGGTAAAAGACTGATAACAGACTGGTATGGCACTGGGAACAGACTGGTATGGAGCTGGTATAAGACTGGTAACAGACTGGTATGATAACGGTATTAATAATAATAATAATAATGGATTCGATTTATATTACGCTTTTTCTTGCTGGGCAACCAAAGTGCTCACAGTAAGTCCATTATTCTTTCACTCCTCATTCATACTTGCTGATGATGGAAGCGTGGCAGCCATTTCGCGTCTACGGCCCCTCAGACCACCACCAAAAACAATTCACACACATTCATACACCAGCGAGGCCCTCACTGGAGGCAAGGGGGGTTAGGTGTCTTGCCCATCGGGATTCGAACCTCCGATCCTTTGATCATTGGCTAACCTGCTCTACCACCTTAGCCACCGGCGGCAGTGGCTCTGGTATGGCACTGGTATCAGACTGGTAACAGACTAGTATGGCACTGGTATCAGACTAGGACCAGACTGGTGTGGCACTGGTATCAGACGAGGACCAGACTGGTGTGGCACTGGTATCAGACTGGTATGGCACTGGCAACAGAATGGTATCAGACTGGTATGGAGCTGGTATCAGACTGCTACCAGACTGGTATGCCACTGGTATCAGACTGCTACCAGACTGGTATGCCACTGGTAACAGACTGGTACCAGACTGGTGAGGCACTGGTACCAGACTGGTATGGTAATGAGCTGTATGGATTCAATTCAACTCTGATTCAGCTGTCGTCAGGCTGTTTTAAATGCAATTCTCAGGTTACAGTACTTAATGTTGCCTTCAACTTTAAAATGATTTTAGTGCAGGCTTCCATAGGGTCTCTTCAGCCATCTTCTCCTATCTCAAACAGTTAGACATTTTTTCAAATTATTTTCAAATATTTATAGCCACTTCTGACTAGTTTAAGTCAAATTCTACTATTATTCAACTGTTTCATCCATCTTCAACCCCATTCAGCATTATAGTTCAACTTTTTCAGCCTATGAGCATTATAGTTCAACTTATTCAACTTCTTTAGCATTATTTTTCAACTTCTTAGAGCTTTGCAGTTAAGCATAAAAGCATAGAAGCATTCACACAGGTTGGTAACATTTTTTAGTTATTATCATTATTGTCTTGTCTAAAGAAGTGCATTTTTGAGGGCCTGAACATGCTTAAAGTCTCGCCCTTATGGTTTGGTGTTTTTTTAGTGGCCGCTCAGGAGAAACTGCGCTCTAGCGCCACCTTTTGAAAGTTCCCCAGAACTGAATGTCACTGATTTTTACGAAACTCTGTACACTTATTCTACATGTCAGGGCAGACAAAAAAGCCCCCGGGACCTATGCTTTAAAGTCTACAGGAAGTTGGACTTTTTCTTTTTGTGGACTTTTATGGACATTTTTGTTTCAAGCACCTGTGAACTCCATTATATGGAAGTTAGGGGGAAACAAAAACATCTCAGATCTCCGGCTGTTTTTGAGATATTAAAAAAGTGCTCCGGAGTCTTGCTCAGCATGAGGGTGACTAGAAAATTAGGACACATCATTCTGTGGGTGTTGTAGTTCTTTAAATATCAAAGTTTATACTTATTATTACAGATCTAAGTACCACAAGGGATCTCCTCCGGGCTCAAGATTCCATACTTGGTTCACCCACTGCAAATACCCCAGAACCAGTTCTGTGCAATGTCCTTGGATGGGGCTGGGAGAACCACAAAGTGACTGACAGTGACTTGTCCTGATTTCTGGGACAGCAAAGTCTGCTAAACGGACGCTCCGAATGGATCTCCACCGGGCTCAAGATTCCATATTTGGTCTCCAGAGGGTCACAGCCATTCTGAATGAAGACTTCAAACATAACATCTGGTTCACCTGAAGACAGTGAAGACAAATCAGAAGAGTGAAAACTCATTCAGCAGGAAGTCCACAGAGATGTGGCCCGTATGAAACAAAGCTGCAAGATTTAACTTACTTTTCTTGAATAGCCATTGACATCCCCAAAGATTACAATGTCGTAGCTATGAAATGGAAAAAAAAGATTAGGCTACTATGTAAATACCACTGCATTTTCAGGTGTGTGTGTGTTTGTTTGGTCTAACCTAATCAATTTGTGATTTGTATCGATGTGTAGGAGAGCGAGCAGAGATGGAACACCATATGTAGACCTCACAATATACCCAAGTCTTGACATCCTACTAAGGATTCCTAGGCTATCAACTGTGCATTGTGTCCCAGACCCTGGTCAACTGCCTGTAGCCTAATGCCCTCAGATGCCCCTTTACCATCCTGTGACCTAATAAGAGATGAGGGGAACAAGAGTGTTATTAGATACTTCTCTGAAGACTGAACTTTAATGACACATTAAATGAAGTTAGTCTTTCAAATCAAACTAAACAAGGAGCAAAAATACCATAAGAAATAAAATAAAACTACACTGTTCATTCAAAACAGGAAAACATTGTCTTGAAAAAACACAACTCAATTTCACTCAGTCAGGTCTGTGTGGCAACGACAATCGGATGTCCCCTTTGGATAAATAAAGTATATATGATTGGATATTCATCAACGGCAGACACTAAGTACATTGGGGGTGCCATTTTCCCCATTTGCAAATCAGCAGCAGCTTTTTGCGTGTGCAGTCATGGAGGACAAACATGGCAAATCCAGAACATTCAGTGAAAATGACACTGAATGTTCTTAATGACATCTACAACCATTACAATAAATAAAACTACTCTACACCAGTAAAGAAACACTAAATTAATCCAAGTGGAGTCCCAGACAGGAAGCTGCTTTTCGACATTTTTCTCTGTGAGTGAAGTTATCCACAGAGGACAATTTGATCAAATTGCCATTAAGTATGAAATCAGTCTGCGGCGTAAAATCAGCCACCTGGTGCACTGTGACTTGCAGGCTTTTCCACCAATCTAAAACCTGAAGAGGTTCAAACTGGGAAGGTCAGACATAATGACTGTGAAACACTCTAAATCATGCTCTGTCAGACTGTCAGAAATATGGACAGTGCCCTCAACAGAGCAGTTACTGAGGTTTAAAGCTCCAGAAAACTCCTTTCAATCAGCAGCAGTGGTTGGATTAAGACGTCAACCTGGAAAATATTATCTTCAACACAGATAAAAGAAATATTCTCCCTCAGATTTTACTGCAGCTTACTAAGAGGAAACTGGTTCAAGGAAACAACGCTGACAAGACCTCTACAGATGGAGCTGTCATCTGGTTACCGAGGAACTTGTAACATCAGAGGACACTGCTTAAAGAACACGTTCCTATTCTTTAGAAAAGCAGACAGAAGCATGCGGATAGCAGAGCAGAGGAGGGTGGAGAAGACAAAGAGTCAGACTGAAGGGAAATAAAGAGCAGAAAGTGAAGGAGGGAGGGTCTGCTTCCCACTGTTAGAGGAAATGACCAGGTGACACTGACATGACTGACCTTTTTCTCTTGGTGTGTTTGTGTGTGTGTGCACCTCCTGTTGCTACAAAAAGGTCAGAGAAAAATGTTGCATTTTAACGTGATGTCCCTGATCCCATCCAACACGGATGTGCGCTGACACATGCAGCGTAATCTGGCTCCAGGGAGCTGGACCAATGAGATAACAGCATCATAACCAGGACACAATCAAGTGAGCATTATCAAGATGTTTACATGTCATGCATGTATACACACAATCATACATGCACACGGACCACATACATTAATTTGGAAATTTATTTTTATTTGATTTTGATGATCTCTGTCATGCTTTTTTTTTTTTTTTTTTTACTAATATTTCTTTTTTGTATTTTATTTTATGACTTATTTTCTATACAATGTTTTGGGTTTTTTGTTGTTGTTTTTCTATTGAATATTTGGGTGAGATTACCTATAACCCTCTGGGGAGCTTTTACCAACCTGCTTTAGTTGATGTTTTTTAAACTGTTTTTTCCCACTTTGCAAATGAATAAATACTGAAACAAAATAATAATGATCCGTCTATTTAGTAAACATTAGAAACAACCTGAATTTTAGTTTTAGTATTCTTTATGACTCCCATGGCTCTTCTCTATACTCATCCAACCACCTCACTCTAGTCGACACTCCCCTGAGAGCTTGTTTTGACTCCTGGTCTCCACCCCGTTCCGTCCCCCTCTGACTCCCAGTGCTCCGCCCCCCCAAAAAGGTCCTACACTTCAATATTTCATTGGACCACCTTTAGCTTTGATTACGGCAGCATTCACTGTGGCATTGTTTCCTTAAGCTTCTCCAATGTCACAGATTTATTTCCATCCATGTTGCATTAACTTTTCACCAAGATCTCGCATTGATGATGGTCGAGTCTGACCGCTGTTGCATCACTTCATCTCCATCTCTTCTTACCCTGATGTGCACAACAGGGTAAATCAGGACTTATCAGTTCACATGACCTTCTTCCATTTCTCCAGAGTCCAATCTTTATGCTCCCAAGCAAATTTAAGTCTTTTTTTTTTTTTTCAAAGGAATAGTACACTCATAGAATGATGTGCCCTCATTTTCTATTCGCCCTCATGCTGAGCAAGACTCTGGAGAACTTTTTTTAATATCTCAAATGCCGCCGGAGATTGGACAGGCTTTCGTTTTCTCCCCAAATTTCATGGGGTTCACCGGCACTTGAAACAAAAATGTCCATAAAAGTCCTCAAAAACTTGCCAATATTCCTCCATACTACTCGTCCAATGTAATCTAAGTGTCCTGATTGGGTACCGTCCATAATTTACTCAAGACAACATCATTTACTATATTTTATAGCCTTAACAGTAGAACATCGCACGTCCTATCTGCGCGTTTGTGCGAGTTCACGACACTACGGAAGCCGCAACAGACAAGATTGTGCGTTTTCTTTCTTTCTTTCTTTCTTTCTTTCTTTCTTTCTTTCTTTCTTTCTTTCTTTCTTTCTATTAAATCAATAGCCAACCCATCTTGTGTTTGTCCGCAGCTTGTTCGATCTTAGCACAATGTAAAGCGCTGAACATAGTGTCATGAACTCGCAAAAGCGCAAATAGTAACAGCAGTGTTCTACTGTTTAGGCTATAGAAATATATTAAATGATGTTGTTTTGAGTAAATTATGGGCGATATCCACTCAGGACACTTGGATTACATTGGATGAGCAGTATGGAGGAATATTGCCAAGTTTTTGTGGACTTTTATGGACCTTTGTGTTTCAAGCGCCGTTGAACGCCATTATATGAAAGTTGGTGAAAACAAAAACCTGTCCGGCTGCATTTGAGATATTAAAAAAGTGCTCCAGAGTCTTGCTCAGCATGAGGGTGACAAGAAAATGAACACACATCATTCTGTGTGTGTACTATTCCTTTAAGGCTTGAAGTGAAGGGAGGGGGGGACTTTCAGGATTACGAGGCTAAACCTCTATTGAATCCAGAGGCACCCCTACTTCCCCAGCCTTCAGAGCCTGAGTACATCCTTTACTTAGTTCAGGAGGTCATAAATAAAGGTCTTACCAGAAGCAGACCTGTACTATTAGTATATAACGGTGACTCATCTCTGCTCACAGCAGTCTCTATTTAAACATGGACCAAAATCATACTCACCTCTAATGGGAAAATTTAAAGGAAAAATTCTTGTTCAGTCAGTGTGTCGAGAGGCAGCTAAATCCTTAACTACATTCCTATAAAGGATGAGTCGGGAACTTTGCAGGTGAATCAGGTTTTTCCTTAGCCAATCTGAGATCTTTCGTTAAAGCAAGCAAGCAGAATACAAGTAAATACAGTTCAACACCAAAGTCTAATTCCTGACAATTCAGAAAAGAATAGTTATCTAAAAAGAAAGCAAGTTCTATAACCCTGTAACTGATCTCTCCGAATCAGCCACAGAGGCCTTCTTTCCGTTCTGTCTCTCCTATGAGCCTCCGAGAGAAGCTCCATGAGCCTCCTCAAGATGCTGTGAGCCTCCCAAGGAAGCTCATGAGAACTGAAGTCATCATGCTTTATACCTCTGTTGTAACCCCACCTTAATGTGGGACAGACGATTCTTAAAAAGGTAATCTTTAAGGCAGTTGGACATATTACTCATTAAATGCCACAAATTCACTCAGATTTGTCCTAATATGGTTTTAACTCTTGGCCAGCTTTCTACCCCGCAGCTGACACCCTTTCTCTGCCTTGCAGGAAATGCAGGCATGTCTGTGTAAATCTATTCATAGAAAGAACTGCTGAACTACACAGAGACATCTCTGACTTACATGTTCAACAATGACAAAAAGTAAACATCAAGTTCACACTACACAACAGGCTTCACAGCTGTTCAGTCCCAATCCCTTGAGTTCCCTTCACACTGTGCGTGTGGACACGCTCTTACTTTCACTATTAAATGTAGCCCTGAGAGCTACTGTTGTTGTTTTTTTTTTTTTTATTTGATCTCACCAAACATTTAAGTGATCGCCGATCACAATCATTCAGGATCTTTTTCTGGCCACATTTCTTCCTGGAAGACAATCCTTACGAGTTTCTAATAATGCACTGGACAGTTCTGAACCCAGTTTTCGTAGTTTCTGTATCTCCGTAGATGTTTTCTCTGCTTGTTGCATGCCAATGATTTGACTCTTCTCAGACAGACCAACATCTTTTCCACCAGCACAGATGTCTTTCCACGTGGTTGTTTAGGAAAATGAACAACCATTGTACAACTCATTGCACCAGTTGGGGTTGAATAACTTGTTGCCAGCTGAAAGATAATTGCCCATGCAGTAATTAGGGGGGTCATACAGTACCTATTTGCTGAGTTAAATCCAGGTTGCAACTTTTTTTTCTTTTTGGCCAGGCAGTGTCTGAGCGAGAAGAGGGGAACTGGCCTGCTGTGTGAACATCATCCACCCCGCTATGAGACAGACCAGTGAAGGAGCTGCATTGTGGACATGGATGGGACCTGCTTCTCCATCATCTGGATCAGGTGTGCTTCATGCTTTCCTGCAATGTTAGCTCTCACTAACCTGCGATGTAAAAACTGCCACGTGACCCCCAGGCTTTCAGCTACTGTCTTCCTGGAGCATCCCCTGCAGACAGTGTTCAGCTTCAGCTCCTCCTCTTCTTTTATGCCCCTGATCTTCATCCTCAGCACCGGATTCTCTGAGCTGAAAGCTCCATCCAGTGGAGGATGTCAGGAGTAATGTGTGGTTTCTTGTTGGCATGAACTTAAACTGACATCATTTGTCGTATAAAGTGTGGCAGTCTCGGTGTTGTTCCCCTGAGCATCACAGAGCTCTTCCCCTCAAACAGTGTCCAAACATTCCTGTCGAGCCTCCCGGCTTCATCAGCTCTCAGGCGAAGTGTGAGAGGTCTCCTCGGAGAGCGCTGCACCGGTCTGATGAGCGCGACAGAGCTGACGAGTTATCAGTCTCCCTGGTCTTCCACTGTTTTACTGTCTCTGGAGGGCATTTTGAGCGAACATGGAAAGAGAGGAATGATTAAAGTCAGCAGACAGGAAGAGATGCAGCTCCTTCATCCTTCGTCATTATTAACTTTGATTTCATAGTTTAAAAACAGAAATCAGAGAATAACTGTTTTATTGTTGGTTTGTGACATATTCACAATAAAAATTATAATAAAAGATCCAGTGGGTCCTGATGGAGGTTTTCCTCTAGTTCTGGTTCTAATGGACTTTTTCTGTCCTGGTTCTGATCCTGAAGCAGGTTTTTCGTCCTGGTTCATGTCCTGGTAGAGGTTTTCGATCCTGGTTTTGGTCCTGATGGCGGTTTTCCTCTGGTTATGGTTCTGATGGAAGTTTTCTGTCCTGGTTCATGTCCTGATAGAGGTTTTCCCTTCTGGTTCTGGTCCTGATGGACGTTTTTCATCCTGGTTCTGGTCCTGATGGAGATTTTCCGTCCTGGTTCAGGTCCCGATAGAGGTTTTCCATCCTGGTTGTGGTTCTGATGGAGGTTTTCCCTCCTGGTTCTGGTCCTGATGGAGGTTTTCCCCTCCTGATTCTGGTCCTGATGGAGGTTTTACCTCCTGGTTCTGGTCCTGATGGAGGTTTTACCTTCTTGTTCCGGTTATGATGGAGATTTTCCCATCCTGGTTCTGATTCTGATGGAGTTTTCCCTCCTGGTTCTGGTCTTGATGGAGGTCTTCCATCCTGTTTCTGATCCTGATGGAGATTTTCTGTCCTGGTTCTGGTCCTGATGGAGGTTTTACCTCCTTGTTCTGGTCATGATGGAGATTTTCTGTCCTGGTTCAGGTCCTGATAGAGGTCTTCCATCCTGGTTGTGATTCTGATGAAGGTTTTCCCTCCTTGTTCTGGTCCTGATGGAGATTTTCCGTCCTGGTTCAGGTCCTGATAGAGGTCTTCCATCCTGGTTGTGATTCTGATGGAGGTTTTCCCTCCTTGTTCTGGTCCTGATGGAGGTTTTCCCTCCTGGTTCTGGTTCTAATGGAGGTTTCCCTCCTGGTTCTGGTTCTAATGGAGGGTTTTCATCCTGGTTCTGGTCCTGATGGAGGTTTTCCTCTCCACTGTCTCCTGGTGCAGTTCAGGATGGAGGCTTGAATCAAATAAAACTTTAATTATTGATTTTCCACCTGAGCTGCTGCTGTCCTGTTATATACGGGATCAGTTATCTTAATCAGATTATAACTGGACTGTCCATCATTTTTTTATTTTATTTGCTCTGGGGATTAATAAGGTATCCTCCATGTTTGACCTTTTAGACATCAGGATGACTTGGAGAGACTTTAGGAAAACGTGACTGAGTTCAGATTTTCCAGCGTTAACGTAAGCCTCTCTTTTTGTGGTGTGAGTGAGAAAGGAAAATCAGCGGCAGGGGAAATCTGGACGACTTTCCAGGAGTCTCCTGCTGGAGTGTATCTGACCATGCTGCACATTAAAGACTGAAGCCACCGGGTTGTAATGAAAACTGACACAAAAGGTTGGAATGTTAAACACTCATACGTGTGAGAATAAAGATGTTACATCAGTGTTATAGATGGAGACTTCCTCATGTCAGCCCCCTAAATTTGCATATAAATTCATGAGAATGATGGAACTGTGAGATTGTGGAGTAAATCCTGTTATGTCAGGAAGATAAAGACAGGAAGTGGTTGCTCTCCATCATTTTAAATCGCAGCCTGGAGTCTGCATTTTCCGCAAAATGTTCAGTCCTATTATAATAAAAGCAATGTGCAGGAAATATGAAAAGAAATATCACATTTAAGGTCATCTTTCATACCCTCAGGGGCCCTTCAGGGACCCTGGAAGCCACTTTCACCACAGGTGTCTCCTGACTCCTTCTGAATCACACCATCAATAGTTTTTCTGCTCTTTGGGCAGTCCCTTACAGTGTGAAGTAAGAACACACACACATGCACACACAGAAAGCCCTGAGGCCAGTCTATTGGTATGCAGACAGTCCATCTCAGTTTAAGCAGAGTTCTCACTCACTATCCTCCAGGTCTGACCCAGCACTGCTGTTCTACAGCTCTGTGCCTTTGTGAAATTTCACTTCGGAAATAATCACAATGCTCAGAAGGAGACGACCTTCTTACATGTGATTGAATGTTGCTCGACGGTCAAAGCAAACATGATGCTGTTACAGCTGCCACACACCAGTCTGGTCCGTACACATGGCTGGAGGATGCTCCGGAGTCAGGATCTGGGCAGAGAATAGCTGCATTTTTCAGAATCTATTCATTAAGTAGGAAACCACGCTCAGCAGCCACTCCATCAGCTCCACCTGGTCACCTGGTTGTAAACACAAATATCAAACCAGCCAATTACACAGCAGCCTCAAGTCATGCAGACGTGATGAAGTTCAGACTGAGCATCAGAATGAGGAAGAAAGCTGAGCCAACGTTTTTCAGAGATCATTATCCACAATCTATAGACATAGTTCAATAAAACACCATCTGACAACAACTGACATATTTTTCCAAGTTCCAAGCAGGAGGATGGAGGGGGTCCGCTGAGAACGCAGCATCAATAATTTTCCTCCAGCTTCTGGACTCCTGGTTTAACTGTGTGGCTTCACTAATGTCCCAAATAACAAGGACAGTTTTTATGTGCTGCTCCTGTTCGCGCCGAAGCAAGTACAGCTGATTATTCATCTTCTCGTACTGAGATTTGCCTTAATTCAGATTATGATTATTCCTCAGCCTGCATCACGCTCCTGTCCACTGTGCAAAGCCCAAGACTTTCATAGGATAAAAGAGTGTTTGGAACTCAGCGGAGCTTTTACCCTTGAAATTATCTGATCTGATCTAACAGATCAGTAAAAAACACCTACTGCCACTCACCGTTAAACCACTCAAAGTCCCTGAAATCAAGACCATACCGGTCGACGACAAAAATGGGACTCTTTTGTGTTTGTGTTCAAGATGAGGTGAATATTTCCGCACCATCACATCAACTGGCCGACCAGTTCTCTGAACTTGGCTTTAGTCCATCACTGATACACCCTATAACTGCGCGCCAGAGTACTCCTGCAGTCATCAGAGTACTCCTGCAGTCATCAGAGTATTTATGCAGAGTATTTTATAATATTTCTGTAGTGATCAGCGTATTTCTACAGAGTCATCAGAGTATTCCTGCAGAGTAATCAGAGTTTTTATGCAGAGACAGGACTCAGAGTTGTACTGGTAGTCTGAGGTGTACAGTGTGAAGAGGAATGGTGAGTTTGAGTTTGTTAATTTTTAGAGATAGGGACAATACATAAAAATGATATATAAATGTAAATAATAAAGATTTTTGCCAATGGCTAATGGGCTATATGCACAACTGCACTACTTCATGCACTTGAAAGTGCTCCTTTGTTTTTTGTCTTTCATTACTCGATAAACTGATTAATCCAGGTGTGTCTGGCCATTGTTGTCATGGTTACTGAGGTCAGGCACACCTGGATTAACCATTTTGTCCAGTAATGAAAGACAGGAAACAAAAGATCAGTATTAAGTTCAGGAAATAGTGGAGTTGTGCATACTGTATAGCCCATTTCCATCTTCAGTCCCTTTTGTAGTTTCATTTTAAAAGCAGCTGAATCGTATTAAAAGCACTTGAGAAGTCAAAGACTTTACAGAAGCCAGTAAGTACCCGATTGAGGTTTGTTTTTCTTTTGAGTTTACCTGAGAAAATACCATCCGGGGATTTAGTTAAAAAAAACCTTTTCCTTTTTATTTATTTTTATATGGAATTAATTACCCCAGAGGACCCTCCTCCTTGTTGAATTTTCTTCTCTTTGTTCTCCTCCCTGTTCTCCTGTGTGAGTTATTGTATGTTTTTCTCTCTGTTCTGTTTAGTATTAATAAAATGTTGTGTTTTTTTTGCTACACCCCCCTCTTGTATACAAAAAATCTCCCCCCTCTTTTTTTTGTGTATTAGCAGATTTTTGGAATGGTGGGAAAAAATGTTATTATATAAACATAACTTTTTTTTTTTTCTCCTCCTTACCTCATACAGCCTTTTTTTTTTTTTCCTCTTAGCCACCTTTAGTTTTTTTTTTCTTTTTAGGTTTATAATTTTACTTTAGTTTTGTTTTTAATTTATACTCTAGAACAGTGTAAAATTACCCTCACTCCTTGACCTAAATAAACCCCAAAATTGGTGTACAATATACTCCTAAAGTGTTGGATATACACTGTCAAATTTCTTTAAGAACAAAGAATGCAGAATAATACTGTTTTAATCATACACCATTAAAAATAGGGATGAACCTGTCGTCACTCTGGAAAATACAGAAATGGGCAATGAACAGCCTCAGGGCAAATGATTGACAGCCAACATACTCTGGGTTAAATGCTAACCGATTTTAAAAACTAGCAGAAGCTAACAAAAATTAACCCCCTAATCGGTGGGATAAAGGTAAAGCTTGTTTGGACAAAGCCGGTCTGCCTGTCAATCAGAACGACACACCCCTAATCATTTGTATTTACAGATTAAAGGTTGAATATGGAACATTTTTATTAAAAGCTATATATTTTTTTTTAAAATAATGCCTTCCGGTCGTTGGGAGGGGGGGGGGGGGGGGGGGGGGACCAGAATGAAAGTACATTTCCTAGAAAAATTATATTTGGCCTAAAAATAATTATAAAATAAATTTTTACGGGTTAGATAATGGCATTTTATTTACGTCTATAAGCCAATACATGCCACCATTGCGGGTTGCCAAGTACGATCTGTGTGGCATTAGTATTTTGGGTACAGTTAGGCTGGTACAGGGGGGGAACAGTGGATACGGCGAAGCGAAGCAGCTGCTTTAGAGCCCTGGAGATGTTGTTATCTGTTTCTGCGGAGGAGTGACCTGAGAAGAGCAAAACCTGGAGTAAATTTAGTTGAAGACTTCACTAAATGGACCCACATAAACGTTTTCCACGGCGTCAAAACACAGAAATGGCGACTTTCCTCCTGGATTGGTAAGCTAGCTTGTTTGCTAACATGGCTAACGTTAGCTGTCAGTTATAAACTCCTCTGTGTTACTTGTTGTGTGGGTGCTCACATTACATTTCTAAATGTGGCCTGTCCACCGACTGCAATATGAACAGCTCACGTTTCTGAAGTGACACGCATGCTCAGTTGAACACAAATGACATCACATGTAATGGTTGTCGTGGAAACCAATGCAAACAAACAAGGAGGTTACCGGCATTTGCAGCTCACTTGAAAGCAATTTGTGGCAGCAGTCGGCAAATGTATGAGAGGGTTTTGTGAAGACAGAGGAAAAAGAGAAACGTACTTGTGATGATGTCTCGGTGCGGAACAATGGCTGCAACATCTGTAGCTACAGAGGAGTGTGTGGATGCAGCATCAGCTGGAGTGGTGGATGAAGATGTCTCTGATCAGATGTTCTGAGGGAATCAGATCTTTCCACAGATATGACGTCACCAAGCACTTCAGCCACGGTAGATATAAACTCATAGATCGCAGTGATCAGCTGATTACTGAGTGCGCGCTGGGAAACACAAGTGTTTTTCCATCTTCTCCATGGCGGAAGTGGCTTTTGTTCGGCTCCAACTCCCAGATTTGATGCTGCACCTGCTGCAGCCGTTATGCTCAACAGAAGCGGCTGCAAAATCTCTCACTCACTTTCACACACTGGGCTGCTGGACCACATAAAAGTTAACACACAACACCTGTCATTAGTTTCCAGATTGATGTGCAATCAGAGCCAAAAAATATGATATAACTGTTCAGTCCATTGTTTACATTCAGTGTCCGTCTCCTCTGGTGAAGAAATAAGTACGTCCATCTTGGTCTCACAGAAGAGGTTGGATGTGCGACATGCCCGTACAGACCGCGGTCGCTTCAACACAGATCGGATATGAATCCGATTCAATACCAAATTTGGAAGTGGCCTGGGTCCGATCCACAAATGTCCGATTTAATGTGAGTTGCGCTGCTCACACGGTGAGAAGCAGATCGGATATGGGTCACATTTGAGCGAAAAGATCGGATTCAGGTTGCATTTACCTGCGGTGTGAACGCAGAGCTAGTGCGACACTTTCATGTCTCCACTAATGTCAAACTCCACCTTTGAAACCAGGACTGCTTGTTATGTGAAGATTCTGTGGTATCAGAGCAGCAGATGCATCATGTTTGCACACAAGTTAAAAGCATCAGTAATTGACCTATGGCTAAGCCACGCCTCCCTCCACTCACTCGGACAAACAAACATTCGGTGACAGGCGCTATGTGACATCTCGGGATATGACAGCTGTCAACACGGACAACAGACGCGTGATCAGAGAGATCATGACAAGATAAATTAAAAAATATAAAAACAAAACAAACAAAAAGAAATTGTTCACAAGTCTTAAACTGGGAGTAGAAATCAGCCTGTGAATCTCTGGAATGTGACTCGTGTCGCTCCCTCAGTTTCTTGCACAAACTGCTGCACGGCTGCTGTTGTTGTGCCAAAAAGTGATCATCTGACAAAAACTGATCAAACAGCCACGGAAACGGAGCAGTCTGGCTGCAGCTTGGAAGCCAGAGGCGTGTCGTTATCGACGTTACTACACGACACCTGTACTACACGACAGCGTCTTATGTACCGTTACCACGTACCAAAACTAGCATGTTTAGCTAGAGTTAGCCAACTTAAACTAACGTTAGGGAAGGTAACTTCATATTTCTCTCAAGCAAAGTGACAACATGTGCCTCAAATACGATGTTGCCTTACCTTAGAACAGATGTAGACATCCTTGTTCATTTTATCCACGTTCAGTTGATGTTGTGGTCTGCTGCATAACTTTGGCTTGATGTGACTTGGTAAAAGGCAAAAAATACACCCAGTCACCCAGCCTCTCAGGATACCGAGTGTCGGAGTTGCATGTACCCCATGCACACGTTTGACCATTTTAAACTAAAAAGAACACATAAAAACGAACAAAAACGGACTAACTTCAATACATTTCAATGGATGTTCAAGCAGAGAATGTCCGAGTGTATGAGATAGCTGTGCGCACTGTGATTGGCTCATCGCGTTTGGGGGCGTGGTTTAGCCATAGGTCAATTTAAAGAGTGAGTAGAGACAAATGCATCCTGCATGTCAACAGTCTGAAACGTGCAGATTATAAACTGTGCGTTTGTCTCAGTCCTTACACTGGTGCAGCAGAGCTCCTTACTGGTTGCACTGGTCTGGGACTGCCTTACATTGTCTTATTTCCAGAGTTTTTCATGAGTCCTATTATCAGCACCTCAAACGTCCTGGTGTGTGCGATGCAGCCGGCGTCTGCATGGTCACATCCAGCACTTACAGAAGCTACTGGTGAATCAGAAGTTCATCTCTGAAACATTATCTATGAATAAGAGGATGCAAACTTTGATAAACTAATGAGAAATAAAGTTTTCTTCCTTTGAGGCAAAAAGAGAGAAAAGTAGGACTGCGGGCTAATTCATGTTCATTAATGTGATGCTGAGATTTGACGGCAGCTTGCTTTAGAGTTTATTTTCAACTTGAGCTCAGCGGCTAGCTTCATTTGACAGTTAATGGAGGAAACCAGCCTCAGATATGCATTTACCGACAGTTTCATTCAGCAGACGTCTGAACACTGACAAACATCCACCGCTTAGGGTCTGTGTTACGCTGCTGTTCTCCATCTGTCTGTCTTAGTCTGTCCGTCATGTCTGAGCTGACCTGCTCAGGAAATGTGATGCAAATCAATGTTCCCAGACAGGTGGGATGGACATGCACGCTCTGGTCAGAGACAGCTGGGAACCAGTAGGGAAACAAGGTCAGTGCTGGTTGACGGCAGTCAGGGAGGAAGGCTTGAGTTTCGTGTCAGGTTACAGTTAAAAATTTCACCTGAATTCATTTACATTTATATAAAACAGAAGAAAGACCTCAGTGTTTCCTCTGTATCCTTTATTTAAAGGATAACTTCCTTCTTTTTCAACCTGCACCTTATTTCTATGAGTTTATACGTGCATTTACTCTGGTAAAATTTCTGGATCACTTTGACTCCTTTGACTCTGAACACAGACCGGCATGCTGCATGTCAATCAAAAGGATGCGTCCCTTATTATGTAATTTTAAGATTAAATAACATTTAAATGGACTTTTCCAGCAGAGTTTGCCCCTTGCCTTGTATCAACGTTTCAGGCTGGTGGTGGTGGTGTGATGGTGTGGGGGATATTTTCTTGACACACTTTGGGCCCCTTGGTACCAACTGAGAATCGTGTCAACGCCACGGCCTACTTGAGTATTGTTGCTGACCATGTCCATCCCTTTTGTACCCATTTTCTGATGGCTATTTCCAGCGGGATAATGCAGCATGTCATAAAGCACAAATCATCTGAGACTGCCTTCTAGCACATTACAATGAGTTCATTGCATGGTTCCAATAAACATTGGACGGCTGTACCTTAGATGGAAGAGCAGTCTTCTTTCTACCGGAGTGGGATTGACTCCAGGCTTCCCCAGACTACATGCCGAAGTGTCCTTGGGCAAGACACTGAACCCCACCTTGCCTCCCGATGTGCCTGTCGGGGTATGAATGGGTGTATGATTGTGTGTGTGATTGGGTGAAAGTGACATGTAGTGTGAAGTGCTTTGAGTGGTCAGTACGACTAGAAAAGTGCTATATACTGTGAGTACAGTGCATTTACCTTTCATTGTACTCCAATCACCTCCACAGTCACCAGATGTCAATCCAATGGAGCATTTTTGGGATGTGGTGGAACGGGAGATTCGCATCATGGATGACCAGCCGACAAATCTGTACATCCGTACTTTGCCAAGGTATGTTGGCAACATGCCTTGGCAAAGCACTGTACAGCACTGTGCCCCCAGTTTCTACACTTCCCAATTTCCCTCTAAAAGCACTGAAGAAAAAACTGATTTGAAAGATAATAGTCCACCTGTTTTGCACTGATGTCCGTCATTGACAAGTTTGGTTGCACACACACACACACGTACACCGGCGCAACTCGTTCTCATGTCAGATTGTCTGTCATTGGTCCAGATCTGCCAGTATTGGGCTGCAGAAGTTTAGCCCACATGAACTGCAAATGAAGGGGGCGTGGCCAAACTGGTAATAGCAATTCAAATAACAAGAAAGTAAAGAAACTAATAATAAATGAAAATTTACAAAATTATAAGTTAGTGAAATAAAACATTGCTTTTGAATTGTGGTTGGAAATAATAATTTAAAGAAACAAACAAACAAAATTGTCCCAGAGACATTAGAGCACCTTTCCCATGAACAGTGTAACAATATACCTGTCAACAGGTGTAAAAGTCTTTTTGAACATTAGAAAAAACACCTGATATCAGTTATTGCCTTAAAGTGTTGCTCAACAACATTTTAGCTTCTGAGCCCCATTATGCTTGTTTACTTGTTTGATTTTTTTTGTTTATTTTTTAATTTTATTTACTTGTATGATCCCCGAGGGGAAATTAAGGCACTGCATCTCACCCATCTCTGAAGTATCTGAGAGTGGGGGGCTGCTACTTAAAGCGCCCGGGAGCAGTTGGTGGGGGTTAAAAACCTTGCTCAGGGGTCCACAGTGATTTTACTTGTGTGTCATGACACGGTCTTGAATCCAGGTCCTCTGCGCTAAAGCCTGCAATGCTACCACTAGGCTTCCCACTTTAATACACTGACTGCCTGGAACTTTTTCAATTTAGTTGTACTTGTTACGATGACAATAAAGGACTTTTATATATATTTGATAAGTGATTTGGATTATATTTATATATATATATATATATATAAATACATATATATATATATGAAATGAAATGAAAAATACTTTATCCCAGAAGGGAAATTCGACAATGTAAAAAGCTCTCTTTTTTTCCTTTTTTTTCTTTTCTTTTTTTTTTTTTTTAACAATATATCATTGATATTAATAATAATAATAAGTCAGTCGGTCAGTCAGTCTTGTTCTTTTGGGTGATGGCTGCTGGCAGGAATAAATATAATATAAAATATATATATATATATATATATATATATATATATATATATATATAGAGAGAGAGAGAGAGAGGAGAGAGAGGGGGGGGGGGCAGACAGACAGAGTTGAATATCTCTGTCATGTAAACCTGCTAAAGGGCCTTCAACAGCGGCAGCAGCCGGTCTCCCAGACAGCATCTTGATGGCGTGGCGGCTTTGCTGGCTCCTTCTTATAAGCACTTTACATTTCATATGAGCCACAGTCAGGACAACAATGACTACAGAGACGTTGACTCTAACAACAGCATCAGTCAGCAGTCTGGTCTGAGCGATGCCTTTTGTTAAATGTGCGGCAGAGGGTAGATTAGGTGCCACGTAATACTGGCTGCACATCCATTACACAAGCATTTGGAGTTTCCTCTCGTGTACGGGCTTTTGTGATGCATATGAGGCTGATTATACACAGAAAGTGAATGCACTGGGCGGGGAGTGGAGTTTTAATAATAGTCCCATGTGTTTGACACAAGGGAGGGCTATTTCCTCGGAGGACAGTCTTCTTGCTGCCCCTCTCCTCCACCCCTCCTCCTGCCTCCTCCCCTGTTGCTCCATTATCTCGCTCTCTCTTCACTTGATATTAAGACAACAGGGAGGATTACGCTGAGAGACGACAGGGAAAAGCAAAAAGCAATTTAGCTTGATGGAGGGAGGGAGGGGATGCAATGCAGGGTAGAGCGCTTGACTCCAGTCTTCACGTTTCTGCTTACTTTTCTCTTCAATGTTGACAGTATTTTGCTGCAAGATTACACGTTTAATTATTTGTGCATTTATTTATTTTCTCTTCAGAGCGACCATTTCAAGGGCCTCTCATGCAGACGTGTAACAAATGCTTCCCCTCCGTAGTAATAATCTGGTTTTAGATTGCAGAACTGAACAAGGACCAAACATGCTGCTATAATTATCATCCAGCAGTTGGCAGGAAGCTGCAGGTCAGGTCATACAGGAAATCTCTGACATGTGTTTTCAAGATCATCCATTAGGGAGATTTTGTCACACTGGTTTGGGGGTTGCAATGCTAGACTAATTTCTCTAACAGGCTTGGGACTTTTTTTTTTTTTTTTTTTTTACATCAGTTATGATCAGTATCCATGGCAACAGAGAAGTTCTTATCCAGCTGGGTGAGGTGTGTCCAGCGTCGGTCCTCATGGGCCGCTGTCCTGCAGGTTCTGAAGGTTTCCTGCTGCAGCACAACTGAGTGAGACTGAAGACTGAACATGCTTAGGAGAGCCAGTTGTTCTGAGTCAGGTGTATCGAGGCAGGGAGACGTCTAAAACCCGCAGGAAGGCGGCCCTCGAGGACCTGAGCTAGGTCAAATGATTAAACTCTCCAAAACCTGATTAAAGAGTGAAAACACACCAAATCTCACACTAGTTGAAGAGGAAACAAAGAGGATGCAGAGAAGGAGCAAGACAGAGAAAAACAGAAAAAAATCTAACCATTAATTTCAGCTGTTTTTTAAGACTATTTTGTTTAGAATTTTATGTACACGAATGTGTCAAAAGTATAGTTGTCTGATATTATCAGCCTATATATCATAATTTAAATATGATATCGCAAAATATCAGTATTTTTTAATCGTACCAATATTTTACTGTTCAACCGAAACAAAATCTACATATCCCAGCATTCCTTTCAGAGTCATGTGACTACGGTGCAGCTGCTGCTGCTACAGGCTGACTTGCTTTGAAACTGCTTGTAATGTGTCTGGTTTTAAGTTGTTAGTTATGAGTAGAGATGTCCCGATCAGGTTTTTTTTTTGCCCCCGAGTCTGAGTCATTAGAGTTTGAGGATCGGCCGATACCGAGTCCTGATCCGATACTTCTATAATAAAATAAAAATTGAAGAGAAAAAGACAGATACAGTGTTTCCCTAGGATACCACTGGTCGGAGAGGGGGTCATCAACACAGTAGCCTGATCTGATTCTGAATCCTATCTAATTTAAATCATAGCTTGAAGGTGGAATTGGGGAGTCAGAAGGTGTTTGTTATATTTTTTCCTTTTATTTATTCTTATTTTAAATTATTATGACACCTCCTCTAATCAATTACATTCTTCCAATCACATTTTAAAAACAAGATATTTAGCATACATTGTACACTAACTAACACCAAATTAATGAGGAAATTATCATTTATGAGTGTCTGTGGAAATCACAAAGGAAACTGGTTTACCCAGTTACGTAATGGCAAACAGTTTACCTGGCATTCTTTTTTTTTTTCCTGTCCAAGCCTGTCACGGCACACAGCAGCAGCCCTGTCAAACTGGTGCACATGCTGTACCAGTAACGTAAACCAGTTCACATCATAGCGTCACCAAATATGAACAGTGTGTCACATATTATGATGAATTTATTGTCGTATGCTTTGACAAATGGATCAAACTTTCTGAACTGAACTCAGTTCAGCGCTACATCCGCCTTCACTTTACCGTCTGGATTAACAGGCTGCTGCGTGCGTTATTTAAACTCCTGTACTGCCCAGTGATGCTGCATCATACAACACTGAGCTGCACGCGGGACTCTGGCGGTTCATATGAGGCAAAATCAAACACTGGTCATAACACCGTAACTGACAGGAAAACCATGCAGAGGAAAAAGAGGTGCTGCCGTCGGGGCATTTCCTGCCAAAGAGAGGAGCAACGTCGGCCATGGCAGCCTGCTGCTGCCGTGTCAATGTAAAGAAAACATTTATCTGATACCTGATCGGGATGTAACAGCCGATCCCGATCAAGTGGAAACCATGCGATCGGGCCCGATTTCCGATCACATCATCGGATTGGGACATCCCTAGTTATGGGTGCATTTGATTTAACTGGGAGGTTGGAAGTTAGCGGTGGGAACTACGTCACAAGTTGGGATCATTCGTGTTGTCAAAGTGGGAAATACAGGAAAAGCATTATGTATGCCACCAGGAAACTTTTTGTTTTGCGGAGGGTATTTAACAGCCTAACCATGTTAACCACTACAGTATTGCTATTTTTAGCAGTAAAACTTATGAATGTTGCATTATTCAATGTTTTAAGCATGTTCACACTTTTCAGGCTTACTCTACAGGGATGTGCCAATGACTACATTTAACACTAATGTGTACACACTACACAAGAACATTTGGATAAATATGAGTGTTTACTATAGGGTTCAGTAAGTGTTGATATGGGCGCAGCCATCTTTAATGGAAGAAGTGGGAGCTGGTGAGTCTACTCCGAATTTCCAAGTATGAAATGCGTCTTTGACAGGCATTCGAGTTTTTCCAACTGGGAACAGGGAAAATCCAACTTCCGAGTTCAGATCGACCGGTAAATCGAGAGCTTCACCTTTTGGCACAGCTCCTTCTTCACCGTGATGGATCGATGCAGAGTCCGCATCACTGCAGATGCCGCACCAATCTCATGGCCCATTTTCCCCTCACTCGTAAAAAAGCCCATATTGAACGTATGCCTCTAGACAACTTTTCAAAAGGCAGTGATTTGCAGCATACATTTAAGTCCTCTGACTATCCTGGTGTATAGCAGCATCCTGGACAAGGTAGCCCCAAGAGAGCATACCTGTGTTATTCTGCATGAAAAGCCAGATTTCTGTTCGTGAGCAGCAGTGTAGACTGTAGGGATGTGAATCCCCACCAAGGAGGCCGATTCATTACACATCTTGATACGCTGCCAGCGATACGATACATTCATGATACAGTGAAGCCTCTTGCCGATATGATGCAATTCACCAGGGATTTGACAATAATTTGACTTTATACAATACGATTCAATTCAATTCGATTCATGCTGCGATTCAACACTATTCAACACAAAACAGATAATTTACAAGTCTCCATCTGGTTTCTAAGCAACATCACAACTATTTTACCTTCTCCCTTTTCCTGTGAAGGATGTTTTAATAACTATGTTTTTGATTATTTTCTATTAATCAAACTAATAAATCCTCTTAAACTTATGCAATTCACTCTGGTACAGACAGAGATGCTGTAAGGAAGTGTCAGTTTTGTTAAAGAATAAAACGAGATAATTTTCTCACCAGGTCTACTTCTGCTCACCTCATATTTATGTTCATCATTAGAATCATAAGATAGGGGGGGGGGGGCTCACTTTGGTGCCCACTTTGCCATGTCTGTCATTCTGCTGATGTCCTTTAAAGCAGCGCAACATTGTTTTCAGACCACAGATTTCTTGTCAAATTTTCCATCTGCGAAGTATCGGCAAACTTTTGATGTGTTTCCTCAGAGATGTGCTAGATGGATGGTCCTAAATAAGTGTCCTCTTCACCTGCCGTCTCCTCCCTCCATGTTTGCCGTTTACTTACTGCAGCTGCGCTACCTGGCTCCAATGTTTTAAAAACAAAAGTTAAAAGATAGTGATGATACGTTCAATGTGCCTTGGAAATATGTGTGATGAGGAGACAAACAATGTAATAATCAGAGTATGCATGGGTTTTAACCAATTCAGACACACCAAGAAAGATATGTTGCGCATTAGCGCATTGTATCCGATGCACACTGAAGCTACTGGTGCAGTTGCATCTCACGTCTGTGTCGGACCACCGGTAAATCTCTACATCCCTGGTAGACTGATGTGGAAGTTAAAGGGGAACCTCAGTAACTTTTTTACCTCAATAAATGCTTTTCGGAATCCCCCGTGGGGCTAAACAAAGTGTTTACGGAGCGATTCAATGTGCCCCCCCCCCTCCCCGCCGGGGCCTCTGGCCTGCGAGCAGCTAAAAACAACTTTGCCTGCGTCGACCCGAGCAGAACTTGCGACAACAGAAACCGCTGTACGGTACTCAGGTCCCCTATCTACCGAGCTGCTTCCAGCGCTGATTTGAACCAGATTACCAGTGCTAATTCGAAGAAAACATTTCTTTAGCTTCACACCACCTAAACACGGCTCCTGGCTCTCATAACCAACTCTTTGCTGGACCAGAGTGATTCACGTAGCTGCGCTGTCTGGGCGCCGGGTGAAGCATCACTGCTTCAGGCTCAATAATCTCTTGTCACGTCCGCAAAAAGTAAATAAAAGTTCGTATTCTTACCTGCTACTCGCCAACACCAGTGAAAGATATAATCCACGGCATATTTACCCGCAAATCGCGGGTAAAATGTCCCGTTTCAGAAAATACAGGACTTTGCTTTGAGCAGAGGGAGACGAGGTGCTGCTACCAACGCAGCAAAGTAGCATCAACAAGCTAGTAAACGCTTAGAAATGTATCCAGCGATCAAAATAGAGGAAAGACAGGTAGAGAAGCCGTCTGTGTGCTGTGAGGGTGTAAGGGGGGTTGAACACGACAGTGAAAGGACGCCACTAGGGGGAGCCCCGAGCTGAAGTTACTGAGTTCTGCTTTAAGGTTCACGACTCCACACAACAAATTACAGGTAACACTGAAAACTGCTGAGAATTGCCGGAAATTGATGGGTAACTTTTTGGGTAGTTGTCCCTCCATGAACTCCCTCCCTTTGTTCTAGGGGAAGTGTGAACATGTAAATGAAAACGCTGAGAGCTATACAAATGTGAGTGAGGGTAACAGGTGGAGTTTACCCAAGGTGATGAGGTCTTCAGAAAATCTGGTCCAGGTGCACAGACAATTGCTCCCAACACAGAATAAAAGACAAATGCTCACCAATTGTTTAACCACATTTATTTTTCATAAAGAAAAAAGCAAAAATAAATTTTACCTGGATACATATTGTTTTTAATTTTTCTGGTGGTTTAGTCATTTTCTTATTCATTCATTTTCTTTTAATAGAATCCTGTAATTTCATTGGTGATTTCATCTGTGATTTGTGGAGTGTTTTTACTTACCTTAACCATGATGCTGCTACCATTATAAAGCACTTTGGTCAGCTGAGGCTGTTGGAAATGTGCTATGTTGATAAATTCTGAATTGAATTGGAAGGAAAATGAGACAGAAATGCTCACAGGCTGCGTTTACATGGATAAATATTTATAGAAATCATTCCGATCAGAGATCTGTCATGTTTAAATGGACGCTGGATACAGTGATCTGATCAGTTGTACATGATGGACACATTTAACATGATCATAATGATTCTGGCATTTGCAATACTAGATTGGAAGAAGATGGGTTTTCTTTTTGTTTAAATTAATTCAGAACCTTTGGACCGTGGAAACGCTCAATAATCCTCTTTCAGTTTCTGACAAAAACGTTGTATCCGCCACGGTCCTCTATATACAGTATCGTGTTGACCACATCACAACTCTCCTCCTTTACTCCTGACAATTCGGGACCTACTGGATATCGGCGCATGCCCCTGCCATCCTCACCCATTTCTAAACCTATATGGTGACAATGATACAAAAAATGATGTGCGGTTCTGATCATGTCAGGACAGCTAGTCATCTTCATCTATTCATGCATCAATTAATTATCCAATTCTTAAATAATCAAGTCGTAAAAGTACAAGTGCAGTTTTGTTTTATTAACTTTAGTCATCGGTTTGTTGTCTGTGTTGTAGCAAATGTGCTCATTAATTAATGTTTTTTTAAAATCACAAACAGTGTAGTATTTTCAGTCTTATTATATACCTCAAATACGTAAGTAAAACTTTCCAATTCTAATCTTGATATCAAGTCTTGTGGTTTAGCAGAGATTGATTTGGTCTCCTACATTTTGCTTTTCAATGAAGGTGGTTGAATGTTGCCATGAGAAGCTCAACTCGGTGATAAGGAGGTTTGTTTTTATTGCAGAACAATCAGCCGATTTCAGCATCTTACTGTCAGGCTGACCTGTGACTTTCACTGATTCTCATTTAACACGAAGCTGGAGTGACATGATGGTTGTGATTAAATCTGATATGGACAGAGTCATTAAGGATTAGACCGGCAGTGAGGGTAGGCTTTTTATGCACTTCAAAGTGTCACCAAGCAGATCTGCTTGTATCAAAATCCCATCAGGTCTGAAACGTTGGCTAAAAGAAAGACCTTTAAATAGAAAGAACATAAGTCCGTCTTTCCCTGACAAGTTCTCCACACAGTGAACATTATTTTCCCCACTTGTTTTCACAAGTTCATCGATGAAAAGCAGCATTACGGGTCAGGAAAGCAGACAAACAGCCTGACTAATAAAGCTACAGGAAGGAGAGAGGACGGCCTGGCTGAGAAACATCAAGTTTGATTATCAGCTCTCAGCCTTGATGCCCTTTACCTCTTCTCTGCCATTCATCTGCGCTGTTCTCTTAATGAAAACCTAGTGGCTGAGCCCGTTCCGGATCTATCTGCTGGAGAGAGTCCTGGCTGGTCAACACCGACGCTGATCAATACCCTGCAGAGAAGACAAACAGAGCCCCAGACTCTTAATGGGAGAGAACTGAAAGCAGACTGAGCAGAGGTGTGCTTTTAAAGCCTGGTAATCTGGGCAGAGAAAAGAGAAGAAGAGGAGAGGAGAGGGTGCAGAGGAGGATGGGGAACTGGAGAGATGATTTTATTTAAAAGTACCTAAATAGTCATCAAAGGTTTCTGCTTGTGCTCAGAATTACATCTCAGGCTGAGAGGCTGTTTCACCTACAACACACTCACCGTAGACGTTTGACTTCCACCTGCACATCCTAGAAATCTTGTGAGATAAAAAAAAAAAGTTGACCTGAGCACATACAGAACAGTCATCTGATGGGATCAAGGGCATCATTCACCAATATCTTCTCATGAATCTTCTTAAATTTGTCCGTAAGTTGAATTCAAGCTACAGTATGTTTAGTGTCAGAAGAAGTCGAGCCAGGGGCCAGTCATGATGAGGGGATTGCTCCCGGCGGTGTGGAAGGAACAGGTGTGCTGTTGTAGTGTGTGACTGAGCAAGCACTAGTTCTAGGCATGGGCATTTGCAAACATCTGTTTGATCGATCGCGGGGAGAATGAACAATCAATTATCGATTTAATCATTAAAAATGCATGTTAAAAAATTTATGTCACAGGCAGACTGTTTTTTTTCTCAAATACGTATTTCAACCCCCCACTGCTCGACAGCCGCAATCATCTTCTCGGCAAGCAGGTGGTGGCACGTTATGATTCAGATTCAGAAGACTTTATTGTCATTGTACCGGTGTGGGTACCAGATGTGCTCGGGGTACCAGATCGGCTCGGGTCCTGCACCTGCCGATGCCACCGCGTTATATGAAGTCGGCAGGATGTCCGGACAAATTACAGAAACAGTTTTTACGGGAGAATTTTGTTGCTCCCAGCAAAGCAAGGTTGCAGCTTCTTTGAACGCATCGATCAGCCCCAGTGTCAGGGAGTGGGAGGAGGGGGGTGGGGGTCCATGAGGCAGTGAGATTCAGGATGTGATGTGAGTCTGTGTGTGTAAGCGGGCAGAGGTCACTACGGTTCAGGCATTAGGTGCCCTGCTCGTGAAGGAAGGATGGGGGGGGGGGGTACAGATTCCAACCAAGGCCATGTTTGGATAAGAAGCAGCTGCAAGGACCCTCCCAGGGAGCAGAAGTAGGTAGCTTATGGTGATCCGGTCCAACAGTCTGTTGTTATGGCAACGCTAGCTACTGTGGCTAACTTGTTTAGCAGCTCCTGCTTTTGCTTCTCGTGTTTCAGTGAGCCTGATAACGGTGCGCCGTGAAGGAAACTGATAGACTGGTTCGAGTAAATTCATCAAATCTCGAAAACCTTTCCCATCAACGGCACTTCTGGGCAACATATCCACTTTAATCATTTTACAAATTCCCCCTGTAATTTTGTCTGCCCGCCTTGCATCACAGCTCCTCTGGCTTCAGACTGAAGCAACGGTGTGTTGAACAGAGGATTCATTACCTTTAAGCTCGGTTGGATGAGCATTTTTTTAAATGGTGCATCATGGGAGCTGTTTAGGAGTTGTTTTTATAAAACGTGTTGCAATATTTACAACATGATTCATTTTTGTAACGCAAAATGGTCCCACACCAGACTTCGCCGTGCTTCCATCATGACAAGTCTTTTTTCAGCTGCTGTGACGGGAAGACAGCAGCTCGCAGGCCGCTTTCTCTGCTCTCTTTAGGCTACATCGCCCCCCACTAGTAGGATAAATTATTACCGACACATAGTAACATTTATTACAGCGCTTCAAGATTTACACTACATGAATGAACTCTGTTTTATAACACTGTTGGATAATCGAAAAAAAAATTATGTGATCAAAAAACTTGTTAATGATCAATTATCGATCATCGATTAATTGTGCCCATCCCAGTTCCGATATAGCCATTTTCTATGTCTAAATGATGGTGGTCACCACTTAAATTTTTTCATCATTAAAAGTAAAACTGTGAAATACTTTAAGTCCACAGTTGATAGGGAATATGATTATGGTGATCTGAATTAAGGGGTTTCTAATCTAAGGGGAGATTTTAACTTAAGACATTTAAGGTATGTACTACAAGGAAAACTTTTTGTATTTCGGCATAGGTTAAATTGTGGAACAGTTTGGAGAGGATTAGGGGTTAGGGTCAGGGAATGTTCAAACATAAACCAGCTTCAGCAAAAGTATAAAAAGGTTATTTTCACTAGGTACATAAATGAAGCAATTATTTGATTTACACAAGGTGAATTACTGTTTATTGGATTGCCTTTTTGTCAATGTATAGGATAGGTAGTAGGTGTCATCTTAGACTGTGTGTGTAAATGTTACTTATAATCGTGTAAAAATGAGGATATATATTTATGTATATTTAAATAATAATAATAATAGTTATTATTATTATTTATTTATTTTTCAGGTTAAGTGTAGTAGTATTAGTAGGGATGTTGTAGTGATGATTGTAGTTGGAGTGTTAGTGTAGTAACATACACATTATAAAACTATATTATTGTGTTATATGTGAGATACTATATTCTGTATTAAGTATTATTATTAGAAGCAACGGTAGTAGTAATAGTACTAACAATAACTGACTATTTAGTGGTATTGGTGTATAGATCAGAAGCTAACTAATTAATTAAATTGTATTGATTGCTAAAAGAGTGTGGGGTAAAATAAGTTTTGTACCTTTTCCCACTCCTTTTCGGATGTGTAACTTCAATATATGTTCTTAGTTTATGTTTACCAATTTTGTTTTCTTATTTCTTACATTGTTTATGGCAGTCCATTGATGAATGATTTTTTTCTGTGCTTTTTACGAAATTCCTCTGGCAACCACAGCTACCAGTTTTTCCCCGTAAAAATAATAGATTTTTTTTAACAGAGTACATTAACTAAGGACTAAATATGTTTTTCATTTTAAAAATGCCAAAGCTTTCCAGATTATTTTTACTGTGATATAGGTGTCGGCAAGTCTAGGGAAACTGGTTAGTGATGGCCCATTTGTAAGGTGAGGCATGAAAGACTGGAAACATATTCACCAAAGTATGTGGAAGTGAAAAAAGTAAGACACACAGAGATAGTGCAGATGCCTATTTTCTGACTGTGCAAAAGGCAGATGTGAGAAGCTTGTTGACTGGGAACTAAATGTCACTGCATGCTGAGCAAGTGAAACAGAAACGTCAGGTGATGGAGTGCATTGTGGATGTGATTGTGTGTCTGAGATGGTGGTCAGCAGCACTGGAGCCACAAGGGACTGTACTCTCACCATTCCTCTTTACACTGTACACCTCAGACTTCCAGTACAACTCTGAGTCCTGTCATCTGCAGAAATATTCTGATGACTCTGCTGTTGTGGGGTGTATTAGTGATGGACAAGAAGCCGAGTACAGGGAACTTGTCAATCAGTTTGTGAAATGGTGCAGTAACAATCAGCTCATCTTAAATACCAGCAAGACTAAAGAGATGATTGTTGACTTCAGGAGGAGCAAGAATAAGCAGCATAGTCCTGTCTACATCCTGGAAGAGGAGGTGGAGGTGGTAGAGAACTACAAATACCTGGAGTTCAGCTGGACAACAGACTCGATTGGAAATGCAACAGTGACTACATCTACAAGAAAGGTCTGAGCAGACTCTACTTCTTAAAGAAGCTGAGATCATTCAACGTCTGCACCAAGATGTTGCAGATCTTCTATAAGTCTGTTGTAGAAAGTGCAATTAGCTTTGCAGCCATCTGCTGGGGAAGCAGCATCAGAATCAGAGACTTGAAGAAACTAAACAAGCTGATCAAGAAAGCTGGTTCTGTGCTGGGGAGAACTCTGGAGCCGCTGGAGCTGATCGTTCAAAAAAGAATGCTTCACAAGCTGATGAAGATTATGGAGGACACTTCCCATCCTCTCCACAACACGGTGAAGAATCAACAGAGTGTGTTCAGTGGGAGGCTGCGTCAGGTTCGCTGTAGGACGGAGAGATACAGGAATTCATTCCTGCCAGCAACCATCACCCTAAAGAACAAGACTAACTGACTTTTTGTTTATTCAAAAAAAAAAAAGAAAAAAAAAGTGAGCTTTTACAATACTGAATTTCCCTTCGGGGATGAATAAAGTATTTTTCATTTCATTTCATTTCATTTCATTTCATTGAAGTTCTTGGCACTCGTGGCCTTAGCTACAGGGGAGACAAAAAGGAGGCGGGTTACAACCCAGAAAACATTGCTTTTAATCATGGCAACATCTTCGAGCTTATTCTACTTTTGATTACATATATTTGTTTACAACAGCATGTAAGCACATGCATAGAAAGAAACAGAAGCAGCATAAACATGAGGCAAAAGGCAGAGGGTCTTACACCTCTGTCAAACGACACATTCAATAAAGTTGTGGATGACATCAGCCAACTGATAAAGGCAACTACAGTATACCTGTAGAAGTGAGAAAAGCTGGCATGTTTTCAGTGTAAATAGACACCACACAAGATATCAGCCGCAAAGCCAGTGCTCCATTATCCTAAGATATGTAACTGATGTCATTCATGAAAGATTGATTTGTACGGCTGACTGTGAGTCATCTACGGCCAGCATTTTGCAGAGGCCCTGAAAAAGGTTCTACTATAGCTTAGTATTGATATTGGAAGATGCGTGGGCGACTCTACAGATGGTGCAGGCAATATGCAGGGACAGTATCAGGGGTTTTCTACACCCCTCTCTGAGCAGTCCCCCAATCAGATTCTTATAAAGGCGCTATACACGTTTTGAATCTTGCACTGGTAGAAACAACGGGCAGTGTTGTGGAAGGTGCGCCCCTCTTTTCATTGCTTAATGATATAGCTGTTTTCCTTAGAGAGTCATACAAGTGCAATCAGATGTGGAAAGAGTCAAGACAGATACTACAGACAACTCTGCCCAACAGGGCCAACCAGGTAGTGGGCTAATGATCAGGCGCTTGTTTGGGTGCTTTGGGAATTCTCAGGAAGCCTTTTATCTCAGGAAGTGCTTATGACTTTATGAAAATAGTCCAATTCTCATCTGTTTTAATTACACATGTACAGATATGTACCCTAAGCAATGGCAGACGATCTGCTTGTGGCATTTGGCTGGATTGGTCTATACTGGGGGGCATGACCATGCAGGTCTTGGAAGATCAAAAATTATTTTCTGCGACCAATTTTTATTTGCAGAAAGGGGACATGATATGTTAACACAGCAACAGAGATATTACAACGTTTGCTTCCCTATTGTTACATATTACATGCATTGAGCACCTAGCAGCAGAATTCTGAACTAACTGGAGTCCTTTGAGGGTCATCTTATTAAAACAAGTAAGAACAAAATTACAACTGGTACAAGATGAGATGGAAGCATGAATGATCATTTCAACATCTCCTCTTGATTTCTGAGATAGATTAGCTGGTAAAAATAGCTTTTGGACAGCTGTTGGGAATAACCCTGCAAACGTGAAACACCACCCCAAGGTTTCTGAGGCTAGCTTGGACAGATGAGCCCAGAGCACCAAGGTGGTTCTTGATCAGGGGGATCTTTTTGTCAGGAGCAATGATCAACATTTCTTGTCTTGAATTTATTTAGAGGTAGTTAGAGAGCCAGTGATAGAGGAAGACACAGTCACATGACACTACCAACATTATTTATTCACCTTATTCCTGAGCAAGCACATCTATAAACGACAATGCAATCAAATTCCTGTGAGATACCAGAAATAGCGCATCGCCATTGACTCACAGTATAAGATGTTGTTTCGGCTAGCGGTTCAGTCAAAAATTTCAACATGAGTATTCATAACATTTCTAAACAATTTGCCCAAGAAAAATGTACTTGCACGGTTCGGGAACATGTGTGGTTTGTGGTTGTACTAACAAGCAGAAAAAAGTTTAATTTGTGGCTACAACAGCAATTTGTAGAACACAACCAACCTTATTCCTCTGTGATATTCTGCTCCCCATCTCTGGAATTCCCTCCCTCCCGATCTCCGTAGCGGTGGACTCCATCCCTCTCTCCAAATCCAGACTCAAAACTCCATGTACATCAATCCAATGTTGTTTTCTGTGTTCTGCTTAGTGTTTTAGTTTGTTTTTGTTTGCTTTGTACAGTGTCCTTTGGTGCTTTGATAAGGCGTCTGTCATATTAAATGTATTTACTTTTATTATGCACACTATTATTATTATTATTATTATTATTATTATTATTATTATTATTATGTAGGTACTGATAAGCTTCAGAGCTTTTACGATTGCTCATTGCTTCACAGTCAGACGTGACAGAGCTAAGAAGTAGCTAAAGGCTGCTGTTTGTTATTTTTGGCCAGATCTTCATCATCCTCCTCCCACCCCTCTGTTGCAGGAGGCGGAGGGAATGTGACGTTGTCCTGTCTGAGATGTGACAGCTGATGTTCCCTCGTAGTTTACCTAAAAAGCTCGTAAAACTTGCAGTAGCGTGAACATCTAGCATGTAAATAAATGCCGGTTCCGGTCGAACCGGAAGTTGCTCGCATATTTCACGCAAGGGCTCCTGGGGGCATAGGAATAAGGTGGATAAATCCAATCCTTTATTTTCTTCTTCAATCATCATTCTAACTGATAAACTGGATATTTTTCTTTTAGGTTAAAACATCTTTATACACTAAAACTCTGGTGAAAGGAGGATTATCACTGATTTGAGGTCAATATTCAATATGGAGACCAGGAGATAAAAGAAAACTAAAAATGTGGAGAAAATGTGAGTCATTTTAGCTTGGAAAATGGAAAATAGATGTAACAGCAAAGTTTTTATTAGGCCCAAGTACCGAATTTAATTCAATTCAATTGAAAGTTTATTTGTATAGCACATTTTAAAACAACCTCTGTTGACCAAAGTGCTTCACAACATCATGGCAAAAACCACACAAAGATTTACAGTAAAATTAATAGTTAAAGGAATAGAATGTAGCTATCTAGAATAAAAATAAAATAAAATGTGAAGATCTGATCCATAAGGTATTTGGGATCCTTTCTAGCTGCTGAAAGCCAAGGAGAAGAGGTGAGTTTTTAGGTTTGCTTTGAACTGTCCTACAGACTGAGAGGATCTCACAGAAAGGGGGAGACAGTTCCAAAATTTGGGGGCTACGACGGAGAAGGCCCGATCGCCCCTGGACTTTAGTCTAGCTTTAGGAACAACCAGTAAAAGCTGGTCAGCTGACCTCAAGGCTCTAGGAGGAATATAGGGCTGCAACAGCTCAGACAGATAAGAAGGGCCCAAAGAGTTTAGACATTTAAAAACAATCAATAAAATCTTAAAATTTATGCAGTAGCAGACCGGAAGCCAATGGAGGGAACGCAGGACTGGGGTAATGGGATCCCGCCTCCTAGTTTTAGTCAGCAGGCGAGCTGCAGCATTTTGGACACTCTGCAGACGCTTTAAGGAAAGAGCTTTAAAGAAAGAGCCATCAACAAGTCTGTAAAATCCTGAATAAAGTCACTATTAAATTTAGGAGGACAATATATCAGGGCACAGGGGACCGGTGCATAAGAGCTGATTTCAAATGTCTGAAGCCCGAAACTGGAGAAAGAATCTGCCGGTACCTGCCAACAGGTAAACTTGTGACTATAAATTGTTGCTAATCCCCCACCTTTGCCAGTCAGTCGGGGGGGAGTTGAAATAGCTGCAATCGGGAGGTAGAAGTTCGGAAAAAGGGGTTGACTCACCATCTTGGAGCCACGTCTCCGTAAGCAGCATAAAATCCAGTTCATGTGTCAAGAATAGATCATTTAGGAGAAAAGTCTTGTTTACTAGTGATCAGACATTGAGCAGACCCAGGCGAAGTACGACATCCTCACAGGCTGGAGTGGAGCTTTGACGAAGCGGCCAGATACATCCAAAATCCACCGAGCGGCGTCTGGCGAGGCGCTTTAGCAGCAGAGCCTGTAAAGGGAGGTGACGCAGGTTGGCATCAGGACGCGCAGGAGCCAGCGGCTGGATCCATCACAGGCCACAAATTCTTCGGGGTGCTAGGTATCCGGGTGATTGCTGATCAGAAGCGATCCCAGAGGTAGAACGTCGAAGAGCCTTTAGTTTCACCAACACACCTCCACGTTTTCTACGTTTCTTTGCTCGCTTCCTTCACAATGAAATCGGCGAACGCCTCAGGTAAGCCGGAACTGATATAAGAGGTGGTGGGAGATTCACTGTTTGATCCTCAATTAACTTATTAAAGGCCACTCCGTTAGGCTGATTTAGGTGTAGGAGTGCCTGGCGATCATAAACTAGAATTCCACAGGTATCATGGCATAAAAGATAGAGCAATCCCGCGACAATCAGCAGTTTAGACAGAGCAGGTAAGACAGGTAGACAGCAGCCGGTACATGCTGGCACCATCGTGCCTAAAAATTGAATGATGAAAAGAACATCTTTCCAAAAGAGCAGCTTTCCGAAAGTGAAGGAAGGAGGAGGCAGTGCAAATTGTTTTGCAAATCTTTCCTCTTGTGCTTCTTTTTCTTTTTCTCCTCCTTCTCCTTCTCCCAACCAAAGAAGTGCTTTTATGGGGACAAGAACATGCTTAAAGTCTCACAAAGTTTTGGCTGCCTCCCCATTTAATATTGAAAAATTTGAGAATTTGGCATTTTTGTGACCGCACAGGCAAAACTGCACTCGAGCGCCACCTTTTGTAAAGTCCCCAGAACTGCATGTGACTGATCTTTACGGATATCAGAATGCTTATTCTACATGCCAGGGTGGTCAAAAAAGCCTCCAGGCTGCTCTAAGGCTGCGTACACACCAAGCGCAGTTTGAGCGTCAAAATCGTGCCTGAGACCCAAAGTTGGACACTGGCTCACTAAAAAGTCAGACGCTTGGTTTCCAGCATCTTGATGCCCCTGACGCGCGGTGAGAGATGCCCAGCCAAGGCGCGCTCAACGCGCCTCGGGAGAGGCCCCTCCTTTTTCTTTTTCCTGTCACTGGTCTGTCTGCACCATGGCAGATGCAGGAGAGAAAGCGGCTCAGTTTTATGTGATAAATAAAGTTAGGGAATGTTGTGACATCTCTGCTCCATGTCTGGTTCACCAGATGAGTGTGATGAGTTTCAACATTTACTACAGGAGCTGTGCGCTGGCAAGGGGCGCTTTCAGCCGTCTGATCCGGCCCAGTTTAACAACCCGCTGTCCCGATGCACGGCATCATTATAAGCCCATTACATCCCATCGACAGAGCAGATCTTTAAAACGCCGTTCAGACACCGGGACCGGACACAGATCACATTCTATCCTCCTCTGTCTTCAGAGAGAGAGGAGATCCCCCTGGTTCTTCTGGGTGTTTCCCGTCCTGTCATAAAATGTGTGTCTGTGTCATGACATTGAGTCGCTCTGATTGGTTGACGCCCTGCGTCAAGATGCCAAATTTCAGATTTTCCAACTCTGGTGTCTGCCACCCGTGACGCGCGTAACGCGTCAAACACTCAAAATCTCAAAACTCGCCGCGTCAAACGCGTGTACACACCTAGACGTACCGCACCCGACACGCAAAACGCACCGCAGGTTTTTCGACGCCTCCTCAACATGCGTCGGCCATTGACTTTGCATGTAAAGCTTACGCCCTTGACGCCCAAATCACGTTTGGTGTGTACGCACCGTAAAGTCAACAGGAAGTTGGCCATTTTGGGTCAAAGTTGCCATTTTGGCGTTTTATCGTGTCACATTTGTGTAACTTGTCATAAATATGTGCACAATTGTTTCCTTGTATTCACAAGACATGTGAGAAATGGTGCTGTGTATTTTCACTGGACTGTGTGTGTGCCGGGGACCGGACCTCAAAATTTGACTTCTCGCCATGAAACACAAAACTGGTATAACTCTGGCATAAAACCAGTTATCTGCACCAAAATTGCTATATGTGATGCCGGTCCGATGCTCAAGACACCCATATGACCATTTCTGGTCAACATGTCAAAACCTTCTGACACCACAGTAAAAAACCTCAGGAGGATTCGCCAAATGTAACCATGGTGAATATGACCCCAACGCCATGCAAAAAGGAAGTATCTCAAAATAACACAAAGAAAAGTTTGATTTCTATCACACTCGCCACAGGTGATGATGGTCATATCCTGAATTCATTTACATGGACACGTGTTTGATAAGTTCAATAATAGCTCCATTGTGCCCCCTACAAAACTTCAAATGATCAGCTCCAGTCACCACATCAACCAACAGGCATGAAATTCAGCACACAGTTAAAACAAGACGTGAACTATGCGGTGCATAGGCCGGAGTGGCACCAAAGGTGCGAGGGCCTTTACATCTTTCTTAAATCAATCTAAAATTTTTGTGTCATTCATCTGGACACTCGTTTTGCAAAAAGAGACACTAAAAGAAGTGGCAAGCAAAGTATTGATGTCATCACGCTGATATTGAACGATACTGATACTAGCCTTGGTAGAAATATTATGGATATTTGGATCGAGCCGCCAAGCACTACTAAAATGTGACTATGATGAGTCCCTGAGAACCTCCTGTGTATTCTGTCCTCCATTACCAGGGCGTTGGACTCCCCAATGACTGGATGGAGCTCCTCTCCTGCCATCCAGAAAATCACTGCCATCCACATCCAGTCCTTCTCTCTTGTAGCTCTGAAACTCTGAAGTCCTGAAACCTGCGAGGGGGATTATAAGTAGTCTATCAACCTTTCCTCAGAACTGCAGCTGGGTGAGAAATAAAAAAGGTCTTATAAATGATCAACAGTGGAAGCAGGATGTCACACTTCATTCTGCTGTAGCTGGAGTATTTCATGAGTCATTTCTTCATGTGGAGAGTGACCAGCTGTCTGTGGCCGCCCCGTTCATTTTTACAGTTTTCTTTTAAAAAAGTCATTAATAAAAAAAAGTTGGAGTTCAGACTCTCCCAAAGATCATTGTGTTTCAGAGAAAATGAAAACTTTTCAAACTGTTTAATAGCTTCAAGCTTTAACCAGAAATCATTTCTGTTCCAAACATTTTATTTAAACTAAATTTATCAGATAAGAAACTTAACTTTAACAGTTCTAACATTTAATCGATTTTATTTAATGAGATAGAAAAAAGCAGTTCCCATCCCCACTAAGATGGTAAATTCCTCCAACAATCACCATTTATGGCAGTCGTTTTCCTCCCATGTCCTTGCCTTTCCCTTCTTTTTAGGAAAAGTGTTCGGCTCGTTTTTTTAATAGCCTGTATGAATATCCCAGAGCTAAAAGTGCCCACTTCACTCTTTTCTTTGTTTCAGGTTGTCTCCTTTATGATTCAGTACCAATGTTACAGTAAAGTGCCTAATAAAATAAAATCATATTTGTATAATTTTACTGTCAAGTGAGTTTCAGTCATAAACTAAGCAAAATACATGCATATATTGACATAATAATGGACTATTAGTATGAATACAGCAATAGTCTGAAAAAAATTGAACAAAGTTGTATTCAACTTCCAATTTAAGCATAACATTAACACATAAATTGTATATATGATAGGTTGTTGACATGACTTGGCATTTTCATTGTCCCATGAGATCAAAACAAATGTAATGACAATTTCCATAATTTAAGATGGTTAAACATTTCCCTGTTTTTCTGGGACCTGTTGCTATAAAAACCTGCTTTGTTTTTAAATTTGTCAAAATTTTGAGCTAGATCTCATAATAGTCCTATGGTTTCTGGTGCATGGTTCAACAAAATTGCAACATTTATTATTTAAGAAGGAAATAAATTAAATGCTAGAAATTGACTGTGGCATAATTGTACAAGTGTCTTTTTTTATGAGATTACTCTTTACTTCCACAAGGGGTATTACTGTTACAAAAGTAACTGTAGAATTTACAGTAATTTTATTACATCTTTACTTTAACTGTATAACATCTTTCCTGTAATTTTATTACAACTCTACTGTAATTTCATTACACTTTCACAGTAATTATATTACATGAATACTATAAATTCATAACATTTTTAATGTAATAAAATCTCAATAATCTTGTAATAGAATTGCAGTAAAAGTTATATCATTTAACAGTGTACTTCACCTCCTCTCTGTGTGTGTTTTTTGTGCATCAAATTGTAGTTTATCAGTCATGTTTACCCTGCAGAGATGGGAGAGGAGACTGAGACAAAAAAAACAGGCGCTGCATGAGACTAGATCGCTGGAAATTAAAATAAAGGGTGAAAAGCAAGGACTACTGGACACTGGTAAACAGTCCAGTAACTTAGACTGTGACTGCAAACTCAGACAGATATTATAATATGAATGGAATAACATAAAGTCTAGATGTTTTCATTCTGTGAAGAAGTACTGTTTCTGTATTTCAGCAAGGGCCCTTTGAGAATCCCCAGGGGTTTTCCAGAAAGGCAGCTTAACAATGCAGCAATAAAGCCTGGTGAAAGAGTCCCAGGTTGCTAAATCCTCTGACATCTTATCCCGCTCTGTCGGCTCCACCACTCCGGCGATGAATCAACTTTCACAATCCACTCAGGTGTTGACTTTGCTGGCAATCCTCTGCCAAGCATCGCAGTGAGCAGTGGCGGATGTAGTTGTACTACTTTGATCTTTCTATTGTTATTTGACAGGGACTTTGCATTTGTAAAATTGCACCCCATAATTGTCTTCTATGGGACAATAATAGAGTTATCCAACTCTGGTACAGGCTGAGGCCTTTCTGGGAGCAAGCAGGGAGCTAATGATCACGATTAATCGGCTAATTGTGGCAGCCCTAGTGTGAATGTGACTGCGGTTGTTTCAGCACCCATGCCCAAGAGAAATAGTCTATATTACCTTTGTAAACTCATAGAAAGCCACAAATCCTTTGCATTGCAGGGGACAAACACCGCGATAAATCTGCCAGATTGCTTTTCTGGTTGATGTCTGGCCATGGACACAGAAGGGAAGTACAAACATTTGGTTTGAATAAATAAATAATTTGATTATATTGAATCAAAGTAAGAAAAAGTTCTCTACTTTTCGTTTTCAGTTTGCATTTTTCTGCTTTCAAACATGAAAGCAGAAATGGGAGTTTTTGGCACATTTTGCCATTATGCTGATGTCCACTGACACCATAAGCCCTGAAACATTATCTTCTGTGTCAAATGAAAAAGCAACTGAACAAACAAGGCCATACTCTTTCTCTAGCTTAGTTATCACTGGAATACATCTGTCATACACACTCAAAAATAGAGGTACCAATTTGTACTTAAAAGGGTACAAAGCTTGTCGCTGGGGGTGTTCCTTTTTGAAAGACATTTCTTTACCCTTTGGTCCTGGTCCACTTTTGTACCTTATCAAGCTGTATAAGTTAATGGAGTACAATTAAACCAATTAAAAATTATGAATAAAAGTTTTTAAAAAAATAGAGATTATGACAACAATCAAAGATGCTAATAATAAATTAATAATTATTATATAAATATTAGGCCAAACACATATATCATTATACAGAGAATTATCATTATTATTATATTATTATTTTCATAATAATCATAGTAATAACTATAATTAAAGTTCTGGAATGCGCTGCTAGGTGGCTGCAGTTTGTAACAGCTCTCTCTTAGCTTTGAGGTTTTTTCAAATATAGCTGTCTTTTTTATTGACATTACTTGTCAGATTAGGTTTTTCTGGGAGGATTTTTTTATGCTGGTTTGAAGGCTGTGCAAATCAGGAGATTTTTCTTCATATATTTGGCTTTTTTCACTGCTTGTTATGATGTGTATCCATGGCAACGGAAAAATCGATTACCACAGGGATCAACTCTCCCAAATCAAGATTATTAGCGAAATAACACATCAAATCCCAGTGGAGTTAAAGAGAAAGAGAAGAGGATGCAGGACAGGGGTAAGGCAGAGAGAAAAACGGTTGAGACTTAAAGGTCTCAGAAAGAGTACAGAGAATGCAGTATTATGTGCTTCACCGAGACATGGCTGCATGAACACATCCTGGGCTGTAATGTGTCTGTACACAGCTTCAAGATGGTCCATGCAGACCAAAATAAACAGCTCAGCGGGAAGCTGAAGGGAGGCGGAATTGCAGTGCTGGTCAATCAGCGTTGGTGCCATCCAGGACACGTCACTGTCAAGGAGAAGATCTGCACAAGAGACATTGAACTGTTAGCTGTGAGTTTCCGTCTATATTATTTGCCCAGAGAGTTTGCCTGTATTATTCTGGTAGCGGTTTATATAATACCAGGTACCGCACCAGAGACAGCCTGTGATGTCATCAGCTCCGTCGTGGCTAAACTACAAACACAGCATCCAAACTCATCCATGGTGATCTCTGGAGACTTCAACAACGTCTCCCTCTGTGCTACGTTGCCAACTTTCCAGCAGTTTGTCAGCTGCTCCACCAGAGAAAATACGATGTTGGACTTATTTTATGCAAATACTAAGAATGCATACAGCTCCTCTGCCCTGCCTCCTTTAATAAGATCAGATCATAATCTGGTTCTTCTCACCTCCACCTACAAGCCCATCGTTCAGCAGCAGCCAGTCATCAGGAGGACGATTAAAACCTGGTCTACTGAGGCTGAAGATGCTCTGAGAGGGTGCTTTGAGGCCACAGACTGGAATGTCCTCTGTGAACCTCATAGAGATGACATCAACACCATGACTGAGTGTGTGACAGATTACATAAACTTCTGTGTGGACAACATCGTTCCAACAAGAACAGTGAGGTGCTTCCCCAACAACAAACCCTGGATCACCAGTGACCTGAAAAAGCTGCTGAACATCAAAAAGAAAGCTTTCAGGGATGGAGACAGGGAGTTACTGAAGACCACACAAAAACAACTGAAAACACAGACTAAGAAATGCAAGGAGGACTACAGGAAGAAGTTGGAGAGCCAGCTCCAGCAGAATAACATGAGGGATGTGTGGTCGGGAATGAAGAAGATCACTGGCTTCAAGTTAAAGGGGGATCAGACTGATGGAGGTCTGGACAGAGCTAACGAACTGAACATGTTCTTCAATAGGTTCAGTTCCCCCCCTGCCGACAACCCAACACACCACACACCCTCTATGAGCCCACAGCTTTCCTGTCCCACCTCCACTCTGTCACCCTGCACCTCAGTCATGGACCTGAACACAGCCTCCTCTCCCTCCACATCAGGACATCGTGAGGGCTCTTTTGCCTCCACCTCCATCCTGACTGTCTCCTGCAACTAGGTCAAGAAACAGCTAGAGAAACTGAACCGGAACAAGGCTGCAGGTCCAGATGGTGTCAGTCCCAGAGTTCTCAAGACCTGCTCAGAACAACTATGTCCGGTTCTCCAGCACCTTTTTAAGTTGCAGTTCCAGTCCTGTGGAAAACATCCGGTCTTGTTCCTGTCCCTAAAAAAACACAACCAGCTGAACCAAATGACTACAGACAGGTTGCCCTGACATCTCACATCATGAAAGTCCTGGAAAGACTCTGACTGTCTCACCTCAACAAGCAAGTCAACACCTTTCAGGACCCATTACAGTTCACATATGGTAATGGGCTTGGGGTTGAAGACGCCATCATCTTCCTGCTTCAGAGATCCCACTCTAATGTGGACCAGTCAGGCAGCACTTTGGGGGTCATGTTCTTTGATTTTTCAAGGGCCTTTATTACGATTCAGCCTGCTTTGCTATGTGAGAAGCTCCATAACTTCCAGGTGGATCCTCCACAACCACCTGGATTTATGACTACCTAACAAACAGACCACAGTTTGTGAGACTGAAAGGTTGTGTGTCTGAGATGGTGATCAGCAGCACTGGAGCAAGAAGCCGAGTACAGGGAACTGGTCAACCAGTTTGTGAAATGGTGTGGTAACAATCAGCTCATCTTAAATACCAGCAAGACTAAAGAGATGATTGTTGACTTCAGGAGGAGCAAGAATAAGTAGCATAGTCCTGTCTACATCCTGGGAGAGGAGGTGGAGGTGGTGGAGAATTACAATTACCTTGTAGTTCAGCTGGACAACAGACTCGACTGGAAATGCAACACTGACTACATCTACAAGAAAGGTCAGAGCAGACTACTTCTTAAGGAAGCTGAGATCATTCAACGTCTGCACCAAGATGTTGCAGATCTTCTACAAGTCTATTGTGGAAAGTGCAATTAGCTTTGCAGCATCTGCTGGAGCAGCAGCATCAGAACCAGAGACTTGAAGAAACTTAACAAGCTGATCAAGAAAGCTGGTTCTGTGCTGGGAATAACTCTGGAGCTGCTGGAGCTGATAGTTCAAAAAAAGAATGCTGCACAAGCTGATGAAGATGATGGAGGATTCCTCCCACCCTCTCCACAACACAGTGAAAAATCAACAGAGTGTGTTCAGTGGGAGGCTGCGTCAGGTTCGCTGTAGGACGGAGAGATACAGAAATGCATTCCTACCAGCAGCCATCACCCTAAAGAACAAGACTGACTGACTGACTTATTACTGTGATGTTATTATTTCATATAAATGTTATATTGTTAAAAACAAACAAACAAAAAAAAAAGAAAGAAAAGAGTGAGCATTTTGCAATGTTGAATTTCCCTTCTGGGATAAATAAAGTATTTTTCATTTCCATTTTCATTATACTACTGTTTAGAAGGACTGCTATTTATAGTTATTGTACAAGCTACGCGCATTTTTCAATGCTGCAGGTACCCTTCGGGTTTAAATGGTTCAAATTTGTACTTTATATTAATTTGGATCCTTTTTCATAGAATATACAGTAGGTACACTTCTGGCCTCATAAAGACCAATATTGTACTTTTGAGAAAACATTTGTAAAAAATGTACCTAAAGGTACAGAAATGTTCCTGTCTCGTACCTCTGTTTTTGAGTGTGTATGTAAAGCAGCACTAAAAGCAGTACTTGATGAACTTCACATTTCCACGTCATGCTACAGAAAGCAGCAATGCACACTGTGGGTCTAAACAGACCATCATGCTCTGCGCCCTGGAGCCAGCAGCCGGCTGAATGCAGCCACATTAACAGACAGGTTGGCTTTTAAATTCTCTAAGTGTTAGTGTGTTTTAATTGCTTTTTGGCTTCAGCTGTAGGAGGCTGTGTTTGCCCTGTGGGTATATACTGGAGATTAGCGCTCCCACAGAGTACATAAAGTTTTATAGCAAGGAAAATTATAAAATTTCAAACGGCTGAAAAAAATGTGACTAACAGGAATTATCCTTAAAGGCTAGTGCTGACTTGTGAGCACTGTGCAGACACCCTGGAGGAGTTTGTGAGGTAAAAACCCAGAGATAGCATTAGATTTTTTATAAAAGGAAAAAAGAGAGAGACCTTGACTGCGACGCTAAAAGCTCGGTTAGTGTGTTCCTCGCCGCTGTAGCAATTAAAGCCAAGAGTTTTTGTCTGTTTGCAGGAAAAGAAAAACACAGAATTGATCGAGTAACTCTTGAGCCACCAGCCTGAGCTTATACACAGTCACTCAGATATGAAGAGTCCTCCATCAGACGGAGCTGGTACACTAACCTCGCTGTGGGAGGACCACACCGGGACGGCGGGCTGGGACTCTGAAAAGATTTCTTTTCTAAGTGTGGGCGAATCACAAAACAGCTCCACACCACAACAGATTTCATAGTATAACCTGAGAAAAAGAAGCTTTGTTGCTTTTCTAATAAATGTTAACTCTCATGGTGGTATTACTAGAGCATGAATGTGAGTGTTTACATGCCCATCACTCTACAGTACGTCACTGAGCCAGGACCCTTATCTCTGTAAGGAGACCCCCATAAAGGTCTCTTTCACCTTTCAAATACAAATTATACTTAAAAATGGAGATAAATCTCACATCATTCTGACTGTGATGACAAACAGCTCCGGTTCACTAACAAATCTCAGGTGAGTGGAGTACCTTCCACTCTCTCACAGACCTCAGTACAACCCTGACTCCAAAGATGTTGGCTCTGTGTGTCATTCAGTCATTTCCAAATCTCATCAACATGTTTTATTCCCAGTAGAACATAAATATCACACCAGGTGATGGAACTGAGACATTTCATGGAAAATCTACCCTGGTCGTTAATCTTATGCAGCAACACATCTGTAAAATGTTGGAACAGGAGCAACAGAAGGCTGGATAAGTAATAATTGGAGGAGACTTTAACAACTACTCAGAGATTATTTTCCATGAAATAGTGAAATGTCTCAGTTTCATCATCTGATCTGTTGTTTATGTTGATGAGATTATAAATCATTGCATTCTATTTTTTTTTTTTTACATTTTAAACAGAATCCCAACTTTTTTTAAGAGTTAGAGATACAAAGTTATTCCAAGAACATTAAAACATACAAATATTGCCTAGACAAACAAACAGACAAACAGACAGACAGACAGACAGACAGACAGACAGACAGACAGACAGACAGACAGACAGATAGATAGATAGATAGATAGATAGATAGATAGATAGATAGATAGATAGATAGATAGATAGATAGATGGATGGATGACAGTGTGGGGTCCTGTATGCCTCCAATTGTCATACTTGCCAACATTGGGTTGTGAAAAATGGGGAGATTTTTTTTCATTGGTGTATCGGCTCAAAGCATCATTATTTGTCATTTCTTGCCTTGTATTTTAAACCTAATGAAGGGATCTTGTTCTGAAAATGTTTCTTTGATACTCAATAAGTGATTTTTAAGGACAATGGAAAAAATAGCAGTTTGAATTGTTGAAATAAGTACAAAAAGACTAAATAATAAGGGAGTTACCCTGCAATGCATTTTATATGCATTGTTGCATCTCAAATTAAAAAGTGTGTACCTGACTGCCACCATAAGGAGTAAGTGGCTGTTGCCATGAAGAAAAGTGGCCACAGCTGAACTTAAACTTAGAATTCATGTAATTAAGAAAACACGTTCAAAATTGTAACTTCACAAGCAAATTATTAAATTACATTATCAGAAGAGACACATCCATGAGTGTACAGAATTGTGTGCAGTTGTGAACACACACAAAACACAAGAAGAGATTTACAAACTCTGGAGTAGTGAAAAGTGACAACATGCAAAACTAAAACGCTCTTCATTCACGTCTGCTACCCTGGCTGACATAAAGAAACATGTGACTGTAGCCAAGAGATTAAGGAATATACACATGCACACCCATACACATACACCTGCATGCATGCTCACGTCTAAATGTCCACACAAGCTCACACATACACGCAGGCACGCATACATGCATGCTCGGTGCACGCATGTATGCGTGCCTGCCCACATCCACACATACTGTACATATGCACACAGAGCAAAAACATAAAAACTAATTAAATTCGCTTTCAGTCACATCAAGATCACACAGACAGCATCTGAATGTGTCCGTCTGAGTGACGACTTTTTCTTCCGCTTCGTCTTTTTCTTCTCGTGTTCTGGCCAAAGACTGTACACGTAAGGGTTGCCAGATACTGTGATAAATATCCTTCACAAGCTTATTTGTTGCCGTCACTGTAAAATCGGTGTATTAGTGGGATAAATTACTGATCGGGAGCACACTGGGAGATGACGTTATAAATCGGGAGTCTCCCGCATGGGTCGGGAGAGTTGGCAAGTATGCTGATGGGTCATGCGCCCTGGCTACTTGGCCACAGATGTCCCTTTGGCTAACTGGTAAGCGCATGTGACTCTCACCTGGGAGTCTGTGGGATTGAATCCCGCCTGGGCCCTCAGTGCATACCTTGCCACAGTTATATAGATACTAGATAGATAAATGCTAGACAGCTAGATTTTGTTCACCTGTTTCCTGATCTTTGACTCGGTAAATAAACCAACGTTGCTGCTTTTCTCCGTCCCTTCACACATTGACGGCGTGTAAATGTCGTAGCTTCTCTGGTTTAGTCTCCAGAGGTTGGAGTCAGGGCTGCGTCCAGACGACATGATCGTCTCTGTTCCCTTGTAGCCTGATGACAGGCAGATTAACAGCTTCTGTCAGATTGTTGTGCTTTAAGACATTTAAACACAGTCTAACAGGATGAACCACCTCTTTTCGGCTCACACAGAGACACCTGTGGAGACAGGTGAACGCACATGTCAACATTACGCCAGCCCAGCTAGTTACACTGTCCCCCACTGAGACAAGAGACAGACGAGCACATGTAGACTTCACATTTCGTCCTGCGGTTGCGGAAGCTTTGGTCTTCTTACGTTGAAACACTTTTTCAGCTTTTAGTTTCTGGTTGGGCTTCCAGACGTCATCAAGGTGCTGTCTTTCACCTTCCACGCTTAATCAGTTATCCTCTGACTTCCTGCATGCACTACTCTTCATCTCTGTCTCTTAGTGTAATTAACCTTTCTTATTTCACAAGTACGCCAATTTGTTTTCATTTCCATTCATGCCGACAGTTCACCACATCCTGATTGAATTTCTGCCCCCCCTGCTCTCCTGTCCGTCTCTTCAGCTACGATCCCCTTTCTTCAGCATCCATTCATTCAGCGCTCACACAACGGGGTCATCAGTATCTTTATTCTCAGTACTGATATCCTTTGGTTTTTATCTTCAACACAGCAGCGTCTGAGTCTGGCCTTTCCCAGACGTCCTGGTTTCTTTTATTGGCTGACATGTCCAGAGCTCTGATTATGTTGCCGAGCTGGAACGTGGATCTCACAGCTGATGGACATTTAACATTTGTTCATCTGTGTTGTGTTTACACGCACTAGATTCAGCTTTGACACACTAGCAGTTAACAGTTGATAGATGTGGAAACCTACAGGGATTTCTTCTCTTTTTTCCCTACAAAAAGAAGCTCTATCTGTCCGTCTCCACTGTCCTCTGTATCTGTCCATTGTCTCTCTTTTTATCTCCCCTCCTGCTGAAACAGGGGGCTGATTTTCCACCTGTTGTTTCCCTCCTGACATAAAATGAGACTGACGTCTAAACGAGTGAATGTTTCAGGAAGACGACATCTCATAGCTGAAAATGTCCCGTGCTGGATTCCTCATGGGGCACCTGAAGTGTTCCTGTAGCTGTTCATACTTATTCTCTGACCTTTACCTTATTTGGCTGCAGGAGCAAGGAAGTGATGATGCACACGACTTCCAGAACGTGTGTGTGAGATGACAAACGTGGTGACTGCACAGCGATGCAGAAAAACCACGAGAGCTTCATGTTGTCAGTGGAACACCAATGTTCCAGTGTTATTTAAAGAAGTCCAATTAAATGTTATGCTCAACATAATCTCTCTCTCCACTTTCATTAAGTTGTGTTTCTGCAGGCGAGATGCGCTGACAGGGACCTCCCACGCCTCCTGCTGGTGCACGGTGCAACAGCACCCTCTGGTGGCGGCATGCAGACCCCTCGCTCTGCAGCCAACAATAAATCAGCCCAACATTTATTTCCCTCTAATCAAAGCTCAGGCGTTTTCAGGGATTTTAGATCCAGTAATGTTTTTCAGTGTTTGATGAAATGCTGCGGAGCCAAACAGAGAGAGGTGCGACTGGTGGACATCCACTCATTTGGAACTTAACATCCCATCAGAGATTTTCTCTCCAGGTTTATCATATACAGTCGTCCTCAAAATTATTCTTACCCTCCAACTAAAGAAGGAAAAAAAAATCAGCAGTCAGTAAAATAAGTTGAAATTGACTAAAGTAAAAATAAATGCAAATTCTATGAAAATCATGACATTGATTTTGAAGTGTGGTTCTAAAGAAATATTAAAAACAAACACACAAAAAATAAAATAATTAAACAAGCATGATAGGGCTCCGAAGCTAAAATTTTGTTGCGCAACACTTTGAGGCAATCAGATGTTTTCTCTAATGTAAAAAAAGACTTCTAACCTGTTGTGTCACTGTTGGTCCACTGTTGTGTCAGTTTTTTATCATTATTTCCAACACAATTCAAAAGCAATATCAAATTTCAGTGAATTAGATTTTTGAAATTGTTATTCAAATTCATTAATTCAGTTTTATATTAGTTGTGTTACTATTGTGAATTCAGATTTTTCTTTAATTGGAGGGTGTGAATAATTTTGACTGTATGTTCTTTATTAGATAAAAACTGAACCATCCTCAGTGATAAGCCAACACAAATCCCTGATGTGTGAAATTAATGACAACAGCACCTCAAGCTGTAGTTTGACCTCACAAGGGATTTAAACTCACCTTCAGCTCACTGAAAAAAAAGAACATTAAGGTTTAATGGATCTTTTGGAAGAAGTAACTGTCTTATTTAGCACTTTTAGCATATCAGCAACATGGAGAGGCATTTAGTAAAGAAAGAAGGTGATTCTGTAGAGTAGAGTGGACTTGATGCCTACCTCCACTCTACTGAGTGAGGGTGCGTACACACCAAGTGCGATTTGGGCGTCAAGGACGCCAGGTTTACATGAAAAGTCAATGGCCTGTGGCGCGATATGCGCGTCGGGCGCAGCGCATCTAGGCACGTTTCGTGCGGCGAGTTTTGAGATTTCAAGCATTTGACGCATGCGGCAGAAGCTGGAGTTGGAAAATCTGAACTTTGGCGTCTTGACGCGGGGCGTCAACCAATCAGAGCGACTCAAAGCCATGACACACGTTTTCTGACAGGACGGAAAACACCCAGATGAGCAAGGGGGATCTCCTCTCTCTCTGAAGACAGAGGAGGATAAACTGTGATCTGTGTCCGGTCCCGGTGTCTGAACGGCGGTTTGATGACCTGCTGTGATGATGGGATGTAATGGGCTGATAATGCTGCCCCGCATCGGGACAGCGGGTTGTTAAACTGGACCAGATCAGACGGCTGAAAGCGCCGCTCGCCAGCAGCTCCTGGAGTAAATGATGAAACTCATCACAGTCAGAACACCTGGAATCATCTGGTGAACCGGACACAGAGCAGAGATGCTGCGACATTCCCTAACTTCATTTATCACATAAAGCCGAGCCGCTCTCTCTCCTGCATCTGACATGGTGCAGACAGACCAGTGACCGGAAAAAGAAAAAGGAGAGGCTCCTCCTGAGGCGCGTCGAGCGCGTCTTGGCTGGGCATCTCTCGCTGTGCATCAGAGGCATCAAGATGCTGGAAATCAAGCGTCTGACTTTTTAGTGACCAAGCGTCCAACTTTGGGCATCAGGCACGTTTTTGACACCAAAATCGCGTTTGGTGTGTACGCAGCCTGATGCTGCTCTGCAGAGAGAAGAAAACTGCTGCCTGAATCAATGTGGACGTTTGAATCCACTGGTTCACTGACTGGATATTTACCTTCATTGAAACTGTAACGTGAGAGAAAAAAGATGGTGGACAGAAGATAATTTAATTCATATTCAGCTCCACTGGGAAACCGTACTGAAAGTTAAGTACAAATGAAAAATACTACATTCATCTCTGAAGGGAAATTTTAAAGGTAGAAGACATATTTTAAGGTAATGCACCAGACCATGATTGGACATCTTTTATTTTTATTTCACATCACCTGTCACATTTATTTATATAAACAGAATTTCAAACGCATCCCATCAATGCAGATTTGTCTCACAGTAAATGCATGTGTCGTGCTGGTTAACAGCAGGACCCATAGCTGTGGTTACTGGGGTGTGTTTTCCTCCGTAACCCCTGTAACATAACTCTGTTACAACATATGTTTACATGACATCCTTTACATGTTCTACAATCGTCATGTTAAAATGTCACCAGAATAAATCTGGCTGCTCATATTCCGGTGTAATGTGACATCATCAGTGTTAATTAAGGCTCATCCAGAACCAAGATCCTGGCGCAGCTGCTCTGTCTATCCTTGGACCACTGGTTCTGCTTGTTACAGCAGCACTTACAGATGAAGAGCAAAAAGACCTGTTTATGTCCAGTTGAAGCAAAATGTAAAACTGTTCTGGTTTTTCTGGTGTGTTATTTAAATTCTGCTTTTTCTTTTTGAGCCCAACGTTCCCCTCCATGTAGAAATATCTGATATCAGAGATTTGTATTTCTCTTCTTTCTCAGTAGATGTCCCTGGATAATGGCCGTCCTTCCTGGTACTGGTTCTGATGGAGGTTTTCCCTCCTAAAAGAAAAACAACAAACAAACAAAAAAACAAACTTTCAAAAGGGCACTTGCTTGGTACAGAGGGCAAAGGGCAGGTGCTTTAGGTCACCGGTCACCTGATAAGGTGACACACCATGATAAAACATGCACCATGGCCACAAAGAATTAGATAAAATGCCTACATCCAGGTTCCTCAGCCTCTGCCTCGAACCCTGATCCCTCTCTCTCGCTCTTTCTCTCTACATTAATATATACATACACACACACATATAAATATATATATATATATATATATATATATACATACACACACACACACACCAGCCACTTTATTAAGTACATCTGTCCAACTGCTCGTTAACACAAATTTCTAATCAGCTAATCACATTGCAGCAACTCAATGCATTTAGGTATGAAGACATGGTCAAGATGATCTGCTGCAGTTCAAACCAGCATCAGAATGTGGAAGAAAGTTAATTTAAATTACTTTGAATGTGGCATGGTTGTTGGTGCCAGACTGGTCTGAGTATTTCAGAAACTGCTGATCTACTGGGATTTTTTCTGCACAACCATCTCTAGGGTTTACAGAGAATGGTCCAAAAAAGAGAAAATATCCAGTGAGCAGCAGTTCTGTGGGCACAAATGCCTTGTTGATGCCAAAAGTCAGAGGAGAATGGCCAGACTGGTTCCAGCTGATAGAAAGGCAACAGTGATTCAAATAACCACTTGCTACAACCGAAGTATGCAGAAGAGCATCTCTGAATGCACAATACATCCAACCTGGAAGCAGATGGGCTACAGCAGCAGAAGACCACATCAGGTGCCACTCCTGTCAGCTAAGAACAGGAAACTGAGGCTACAATTCACTAGCCTGGTACACCAGCCTGACTAACGCCATGTATGAGATACACGGCAAGTCAGTCTGGGCTCCCTCCATTGGAGAATGATTCCACTCCGGTAAAAAATTGACCGGACCAATCACAGAACAGCAGTAGAATTATTAACAGATGAACGTTAAACTCCTCCGACGTCTCCACCGCTGTTTTTGCTCTGTTTTGGTGCGTAACTAACAGCTTCCGGGTCATAGTCACATGACGTGCGACACAAACGCTTCCTCATATTAGTAGTTCAGCAATAAACAATGCTGACATGTAACAAAATATTTACAATAATAAAACCAAACATTATATGTTAATATACGCAAGAAAACTACATTAAATAGAGGGAAAAACAACGTGTAAACGCTGGCTTCCGGCGTCGCCATAGCAACGTAGCAGCAGAGTGCCGAGCTACGCCAGCTACAGTCACTTCTGATTGGTTCTCTCCGGTTCACTTTCCTCCTGTTAGTCCCGCCTCTCGTCTCGCATTGGAAATCAGTCTCCAACGGAGGGAATCCAGACTGACCTGCCGTGTATCTCATACATGGCGTTAGTCAGGCTGGTGTACCAGGCTAACAATTCACACAGACTCTCCAACATTGGACAATAGAAGATGGAGAAATGTTGCCTTGTCTGATGAGTCTCCATTTCTGCTACAAAATTCGAATGGTAGGCTCAGAATTTGGTGTCAACAACATGAAAGCATGGATCCATCCAGCCTTGTATCAATGGTTCAGGTTGGTGGTGGTGGTGTTATGGTGTGGGAGAGATTTTCTTGGCCCACTTTGGGCCCCTTAGTACCAACATGGCGGTTTAACCACCACAGCCTACCTGAGTATTGTTGCTGACCATGTCCATCCCTTTATGACCACAGTGTAGCATCCTCTGACGGCTACTTCCAGCAGGATAACGCACCATGTCATAAAGCAGGAATCATCTCAGACTGTTTTTTTGAACATGACAGTGAGTTCATTGTACTCAAATGGCCTCCATAGTCACCAGATCTCAGTCCAATATACAAACCTTTGGGATGTGGTGGGACAGGAGGTTCTTATCATGGATGTGCAGCAGACAAATCTGCAGCAACTGTGTGATGCTGTCATGTCAATATGGAGCAAAGTCTCTGAGGAATGTTTCCAGTACCTTGTTAAATCCGTGCCATGAAGGATTAAGGCAGTTCTGAAATCAAGAGAGGGGTCCAACCCCGTACTAGGAAGGTGGACCTAATAAAGTGGCCAGTGTATGTACATATATTTATGTATATATATATATACATATATATATATATATATATATATATATATATATATATATATATATATATATATATATATATATATATATATATATATATATATGTATGTATCAGTGTGTGTGTGTCAGTATGTTATTGGTTATTGTCCCACATTGTCCCACACTTATGGAGTCTTTGGCTGAATCCCATTTCACCCCTTAGCCCTTCCCCTTCATTTTGCGCGTTCATGTGTAAGGGTAGGGGTGTCCCAATACCTGTAAAGAGGGAGGGGGAAGGGCTAAGGGGCAGGACATATACCCCTTTAAACAAAGATTTTTCAGGAGCACACTTCAAACGAAGGGGTATGACAAGTTTCCCAGAATACCTTGCGAACCACCAGCAAGATGGCCGCAACCAACTCCAAAGAAACTCACAAATGTAAGTAATTTATCCATTTATGAAGTTTTTTAATTTATGACAACCATTGTATTGTCTAGTATAACGTTGATTCAATGTTTAATGGTAATTTTCTTTATAAAATGTACACAAAGAAAAATGTGAGTTCTACGCTAGTGTTATGAGGCTGAACCGGGCTGAACATGAATGCTGTAGGCAGCCCTGATAATCTTCGATAACACCTCAATAAAAACTTCGGCAATGTCGCTCGTCTTCAGTTGCATTGAATGTGATTGATTGATTTGTGATCTTAACAACCTTATCCCCGCACCGTTAATTATTCAGGGACTGCAGAAGAAACCAGACGGATAATCCGGTTCCGAGCTGAGAATGAGCAGCATTTCCTAAAATCCAAAGCAGCTGCCAAACAACTTTGGGAGTGAGTAATTTGTTTTAGGTTGCTTGACTACTTTTTTGTTATTATTTTATTTCTGTTTTCCTTTCAATTGTGTTTACATTACTTCTTATATTTGTGATATTACAGGACCTTGGTCAAAGAGCTTGAGGGAAAGATAACATCCCAACAAGCCTCCAAGAAATGGAAGAATTTAAAGAAAAAATATAAGGTGAGAAAAACTGTAGCTCTAACTTAAATAAATGCATTGGTAATCGTTAGATTCTTTCAGTTAATGCTGCAATGATGAACTGAATGCTTGTAATCTTCAGAATTCTGTTTTGTTTATTGCAGGACCTGAAAACTCCCAGAACAGGATCTGGAACCGATGCTGGTGAAGTAACAGCATCCTCGTGGCAATTTTTTGTGGAGATGCACAAGGTCCTGGGAGCCAGGCCATGCATGGACCCTCCTGTCGTGGTTGCATCGTTTCTTCGTGAGGATGATGCCTCTGTCACACTTCAAATGATAAAGATACAGCCACATCATGAATTGTTAATGATTATTGCTCTTTTTATATGAGAGATGGAACAATCTGCCTATTAATGTCAGACAGGCCTCCTAATGGGTCATCTTAAAACACACTTTTCCTCTTTGGCTTTTGACACCACCTAGGATGTTGAATATTTATTTGTTTTTATTTATTTTATCTTATTTCTATTTGATCATTTTCATATAATTTTTACAACTTTTAACTTTATAAAGTGCTTTATAAATAAAGTTGGATTAGATAATGTTATATCACTAACTATAAACCACAATTTTGTTTGTTTGTTTGAGAAAATATATGTTTAACACAGTTATAGCCATGTGTGCGTACATACACATGGCTATATCACTTATCCAATTTATTTATATTGTACTTTTCAAACAACAAAAAATGCAACATAGTGTTTAAAGGGACTAGAGGCAGGAATTTAAAAAACAAACAAACATGCATGTCCATTTTTTCTAATACTAATGGGTGATGAAGCGCTAAATACCAAAAATAACGTTTCCACCCACGTTTTTCTCCGTTGCCTTGAACAGGCTGTGTGCTGCAAAATGCGCTGCAATTTGGTGTCCGAATTTCCTGCGCTGCCCTGTGGACGGAGAGGGACCCAACTACAGTCACGAGACGTCGCCATATATCCTATCCACGCCGGAAGTCCTAATCGGAAGTTTGTTCTTCATGTAACTTACTAAAATGTCAAATGACGCTACAGGAAGCTTTGATACAGGAAGAAGACGTTGCAGTAAATTTAAACACTGTAAGCGATAGTTATGGATTCTTCTGCCGTCAGCAAACGATCCAGATCAACTGAAAGACACTAAGGTCGTGTTCACACCAGAAGGTCTGCTTCCTGATTCAAACCAAAGCGATAATTGATACAATGTTGCAGTTTCTCAGTTGGTCCGGTTCACGTTCACAAAGGCTAAACTTAAACGGTCCAAAAATGGTCACGTGACAGCAAATGCTGTTCGGTGATTGCTCATACAGTTCAGGTGGGTAGACAACAAATCCCTCGCAATTTTTTTTATTGATATTTTCTTTACCATACATCATGGAACATCGTCTGCTAATTTTCAAGTTGGTGCTGATCTGGCATGCATATCAGCAGACTTTAACGGACCACGCAAATGAACGGCTGGTAGGACTGCGCCAATGGGCTATATGCCCGGCTCCACTACTTCCTGAATTTCAGACAGCACCTTTGCTTCCTGTCTGTTGTGACTGGACGAACTGATTAACCCAGGTGTGTCTGACCTCAGTAACTGGCCAGACACACCTGGAGTAATTAGTTTGTCCAGTAATGAAAGACAGGAAGCAAAGGTGCTGTCTGAAGTTCAGGAAGTAGTGGAGCCGGGCATATAGCCCATTAAATAATCTGTTAATCCACGCACGTCGCAGAAGACACTCTGCAATCCGACGGTCATAGGCTACTGCAGAAGACGACAGGCAATAATGAGAGCCTACCACGACGTATTTTCTTTTGCCATTCAAGCGCGAACAGTGAGGTAAGTTGATAATCGCAAAGTTGGCTCATCATAAAAGCAGCTCTTGTTTACTGAACCCATGCTTCTCATTGAATGAATGAATGAATGAATGAATAGGCATATTATTAATAACATAGTAAATAAATGACAGCACGCATAAACAGCACGCTTCCTGTAATTGGTGCGGATGGGGTTCACACGGCAAGTATACCGCTCCAGAGTTCACATGATAGCGGTCCGAGACCACCCTTCCTGGTGGACCCGAGAGCGGTTGACTGGTCCGCACTAGAGTTCGAAGCCAGCGTTCATGTCAACCAAACGAACCGCACTAAGGAGGTAAACGCTCCAGGATTCGTTTTAACCGGACTAAACAAGGCTGGTGTGAACACGACATAAAATGTGTAAATACGCAGAAAAAGGTTAGTAAACAACATTAGGCTATAGCTTCAGTTTGTGCACGCTCCCGTGATGGCTTGGCTCGTGGATGCATTTACCTGAAGCACCAGTCGCGAGTTTCGTTTCTTAATCTTGCCTCAAGTCCCTTTAACAGCACTTCTAGAATATAATGCCTTTGCTTTGTTCTTTCAGGAGATTGTTGAAGAAGATTGTAGCTCAACCTCAGCAACAGCTTCTTCCATGGCTGCCACATCTAATGCCATGACTCTGGCAACATCAATTGCCCCAACCCCTTCCCCCCAAAAAACGGAAGAGGAAGTCAAACTACCTCATTGATTTTCTGGCACAGGAAAGTGTCAACGAGCAGAAAAAACACGAGGAGAGTGAGGAGAAAACAGAGCGCTTTTTAAGCCTGTTTGAGAGACTGATTGAAAAAATATAACTGTTCTTATTGTTGTATCACACTAGTACCAGCGTGTATGTTCAAAATATTGTTGCACTGTTCTGTTTACCTCAGAAGTAAAGTTGTTCTCAGGACTTGTAAAAGAAAGTGTATGCTGTACTGTGCTGACCTGGTTGTCATAAATTGACATTGTCAGTTCACCCACTTTTTGGACCAGCTCTACAGTTTTGCACTATTCAAATGTTTACTAAAGCACAGCTGACTGTTATTTATTAAAAGCTTTTATTTTATTTTACATTTTAATGTTAAAGTGAAATGCATCTGAGATGATGCCAGTTACCTAATAAAGTGAAATTCTGTTTTTGTACAAGTTTGTGAGCATGAATATTACACCAGCTACACATTAATAATAACTGAAATAGATATTAGTATGGAAAAAAATTATTGGAAAAAAATGATTCCCGGTGTTCTGACTGTGATGAGTTTCATCATTTACTCCAGGAGCTGCTGGCGAGCGGCCCTTTCAGCCATCTGATCTGGTCCAGTTTAACGTCCCGCTGTCCCGATGCGGGGCAGCATTATCAGCCCAGTACATCCCATCAGGACAGCAGGTCATAAGTTCAGAAACCGGGACCGGACACAGATCACAGTTTATCCTCCTCTGTCTGCAGATAGAGAGGAGATTCCCCTGGTTCTTCTGTGTGTTTCCTCTCCTGTCAGAAAAAGTGTGTCTGTGTCATGACTCGCTCTGATTGGTCGACGCCCCGCGTCAAGACGCCAAAGTTCAGATTTTCCAACTCCGGTGTCTGCCACCCGCGACACAGGAACGCGAGTCAAACGCTCAAAATCTCAAAACTCACCGCGCGAATCGCACGTAACGCGCCTGGACGTGCCACAACCAAAGCTTGCAACGCGCCGCAGGGTTTTTGACGCCACCCAAACGCGCGTCGGCCATTGACTTTGCATGTAAACCTGATGCCCAAATCGCGTTTGGTGTGTACGCAGCCTTAAGCTTGCTTCATACCTCCGGATGCAGACGAAATTGGCTTGTCCACACCAAACTTTGTCTTCGTTACTGGCCTACATACCTCCATCCGGTTTCAGCATTGTTATGAATGCTGCGCCGTGCAACCTCTAGGGGGCAGTGTTGCATCGAAATTTATCGCCATCGACAATCGCTAACATGGCGTTTGTAGAGGAGGTAGTTTTGCTGCGTCTACTTCAGAAAAGGCGTAAAAAAGACAAGTGTACGCAGCGGTGGTATGTCCGACCACTTAAAAGTGGTCAAAGTAATTTAAACTTTGGACATTTTTAAATGCCCGCTTCCTACTCTTCTTCTTTGACTTTCATGAATGGGTAAACTGTAAACTCTGACTCCGTACTGCAGCCACGATTTCCGGTGGTATTGCTTTGTTTTGTCCACAGCACTCCAGATTTGTAGGCTCTCTCACAACGGACATACTGACGGATGAAACAACTTCTGGATACGAATGAAAGCGTCCGTATCCATATTTACCGTAGGGTATGAATGGGGCTTAAGAAAGCTCAGATCCTTTGATGCCTGTGATGAGATCCTGTACCATTTTTACCAGTCAGTCGTTGCCAGTGCTGTGCTTTTTGCTGTTGTGTGCTGGGAGAACTCTGTAACAGCCAGGGAGGGGAACCGGCTGGAAGGGCTGGTGAGGAGGTGTGTCTCAGTGATGGGGAGGGGAGGTGAATTCTGTTAAATAGATCTATCTATCTATCTATCTATCTATCTATCTATCTATCTATCTATCTATCTATCTATCTATCTATCTATCTATCTATCTATCTATTGGGTCTATAAGATGAAGTGTGAGAGAAACTGGGTCTGTTGAGTAAAACATGCAAGTGAAAAGGTCAGAATTTAAATGACCCCTTGAACTGACAGCAAAAATCTGAATTTTGATTTCATATGAATTTATGTATCTTGTTCTGCAGGCATCACACCAACAGAAGAGAGCTGCAGCTCTACAGGTACTGCCTTGGTATGCGAAGGAAAATCCTAGTACATTGATGAAGAGATGTGAGGTAAGTGGTGATATGTTGTTTAAATGATCCAAAAACTAGTGAAAATGGTCAGGGTTACACACCTCATTTTAGGCATCCCATGTGGATATACAATATTGCAAAACTTGTCTAAAGCAGCCACCTTTCTGTTGTTTGTTGCATGAAGACAACAAATCCTGACGACGTCATCGAGGGAATAGTGATAGGAATCGCTGCAGACGTGAAGAAGCCCATTCCAGTTCTGTATGACGACATTGTTATCGTCATTGAAGAGAAGATTGTCATGCGTAATCTGCCTGATGTACCCTCTGCATTTTTTAACCTAATAGCCCTGCTGATACACCTTTGAGGAGATTCAGCCCCCGTTTATGGGGATTGGGTCTGAAATGTGCACTCTGAGGAACAAACTGTTCAGCTAGAAGGATGGCTCAGAGGGATGTTTCTCCATTTAGCCTTAAATAAGTTTTTCTTTTATTTATTTATTTATTACTTTCTTTCTGTAATTTCCTGCAGTAATGTTGTTTTTTTTCACCCAAAAGAAAGGTGCTTTTTTTTTTTTAGGTATCATTATAATTTGTGTGTGACAGTGTAATTTCAGTTTGTAAGCAGCCTGAAGTAAAAACCATGTTGGCTGGAGAGAGAATTTTTTCACGTGTCCCAAGCAAGATTGTTTTATGTCTATTTGTTGACACTTGGACTTGTAGGGTTTTCAATAAAAGTCCTCACTTAAAGCAGAACTCAGTAACTTCAGCTCGGGGCTCCCCCTAGTGGCGTCCTTTCACTGTCGTGTTCAACCCCCCCTTAACCCCCACAGCACACAGACGGCTTCTCTACCTGTCTTTCCTCTATTTTGATCGCTGGATATATTTCTAAGCGTTTACTAGCTTGTTGATGCTACTTTGCTGCGTTGGTAGCAGCACCACGTCTCCCTCTACTCAAAGCAAAGACCTGTCTCTTCTGAAACGGGACATTTTACCCGCGATTTGCGGGTAAATATGCCGTGGATTATATTTTTCTCTGGTGTTGGCGAGTAGCAGGTAAGAATACGAACTTTTATTTACTTTTTGCGGACGTGACAAGTGATTATTGAGCCTGAAGCAGTGATGCTTCACCCGGCGCCCAGGCAGCGCAAGCTACGTGAATCACTCTGGTCCAGCAAAGAGTTGGTTCTGAGAGCCAGGAGCCGTGTTTAGGTGGTGTGAAGCTAAAGAAATGTTTTCTTCGAATTAGCGCTGGTAGTCTGGTTCAAATCAGAGCTAGAAGCAGCTCGGTAGATAGGGGACCTGAGTACCGTACTGCGGTTTCTGTTGTCGCAAGTTCTGCTCGGGTCGATGCAGTCAAAGTTGTTTTTAGCTGCTCGCAGGCCAGAGGCCCCGGCGGGAGGGGGGGGCACATTGAATCGCTCCGTAAACACTTTGTTTAGCCCCACGGGAATTCCGAAAAGCATTTATTGAGGTCAAAAAGTTACTGAGTTTCCCCTTTAATTGTCTTTGACGTTGCAGCAGACTATTGGTTGCGCACTCACTTACTAGCAAATGGATATGAACCAGATATGAACGCAGCGTGACTTTTGAATGCGCATCATATCGGATTCTGTAAAGAAACGCAAGGAAACAGCTGAGGAAGAGAGAAAAAGAGAAAGCAACAGAAAAAGTCAAGATGAGACTGTCTTTTACTGGCTGGAGGGAATCACAGTACAGATAAGATGCAAGATGGATGCCAGTTTAGCTGTAGAGAGGGGGCGTGGCACTGAGAAAATGTATAAAAGTTCCGTTGTGTATCTTTATGCTCAACTTACTTGCTGCAGAAAGTTGAGTCAACAGACTGCATGTCACTTTGGCTTGTGTTTTGCAGTAGAATGAGCTTGACACAATAGATGGATTTCCTGTTTACAAACATTGGCTGTTGCGCGGGCAACCAGGGGGCAAAATGCTTGCAACTCATGTCTTTAATAAAAATGTAAAGTTACGTGACGAAACAAGCTGAGATTGTTGTGTTTTAAATTATATTGAATAAATCTGTATTTTGATGACAAACAAAAAAATACCAATGCCGTTTTGTGTTTCTATCACTATTACACTATCTTGGCAAGGGAGTCATCTGCCGGAAACGGCATTTTTCTTGTTAAAAGCTGGATATTATTAGTGTTTGACCTCATTTGAAATTTGCCTGAAAAACTTGAGTTAGAACTGAGTTAAACTTTCGTTTGGACTCTTTGTTAAAACCAAAATGGTCCCCAACAGTCTGCTGTCTGCAGCAGGTTCAGTTCAGCTCTGGTGTCGTCCTCACCTCCTCCATACAGGAGCAACTTTCACTAGTTTGGGATTAAACCAGGCAAAGACGACATCATCACTACGTTTGGAAAGGAGGCGATTCCAGCTGTTAGAGACTAACACGCATTGATGTCAGTGAGTCTCTCTCTGTGTAACACTCTGATTTATTGTGGATGAAATCCTGGTAGACAGTAGACAGACTAACTAGCTAACTGTTAACAAGCTAACGGTGTAAACTCAAACGCCATCTGATTTACGACCCCCGCACTTCATATTAAATCTCCGGGATGCTTTCTGCAGCATGAATGTTTGTAAACGGCTCCACAATCAGTTTTTCCTTCTTTTTTATTTTCCGTTTCTGAGCAGAGGACGGCTGTCGCACACAGCTACAGTGTTTACAGCTTACAGTGTTGTGATGCAGAATGAGCCGTGAAACTGGTATGGTTACAATTACTACAACACTGGAATAATTTCTGCCACTGCGGTGGTTTAATCTGACATGGTGACCATGGTGAAAGACTAAATAAATCATGCATCTGAACCTGCAGAAGTTATCTGAAAGGTTTTCTGAAGATCAGTCACTCCTACTGTCCTGTTATCACCATTTTAACTGTTTACATGCATTAATGTTTTGATTTTTGCAACCGAACAAATACCAGGACCCAAACATTATATTTCCTCTACACTTTCACGTCATATCATGGCCTCATCTGCATTAAAAGTCGAGTCTTGCATGGAAAACACACGTCTTCTCATAGTTCAGTAATGCTTTTCCTGTGTTTTCTTGCCCCTGGTTGCATCCTGTGACATTGCTCAGAAACCCATCTAGTTGACTCAACTTAACTTAATCAAAGCAACAAGGTGACTTGATTTGGTTGAGTTGGGCCAACTTATTTCTTTTTAGAGTGTTGGAAAAGATTGTTTTCACTTTTATGCATTGGAACAGTTTCCCAGCATCGCCTGCAAGTGTCACCAAAAGCTCCACAGCTGTAGAAATGTTGGCACACCAGCCCTGAAGTTGACGTGAAGCAAGGCATATTCGCACGCTCATTTCAGTCTTGATACATCTAAACTGTGCTGTGACCATGATCGTGTCCCACTGCTGGTGCTTCTGGAGATAGCGATGTGGTTTCACATAACACATTTTGAGGTTGTCCATGTGAAACTTTCATTCTCAACATTTTGAAGGCGTGGTGCCGATAATGTATCCGTGGTGTCCTGCCGCTGCTGAGTCAGTGTAGAAGAAACACTTATCCGACTCCTGATCGGGATGTTACACCCAATTCTGATCAGCCTGAAACTGCATCATCGCCCCGATTTCTGATCACATGATTGGATGGGGCATCCCTAAGGCCTGGGATATACTTGCTGTTGGCGACGCGTACGCATCATGGCGCCCACGCGCTCCCAGCGTACCTACGGCACGTAGTTCGCTCGCGTTGACGCGAGGTAACGTGCCGCATGCGCGTGGTGCAATATTGACTTGAACGCTAGAGGTGCTCATGCGTACAAAAAGCGTGAACACGAGGTCAGAGGTAAACACAATGGCGAACACAATGGCGTCGGCGAGTAGTTTTGAAGAGCGTCTCTCGGACCTGGTCCGAAACTACAGACACTTATATGATATTTCCTCCCCGTTGCTGGCGACGAGACCTCTTTTTCTTTCGCAGTAGCAAAAGTAAAATGATCGTTTCTTCTTCGAGAGCAATAACATTGTCTATTTTCCACATACACCTGGGTCGTTCACGTATGCCCCGGAAAAACAATCTGACCTTTTTACATTCTCATGAAGTGCTGTGTACTCCTCCTAGCGGTGGCATCCGGTATTGAGCGTTTCGGCCGCGATGTGCTGCAGTAAGTATATTCACAGACGACGCAGACCGCTTGCGTGAACGTTTGCGTCCACAGCAAGTATATCCCAGGCCTAACAGACACTATATTTTCAGCATTTTAACATGGAAAATGAAATATGGCTGAACGGTTGTGGCATCAACATAAGATCCCTCTGTTTTTTTTTCAGCTTCCACTAACATTAGTCAAATACTAATTTCAAACGAGTGCAACCCGCCTCTTCCTCACTTTTTTTTTTAACTGCAAGGCTGTGCATTTTAGTCACGAAACAGCCATTTTGCTCTAATTACAGCAGTCTTGTTGGCTTTTCTGCTTTTATTCGGGAGTGCATGGTGCGGCATGCTAATCAGCCCATGCAGTCCCACCCTTGCAGCAATTATAAGCGTGCACAGCGGCTAATGTGGGGAAATGATGAACAGTTTTAAAGACAAACAGAAACAGGTGTCCAGTTATCTTATTTGTTGCATTGAGCTGAGCGCTTGAGTTAAATCTAAATGTCATGTATACATATATGCTGACAGTTGCTCACACACACACACACACACACACACACACACACACACACACACACACACACACCACTTTCCCCCTCACAGCGATCATCCTTTACCCTTTCCTCACCTCCACCCCCACCACATTCTCAGCAAATGGCTGTTTTTGTTTCAATTTGAACAAAATTGGATTTTAATGAATTCTGCAATGAATAACCAAGCAAGAAATTATTTTCCAATATCCTCTCATGATATTCCATTCTCCCTCTGCATTAGTGGAATTAATACTTGGAGCGTGCTGGAGGTGCTGCATCAGGTGATGCAGGATTTGATTAGAGTTTAGAGTTCCCAGCAAATCAGGTGCAATCATGCTTTCTGTTTAATTTTTAATCCAGGAAAAAAAAATCCCTCCAGCAGCGAACAGGAATACTAAATCACCAGCATCTGATTTGCCGTTTTCCCCCCTGTCTTGCAGCTCATAGAGGACACACACACTTTAGTCATCCATGGAGTGGGAGTTTTCCAGCAGTTCAAATGAAAGTAGTTCAAATTTATAAGAAGCATCTAGTAAGGAAATGCTATGTTAACCACCATAAATGGAGACCAGACTCAGTCAGTCAGTCCAGGTTGTCAAACTCTAGATGTGTTTTCTTCAGAAGATAAACTGCAAGAAAACAATTGAACCTTTTTATTTATTTTAATAAAAGGACAAAAAAACAAAAACAAACTATAATCCGTTACACAGACCAGTTCAGCAGCCAGACCAGTGTAGCAGCTGGACCCTAGACGCCAGACTCTGGACTACTGATGGATCAGTTCAGTACCTGGACTCTGGAATGCAGATAGACCAGTTCAGTACCTGGACTCTGGAATGCATGCAGGCCAGTTCAGCAGCCAGACCAGTGTAGCAGCTGGACCCTAGACGCCAGACTCTGGACTGCAGATTGACAGTTCAGTACCTGGACTCTGGAATGCATGCAGGCCAGTTCAGCAGCCAGACTCTGGGCGACCGATGGACCAGTTCAGTACCTGGAGTATGGACCACAGGCAGACCAGTAGTATTTTGTAGTGGCCGATGAAGTGGATGAAAAGTAGTGAAGATGATTCGAACAACACTACAAAATGGCGTGCTCACTATAAGGTGCTCTACATCCGTGATAGGGAGCAATTTCAAACACAGCTGATGTCTGGATGGGAGCAGATCTTGTTCTAAAACAGTGGTGTCCAAAGTCGGTCCTCAAGGGCCGCTGTCCTGACGGTTTTCCACGCCTCCTTGCACCAGCACAGCTGACTCAAATTAAATGAATCTAAAAGCCTATGGCCGTTTCTTAATTCCTAGTTTGCGTTCTACATACTTGTGTACTTGTGAGTACAGACTTGTGGGTACATACTAGAAGTCTGCACTTGTGGAGTTCACAAGCACGGACTCTGCCTACTTGACGGATCGAGACAATGCACACTTGTGACATCACCACCAACTGTGAGCAGCAAGTGAGCAGGTCTGCCTGTCAACATGAAAATGTTATTATTCTACAGCTGTTAGTTATTTATTGTTGTGGAGATGTAGAGATGGTACTGTAACAAACAAAAACAATTAAAATAACTGCTCCAAAACAATTACAGCCTACTAAGTGGATGTTTTTTGTTTTTTTTCCCAACGTGTAAATTATATTTATTTCCAATACATAAGCACATTAACGCAAACGGACAATCGGGACATAATTATATAATCAAAAACAGCTGTGAGAGTAAAGCGGGAGGAAGAGCTGCAGATAAAAGACCAAGAACAGTAAAGAATAGAAATGATCGCTCAGGTTTGGCTGTTGGGGGCGGAGGAGGGAGGAGGCGGCTGTCAAACGCTGCGCGTGTGCAGGTGCATGCTGGGATTTATATCTGGCCAAGTACGCACGAGCCTCCTCTGATGCATGCTCGGTAAAATGGGCGGAGAAAGTTTTCATCCGGGGATTTCCAGTGAACTTGCTGAGAAGCGAACTTTTTAATGGAACGTGACTTGGACCACGGGTGATGACATTTCACGAGTCCACGAGCCCGCAAGTACGCACAAGTACGCAGATTGAGAAACGGCCTATGATTTTGAGTCAGGTGTAAGTTGGAGAAGGGAGACATGGAAAACCTGCAGGATTGTGGCCCTCGAGGACCGGAGCTGTACCCCTGCTCTAAAACCTCCGTGTACTTTCCAGCATTGATGGAGCTTCACAGATGTGGAAGCTGCCGTCACCATAGACACTAATGCAACCACATCCCATCAGAGATGCAGCTGATAACAAGCTGGATGCTCCTGACCCTCTTTAGTCTGCAGGACACGGCCTCCATGATTTCCAGAAACATCCTCACATCTTCATCATCTGACCACAGAACAGTTTCCACTTTGTCTCAGAGCATTTTAAATGATCTTTGGTCCAGAGAAGATGGATGGTGGTGTTTCTGGATCCTGGTCACATATGGCTTCTTCTCTGCATGATGGAGCTTTAAGCTGCACTTGTGGATTTCAGGGTGAACTGGGTTCACAGAGAGATTTCTGGAAGTCTTCCTGAGTCCATGCAGTGGTTTCCAGTAGAATCATGTCTGCTTTTAATGCAGAAGATCACCAGCATCCAGTCTTGTCGCATGCACACAGAGATTCCTCCTGATTCTCTCCATCTTCTGATGATGTTCTACACTGTAGATGGAGGATCTTCAAAGTCTGAGGAACATTTTTCTGAACTTGTTCCACAACCTTTAGAGCCAGTTTGTCTGACATTGGTGAACCTCTGTCCATCTTTCCATCTGAGAGACTGCCTCTCTGAAATGCTCCGTTTATATCCAGCCATGTTACTGACCTGTTGCCAGTTAATCTGATTAGTTGTCAAATTCTCCAGTTGTTTTTTTTACCTCTGCAAGGGAGGTAATGTTTTCAGTAGCATTGGTTTGTCTGTCCGTCTATCTGTCTGTCTGTCAGCAACTTTTTGGAAAAAATTCTGGACAGACTGACCTGAAATTTTCACCAGCCGTGTGCCTCAGCCCAAGGAAAAACAAATTTTGGTGGAATTAACTTTTACTCGGAATTAAAAAGAAATTAAAACTCGTATAAACGCAGTAAATGTTTATTTTCCACAAGCATTATGCCGACTCACAGGACGGTAGTACTTGTTCGTTCATTTATTCATCTTAAGGTATTGGTGAAATGAGGGAGATTTGCTGCCTAAAGGTGCGTACACACCAAATGCAATTTGGGCATCAAAATTGCGCCTGACGCCCAAAGTTGGACGCTGTGTCACTAAAAAGTCAGACGCTTGATTTCCAGCATATTGATGCTCCTGATGCGTGGCGAGGGATGCCCAGCCAAGGGGCGCTCGACAGTCGCGTAACATGATGGTAATAGGCCTCGGTGCAAATATTTTTTTTGAGCCCCACCTCTTAAACACAAACACGCATGTGTTCATGTGCTCGCGCACTCATGGTCGTGTGCGCGCGCACACACACTCTTGGACTCGCACACATGCAGTTTGAGAGAACTGCTGTTGTCACCGTGATGGATTCCTGTTCTACCAAAAATGTTGCGTGCAGGTCACAGGTAACAGAAATTTTATTTAATTCTTTGTGGACGTGAGTGTTTTATTTGGTGTGGTTGTGACTTTTTGCGTCGCGTATCACCAACACCCAGCAGTGAGGGAGACATTTCTGCTGCTCAGGTGACGCAGGAGCAGAACAGCTGGAACCAGCATAATGGAGAACATCCCACCTTCTTTATGCAGCAATCGACGAATCATAACCACCAGGTTTCCTCCTCTGACCAGTTTTATAATCCGTTGCGCTGCTGGCTTGAAGATCACGTCCATATTTAAACCCTCTCATGTCGGCAGGTGCTCCGTCCCCACCTGCTGAATCAAGTTGAACTGGAGCCTTTTTAAAAGCAGTTTGAGAGCGCGGCTCTGAACTAGATCCAGCTCATTAAAAATTGGGCCCATGGTTTACTGCATTTTAGTTACCCACCTGAGGCATTCTATTCACAAACACTCAGCCAATAAGAGTGTATACAGCTGTTTCCATACACGTGTTCATTCTCTGTGTGGGCGCCCATTAAAACGCATCAGACACCAACAGCTTTGTTTGGATTTCAGAGGGTTTTATGTGTGTGTGTATTTTTAAGAAAAAGAAAAGGTAAAGCGGTGTGCATGAGGTAATGCTACATGGACACAGGCATTTTTTAAAATTTATTTACCCTCCCCCTAAATCTGATGGACAGCTACTTATTTTTTCCCCTTTCTTCATGGGCCCCTGAATGCGTCTGGGCCCTGGTGCAGCTGCACTGGTTGCACCGTCGATACTTGCTCCTGTGGCGCTCAACATGCCTCAGGAGGAGCTCCTCCTTTTTCTTTTTTCTGTCACCGGTCTGTCTGCACCATGGCAGATGCAGGAGAGAGAACGGCTCAGCTTTATGTGATCAATAAAGCAGGGAACGTCGTCATCGGGCGTCGAATCCAGCTTTGTACTTTTACTACAGTCTTTTTATTTATTTAACTTGAGTGAAATCCCTCAGGGAGAAGCGCTCTTGTCGGCAGCATTAAGATTAAATATAACCGTTGCATTTCTCAAATGCCCTGCGTCTACAATGAAAGAAATAAAAAATCTATTTGCGAAAAAATACAGGGTAATAGACAATATGCTTCGAGAGAAAAGCGTATGGCAACATAAAAAAAAGGCCACATCAAGAATTGAACTGCAGTTCTCCGCATGGCAAACAAACACTTATCCATTTAGCCAGAACCAGAGACAGTTGGATAGTCAAATGATCATGTTAAAGCATCTCTTGTTAACGGAGAGACAGGACCTCCAACTATCACGTATGGCTGGTGATATTATAAATGTACGGACGGATCAGCTCGTGTATGTAGATAACTGACCGTGATGTGTAACTGTAACGTCAGAAATGACAACTGTCGGGAAATTAAACTTCTATCCGTGGTCTGATAATGATCTCTGAATATTTAACCCTTCATGCAGCATCTTAAGCCATAAAATCCTTATCAAAAGATAAGGATGTAACCTACCGACTCTGATTTATTTTTTAACATGTTTTATTTAAGACGGCAGCAGCCAAAACTCACCGCTGACTTAATAAATGAATGAGGAAAGGAAACGGCGAGTGTGACTAAAAGTGGGTGGAGACAGTAAGAAACTCAAGGTTTCTCCACACTAACCTGCTCCCGACCAGGTTAGTTTCAGAGAGTCTGTTACCATGGTAACTGACCGAGGGTTTAAGTTACCCCTCTTCGTGCAACAGGCTAGAGTTACTCCTCTTTCTCTGGGTTGAATTACCTACCTTTGTGTTACGAAAAACTCAGAGTTTCCTGAATTTCGGGGTTAAACAACTCAGGGTTTTCATTAAACCTGCTTTGTGCAACAGACCCCAGGGCCCAGTATTTCAACAATTTGAATCCAGATCAAAATGATCTGGATTTCCAAATCCCTGGATTCAGTTCCACGGATCTCAGATTGATATCTGGACATTTCCAAACTTTGGTGGATTGGATCAAAATGATCCTGATCCTGTTAGATTGAGATTTACAAATCTGTCCCTCCCACTGGATCATTGACAGGAAACAGGAAATGATGACATAAAGGACTTGTCATGAGCGTGTGTCTGATCAATATGATCATGTATCAGTCAATGCTGACGCTGAATCATCACTGCAAACAGAGAAACAACTCTGGCAGTCAAATTTCTTTTTTCTTCTTTAACTCAGAAGTTTGTTCAGCTACAGAGAAGCTGTAGTTGAGAAACAGAGCGGTCTGTAAGTAGCTACTTTTAACATTTCCATACCAATAAAGATGTTTAATAAATGATTTTAATAACCAAGACACAAATCAAGGAAGCTAGATAATAAAAGTGTTTTGTTGTTTGGCAACAACACTGTAAATTGTAATATTGGTTTAAATAGAATCTATCTAGTAGGCAGAACTTAATTTTAACTTAGTTGTTAGTAATACTTATTCTAAATAAGTTTTAAGAACTTTGGAGGGCAACATGTTAGATAACTTAATTTACTTAAGTTGAAACAGCTTAATTAAAATGAGTTAGGGGTGGTGAGGGAGCAGGTTTCCCACAATGCAGTTCACTTTTTTTTTAACAATAAATTGGAGATCATTCACAAATGAGGGATTTATAAATGATGTTGGTAGTGTCATGTGACTGCTCTCAACTTGTTTGTTTATTCCTGTATGTAACACCGACTATCCAGCAGATGCTGCACCACGACAGAGAAGTATGTGGTCTGACAATAGCTGTAGCTGAAACCCACCTACACTAAGATCTTGCTACATAGTAAGAATAGTATTGAGTTCATCACTTACTTTAAGCAAGATGAACTCAAAAGCATCATGTTGGTAAAAATTAAAATAATGTGAAAATTCTCATCTAAACTTATGAAATTAATCACATAACATTTGTTACCCAGCATCATTCACTTACAGTTTAATCAAATTTATTAAGTTCAGAAAAGTTCTACAAACTTAAACCATTTTAGTTTGTTCTACTTAATCATTCCTATTCTAGTTTATTTTTTTTGAGGCAGAGAGTTTGCATATTTTTTTTTAAGTAAAGCCAACTTATTAGAATTTACAGTGACGAAGTGCAGAAATGAAAATCTTGAGTAAAAGAAACTATTGAGAGTATTGAGCACACTCAGCAACAGAATGTCCTCTGAAAGGGACGGACTCACTCAGCTCAGAAAGAAGAGGTGAAGGTAAAGATTAAGATGCTTGACAAGCAGTTAAACTAATAAATTTATGTGAAAATGAAACATGGTTATCAATTATTCATGCAAACATTTTTATTTATGGAGCGTCAACATGTTTACTTTGTGACAGAAATTTAACTTTTCAGGATTCGTCTGTAACTGTCACTAAATTCTGAGCTATGTGCAGATTTTGTTTACTTATTTTAAATGATGGACTGCAATTACAGCTACGTTCAGATTTAGGGAAATATTGTAGATGTGTCGTTTGTCGCACAAGCATCCTTTCATCCCTGTTGTAGTGATGTGAAATCATGTTTGCGGGTCACCACTAAGGGGCGCTGTTCATTGTGATTGTGATGTCAGAAAGTGAAGAAGAAGAGAACATTTGGCTTTTGTAGATAGCAGAAAGCAGCAGCAACGAATAAATAAATGCACCAGGCAGAGTAATGAAAGTTCTGAAATATACAGTGGTGTTGGGACATTTTCTTGTGCGTTCAGCCAAAACAACGTGCTGCAACATTTCCTCTTTAATGACGTGGAGGCGTTTGTCTGGATGATAACGGTATAAGAGACAAAAGACCGCTTTCCAGAACAAGTTTGAAAGGGTTGGAACTGTATTATTGCCTAAAGCGCTTTGAGTGGTCCACATAGTGAGTAATTTAGCGCATCGCTGGAACATAAAATGTTGTGCATGGATGCCGCTTCAAATGTGGTTACACTCTTCAAATCTTAAAAGTGAAAAACAGATCTCACGCAAAAATAATTTACTTAGCAGAAACAAGAGCACTATGTTTGTTGTAAATTTGGCTCTATCACAATGCGTATGAAACATTTCATTTTTAAAAATATATCATATTATTTCTTCAGGATGAAAGGAGTAGATTTATGTAACAGATTCAGAGTGAAAGATGTGTAGTTCGTGACTGCAGCTGCCAACCTCATTGTTTTCCACACATCAAGATCCTCCTCAAATCCACCTCTGAGGTGGGATTATTTTAATCCCCATTTTCAGGATCAAAATGATCCAGATTTGGGCCCAAACTTTTGAAATACCCAAAAGAGCAAAAAATCTGGATTAAAGGTAGGATTGGATTTACAGATCTGGATTTAAATCTTCAGGATTAAATCTCGTTTGAAATACCCAATTTCTGATCAGATCTGGAAAAAATCCAATCCACCTGGATTAATCCTGGTGGATTATTTTTGAAATACTGGGCCCAGGTGTTCTAAGTGTGATGAGTTTCATCATTTACTACAGGAGCTGCGCGCTGGTGAGGTGCACTTTCAGCCGTCTGATCTGGTCCACTGTCCCGATGCGGGGCAGCTTTATAAGCCCAGTAAATCCCATCTGCACAGCAGGTCATCAAACCACCATTCAGACACCCAGACCGAACACAGGTCACAGTTTACCCTCCTCTGTATTCAGAGAGAGAGGAGATCCCCCTGGTTCTTCTTGGTGTTTCCTGTCCTGTCATAAAATGTGTGTCTGTGTCATGACATTGAGTCTTGTTGTGATTTAGCTTGGGCAACCACAATATATATAGCGTCACTTTGTATGATATTAATATTAATATTAATATTTCTATTAATATCAATACTAATACAGCCTCGGAGCACCACCTTACTTATTTGATATGTAATGGAAGCAAGGAAAACAATTAAAGTCTTAAATCAACTCTTAGATTGATTTAATGAAGTGATCAGTCTCAGGACGCTTTCATGAGTTCTCGCTTGAAGTGACCTTTCATGATACATCAGAAAAACCACAAACAACGACTAGTTAAGATAATACGGAGTATTTATTAACTAGTCTACAAACTACATGAGATAATGTATGTACAAAATATATACAAGAAATATGTGAGCATGATGATCAACCAAAAGTTATCTTGTGAAAGAAATGTGAGATGGTATGAAAATGAAACATAAATTAATTAAGCCTCAGTTAATTAATAAATGTTCAAAGAAAAAGAAGGAAGGATTTCTTAATCCAACTAAACAAAGTTAAACTGGGTCTGGTAAACCGTAGGTCTGGATTAATTCACTATCACCAACTTCTTGTGACATCAGATCATATTTCATAGCAAATGATCAGGATTCTCCTCAGAGGTTCCGTCTGACTGAGGTGCTTCACTCACGCCCTGGTTCTGCTGGACTGTTCCTCAAATCCTTTGGAAGATTGTCGGGTGGATGGATCCCAAAAATCTTCCCGATCTCCTGGAAGTTCGTCCGGCTCTCTGCGGGCTGTCAGCTCAGTGGTGGTTCTGGTTCGTCCTCTCTCTCTCATCCGTCTCCCCAGAGACGTGCAGCTTCAGGACTGATGTCACGGGATGGTTGATAGTAAAGATGATTTGGGTTAAAGTCTTCTTCTCTCCATCACTCCTCCCTGAGTGATCCGTGGTTCTGAACTCTGCTGAGTTCAGAGCAGGTTTCGTCTCATTCTTTCCCCATTGTTCCAAGTTTCTTCAGTTCTGCCTTGTTCGTTCTTCTTCTCATCAGATCTCGATCTCTCCCATTCTGATTCTCACAGTTCAGAGCTTCGCGCTCTGCCTGGCAGTGGAATGTGGCTTGCAGCTTGTCAGCCAATGGGAAGCTGACAGAGTCAGGTTTCATCCAATAGTCAGACACATCTCAAATGATCATTTGATTATCAGTTGAGCTTAATGGTTATAAACATCTGTGAATTCTAAGTGAGGCATGAGTAAAATGGATCAATTATTCAGACATGATGAAATAAAATGAACACAATAAAATAAAATAAAGCAAAGATCTGAATTATATGAATAAAGAAAGACATTGAATAAACAAATCAGCTAAACAGATAAAACAGGATTAATCTTGATGATTTAAGATTCCTGTAAAGAAAATACATGTGTTAGACATCATTTGATATGAGGAAGTCCATTTCTAACATAAAAGTGGATTTCAGCAGTTGGGTAAAGTGTCTCTTTCTTCACCTTTATGCAGCAAATCCTGGAATGCATGTGATGTGAATTTGGGGAAGAAACATGTAGTTTCTAATCACCAAAGTATGTCATGTTGCATATCAAAAGAAAAGTCTTCATCATGAGATTAACATGAGCTTACTTTCCTGATAATATAAAACAGTTCTTGGATGTTAAGAACACATTACAAAATTGGCTATAAGGAACCAATTTATAGCAGGTCGTAAATACTGTGAAGGAGTATCTCCAAGCTTGGAGGATGGGTTCAAAGTTCAACAATTGGACTGTTTGTTTTACCAAAATGCAGGTCCTCTCCTGAGTTGCTCTCAGGACCGTAAATTAGTGATTACTCAGAGAAGGTCCTTCTTTGAGCAAAATTCCTCCTTGGGATGTCTGTTTTACATCCAAATGTGGCCTTTATCAATCAGTATGTGTTCCAAAGTATATTTGGTTAGATGTGTGTATCCTTTTGCTGAGACCTTTGGGCTTGAGATCACTACATATTCCCCCACTTGATTACGATGTTCAGTTAAGAAGGAGATCGTAATCACAGATGAAGTGGTCCAAAGGGAACAGCGATGATTCTTGCAGGTTCAATTTGCTTTTTCCATATGACTGATGTCATCAAGAAATGGATTCACTAAATCATAAGAAAACAAAAATAAAATCGAAAAAAGGATATGCATGCACTATTCGTACACCTAAAGTAACTTAAGAGTTAAACATCTATTCAGGACTAAAGGTTAAAGTCTGAATTATCAAAATAATAATAAACAAATGTGTACTATAAAAAACTTTAAAAGGTTTTAATCTACAAAAGAAAAGTCAAAATACTGCTTCAAGTGATTAAGAATTAAAACATAGCATAGAAAGAGGAAAGGAAAAGAAGTGTTCATTTCTAACTACACTACAGTATAATAACGATTAATATCCTCTAATAGGTCATGCATGGGTCCATGTGTAAATAGGAGCTTAAATTTGCAACTGGATGTGAGCACATTCAATGTGAAATCGAACTTCTGCTGTTACATACAGTAAATTTTAGCTCATTGTTCCCCCACTTGTTGAAATCACGTGTGTGAAGTCAGCTGTGGGAGAAGTCTGGATGGTAAACTTAGCTTTGAAAGCTTAAAGTTAGGTTCAAACCTGGAGAAAATTGTTCAATTTTCATTCAGGTACAGACTGTGGTTGCTTAGCTGAGACTTAACTCTGAGATTAAGGCTCTTCAACCGTAATGTTCAGCTTGTGAGTAAGATTGTTTCTTACTGGACTGACGGGACTTTGACTTAGGTCTGTAAGTGGCTGCATCAGAGGCCTGTTTGCCCAGCTCCCTGGAAGAAGACTCAGCAGTCAGCACAGTGTCAAGTTTGCAGTGTTTAGTTTGCAGGTGTTTCTGAAAACCTAAATCAGCCCACGTACGTAACTCTCGGATTGTAGCATTGTAAGGATTTGCGATGATGCCTAAGTGACGGCTCGTGGCAGGGTGCAGGTTATTGAGAAAAATTGTTTTGAAGTGTTGGTCTTCATCTATATTTTCCTCATTACGCAAACCAAAGTAAGCTCTGAGGAGTCTGTGGTAGAACCGGCTCGGTGGTTCTTGTCTGCCCTGTTTTGTGTTCAAGGCAAAACTCAAACCTGATTGAGTTGCTTCTTCAGAAAACTCTCTCTCCAAAGCTTCACAGAGGAGGGAAAAGTCATTTCTGACCGCATCTGTCTGGCGTTCAATGAACTTCTTGACATCATTACTTGCTGTTAGTCTGATCAGGAAGATTTTGTCACTAACAGAAGCCTTTGGGAACCTTTGCAGGTAGAAGCTGATGTCATTCAGGTAGGTTCGGATGTCATTTAATTTGCCAAATGTGGTTTCCAATTTTGGCAAATTCTGAGCAATTCTGAAAAGATCTTTATCTGTGGGAGCCTGGTGAGTCCTGGCTCCTGCAGGCCCATCAGCCTGGTAGGTACCACCTGGATCTGGAGATGTTTTGGGATCTAGAGGAAGAATATGTGGTACAGGAGGTAAATGTGAACAAGAAGAATTCTCATGAGACTTCCTGTTACTGAGGAGATCCTCTCTGTCATCACAGAGGATGCTCTGATTTCCTGGTCTGTGTTCAGCCTCAGAAGACTGAAACAGTTCTCTTCTGGCTCTTATCAGTTCCTCTGATAAGTGGTCTTGGTCTTGATAAGCTGAGCTTAGCTCATCTCTAGCTTCAGCTAGCTGTCTTTCCAGCAGCTGGATTCGTGACTGTTTATCATTGAGATGTTTGTCATAAACAGAAATTTCCAGTTTCAAGTCCTGGATTTCATTCTGAGCTTCCTGAAGAGAGCTCTGTGATTCCTCTTGAATCTGGTTCAGCTCCTTCAGCTCAGTCTGAGTTTCTGCCAGTTCCTGTTGGCAGTTCTGGAGCGATTGTTCAAGCTCCCTGTTTTCCTCTTTAAGTTCATTATTCTCTTCCTTAGTCTCAGTAAACTGATCTGTTAGTTCAGTTATGCGAGTCTGGTTTTGACTGACTACTTTTTCCAGAATTTCAAACTTGTGCTGGAGAGATGTATTCTCTTCCTTCAGCTGTGAAAATTTCTGGACTTGCGCTTTAAATTTGCTTCCTGCGTTCTCCACTGCATGGTGGACTTGTTTAAAACGCGCCAGAAAAACAACAGATAAGCAACCAAAGGTTTTGGTTAGACTTTTATCTGTGGGTCGTTTCTGATCCGTGATCAGATTTACGTTGCTGTGGTCAGTGTTGAGGATTTTACCTGCATAAACAGGTAACGTGTTCTTAGTGAAATCAAGCATGATTCAAAAGGATTTCCAGAATTGGATTTTCCAATTTGGCAGGTGAAACCTTGTTGTTTAACACAACTGTGGTTGTAAGAGTGGCTTCCTTCAGCGACACTCAGATCTGTCTGATTGTCTCAGAACACAACAAGTAGCTTGCAAACTTTCTTAGAAGTTTCAAGATGCTCAAAGATAAACACACTCTCTTACTCTGTGGGTAGAGAGCAGAAAACAATCTTCCAAAATGAAATTGTTTAGGAAGTCAAACTTCTCAAGCAATTTCTTCAACTGTTCAAAGATCAAAGCGTTTTTAATTGTTTGATCTGTTCATCAGCACTTTCCTCCAGTGCGTGAATTGAGTAAAATCTTCTAAATGCTCTTACAGCCAATAATCTCAGATTTAAATCTGCCCCTTGCTCACCTCTTTGGGTCTGTTAGGAATGAAAATCAAGCAACTTCTGCTTAAATGAATCACTTGCAGGAATACGCTGCAGTGGGTTTTTATTGCACCTCCAACCGTCTCCACTCCGTGGGGAGTCACGGCCTTAGCAGACCAAGGTAGCTAATCTTAGCCAGCTAACGGAGGGTCTGGTGTAGATTAATTTACTGGAATACGCAGTTAAATTATCTAACACTCAGCGCAGGTCAACTAATGTTGGAATACGCAACACTGTTGCCTACGAAGGCCTTTCAAAAATGAACGTTCAAGCGCTATTTATGCATGCAAAATCAACTTAACATGTAGCAACATGTAGGAGTAGAAGCATAGCTTAGCTTTAGCTTCTATTGTGTAGGGGAAAGGTCATAAATCAAAGGGGTTGGGTCAGCAGCTCGCTGAGAGCATGTGTCCCCCACTCTGCCAGAGTCTGTGTGCGTCCACACTTTCCTCTGTTCTAAAGTGCATTAAAATGTTTCACATCCAGTTTGGAACATGAAATGCTCACACATGTTGACCAGCAACAGTTCAGTGGGTTTCTTTGTATCATGAAAAGTTTTCAAACGCCTCACGCAGGGGATCCATAATATGTTGTGATTTAGCTTGGGCAACCACAATATATATAGCGTCACTTTGTATGATATTAATATTAATATTAATATTTCTATTAATATCAATACTAATACAGCCTCGGAGCACCACCTTACTTATTTGATATGTAATGGAAGCAAGGAAAACCATTAAAGTCTTAAATCAATTCTTAGATTGATTTAATGAAGTGATCAGTCTCAGGACGCTTTCATGAGTTCTCGCTTGAAGTGACCTTTCATGATACATCAGAAAAACCACAAACAACGACTAGTTAAGATAATACGGAGTATTTATTAACTAGTCTACAAACTACATGAGATAATGTATGTACAAAATATATACAAGAAATATGTGAGCATGATGATCAACCAAAAGTTATCTTGTGAAAGAAATGTGAGATGGTATGAAAATGAAACATAAATTAATTAAGCCTCAGTTAATTAATAAATGTTCAAAGAAAAAGAAGGAAGGATTTCTTAATCCAACTAAACAAAGTTAATCTGGGTCTGGTAAACGGTAGGTCTGGATTAATTCACTATCACCAACTTCTTGTGACATCAGATCATATTTCATAGCAAATGATCAGGATTCTCCTCAGAGGTTCCGTCTGACTGAGGTGCTTCACTCACGTCCTGGTTCTGCTGGACTGTTCCTCAAATCCTTTGGAAGATTGTCGGGTGGATGGATCCCAAAAATCTTCCCGATCTCCTGGAAGTTCGTCCGGCTCTCTGCGGGCTGTCAGCTCAGTGGTGGTTCTGGTTCGTCCTCTCTCTCTCATCCGTCTCCCCAGAGACGTGCAGCTTCAGGACTGATGTCACGGGATGGTTGATAGTAAAGATGATTTGGGTTAAAGTCTTCTTCTCTCCATCACTCCTTCCTGAGTGATCCGTGGTTCTGAACTCTGCTGAGTTCAGAGCAGGTGTTGTCTCATTCTTTCCCCATTGTTCCAAGTTTCTTCAGTTCTGCCTTGTTCGTTCTTCTTCTCATCAGATCTCATCAAATCTCTCCAATTCTGCATCTCACAGTTCAGAGCTTCGCGCTCTGCCTGGCAGTGGAATGTGGCTTGCAGCTTGTCAGCCAATGGGAAGCTGACAGAGTCAGGTTTCATCCAATAGTCAGACACATCTCAAATGATCATTTGATTATCAGTTGAGCTTAATGGTTATAAACATCTGTGAATTCTAAGTGAGGCATGTGTAAAATGGATCAATTATTCAGACATGATGAAATAAAATGAACACAATAAAATAAAATAAAGCAAAGATCTGAATTATATGAATAAAGAAAGACATTGAATAAACAAATCAGCTAAACAGATAAAACAGGATTAATCTTGATGCCTTAAGATTCCTGTAAAGAAAATACGTGTGTTAGACATCATTTGATATGAGGAAGTCCATTTCTAACATAAAAGTGGATTTCAGCAGTTGGGTAAAGTGTCTCTTTCTTCACCTTTATGCAGCAAATCCTGGAATGCATGTGATGTGAATTTGGGGAAGAAACATTTAGTTTCTAATCACCAAAGTATGTCATGTTGCATATCAAAAGAAAAGTCTTCATCATGAGATTAACATGAGCTTACTTTCCTGATAATATAAAACAGTTCTTGGATGTTAAGAACACATAACAACATTGGCTATAAGGAACCAATTTATAGCAGGTCGTAAATACTGTGAAGGAGTATCTCCAAGCTTGGAGGATGGGTTCAAAGTTCAACAATTGGACTGTTTGTTTTACCAAAATGCAGGTCCTCTCCTGAGTTGCTCTCAGGACCGTAAATTAGTGATTACTCAGAGAAGGTCCTTCTCTGAGCAAAATTCCTCCTTGGGATGTCTGTTTTACATCCAAATGTGGCCTTTATCAATCAGTATGTGTTCCAAAGTATATTTGGTTAGATGTGTGTATCCTTTTGCTGAGACCTTTGGGCTTGAGATCAC
>JALJCO010001255.1:0-38895 GCA_023101725.1 Atherinomorus stipes | reverse complement strand
TGTAAAAAGTGTTACTTTGGATCAAATTAAAAAAATTGTGCCGACTTATCACATCTAATTTTTTAGTTTTTCTCAAATTTAAAAAAAAAAGTTTGAAACAAAGGAAATAATGTAGTAATGTTAATTCAAAAAATATAATTAAAATCAAGGAAAGTTTTCAATTATAATCAACTTAATTTCAAATTTTTACAACAGAATTTTAGTTTTTCAAAATTAAAAAAATTTGTTTGAACAAAGGAAATAATGTAGTAATGTTAATTTAAAAAAATTATTTAAACCAATGAAAGTTTTCAAATATAATGAACTTACAATTCCTTAACTTGTAATTTTCTTTTTCAATGCTTAGCATTAACTTATATTTTTACCCTAGCTTGAGCCAAAATCTTACAGAAATTCAATGTATTTTTTCACTTTCAGAAAACTAATGAAGTTGCGTCGACTTGTCACAACTAATCGAATTACTTACATCCAAGTTAAAATCATGAAAAGACACGGTTGAAATTATCACAATTTCTTTTATTAAATTTGTCACATTACAGTAACATCAAAGGGTTTTGAGGTGAGCTGGGCTAAATTATAAAAAAAGACAAATTAAATAAAACATAAAATTAAATACCTTTTCAACCAACTCCAGTTGTGCAAAAAACAGATTAAATGGTTTTGAGGTGAGGTTGTCTGATTTTTAGATAATATAATAACTAGGAGTGGAGAAAAAAAAAGTCGATGCACTGAAATACTGCAATATTTTCATATGACGATTGTCTATATTAAAAAAATGTGATATCATTTTTGCCTATGAAATCTTGCTGGAATTTAGTAAGAGTCTTATGAGATTTTTGTAAAAGAACGATGAGATTTTGCGATATTGCGTTAGTAAAATGGATCCATACTGGGTTTTTAAATATGTATATATCGGCATGTGAAAATGTTGTAATATTTCAGTGTATCAATATTTTTATTCCCAATGAAAACATATGTATTTTTGAAAATACAATGCTTTAAAATTAAATATCTTTTCAAAAGCCCAACAAACAGTTCCAACCAGAGTTTCCTCAGTCCTGAGAAAACAGACATGACAGCTGGTGGCATTCAAGCATTTATATTGGGTTTGGTGCTCCATTCATTTCATGGTGGTAGTACATTTAGAACAAATGCACACAACAACCTGTTCAGACACACACATGCACACGGACCAAGCAGTGACACTTCCATACAAGTGCACTTCCTCAACTAATCAACAAAGCATCGGACTCAGTGTAAATGCCCACCAACAATGCCCCATGAAATAATCAGCAGCAAGCACAAGGCAAAAGTCTAGTCTCCTTTTGATAAACAAGTGCCATTTTAATTCCAAGAAATGTGACCACAATGAATTAACAAATATGGCCTTGGTATCTATCACAGATGATTGCTTGTTGCTGTTGCAAGAGAAAATATTGTTCAGGTTTGCCAAGGCCATATTTTGTTACATTGTGGTCAATGTCTTCAAGTTCAAATGGCACTTGTTTTAGCACAGAGATCCTGAATCCTTGTTGACATTGGTCTACAGTTCAATATCCATGATGATTTTTGAAAGGTCTCAAAGGTATATTTGAGTTCCACTGATAACAAAAGGTTGAGTGCATAAGCCAGGCCAAATAGCATGGCACAAGCCGATGCAATAGAGGGCAAGTGGTTGAGTAACTGAACACCATCGATGACAAGTACAATATCCTTTGGAGGGGAAAGAGTGTCACCATCTCGGAGGACAAAGATGGCCATGGCAGCATTTTCAAGTTCTGCCTTCGCCTTCCTTTTGGACAACCTAAAAATCAGACAACTTCGTTTAGGTAACTGTCCCCAGGGAGGAAAGAGGGGGGATTATTCATTCAATAATGACTACAATTATTGACATTGACAATAAATTATGTAAGTTGTACATAATATGTGCAATCCTCTGATCACACATTCTGATTTTAAATATCAAGGGAGGTGGAGAAAGAGAAAAAAATAGGTACAGTTGGATGACCAATCCAAAGAAGTAATTGAGAGAAAGAGAGCAAGGGGAGATGGAAAGACCCTCGGTGGTATTCTCCTGGATAGTTATTGATTAGTCTGATCAAATGCCAAGGGCCAACAGTTACATTTAACAGACAAGTCTAATCTCAGTGCTGTCAAAAGGACACACCCATAAATGTGTAATTTCAAGATTCAATCATCTAAACAAATTAGTTATTAAAAAATTCAAACTTGACCTATTAAACCTAAAATGATGTTTGAACCAGGCTGTAAACATGTCTGTTTCTGGTGTGAAGTTGGCCTTTTTGACATGGGAGTCTATGGAGATTTGCTTTCTTTTGCAGCCAGCCCCTAGCGGATCAAGAAAGAATTAAAATTAAAAACTCCACTTTCTGGTTTCAAGCACAGTTTGTCTTTTGGTCAAAACAGCGAATTTCTCAACTCAACTTTATTTGTAAAGCAAATACAAGTGAAGTGCGTACAAGAATTTTGCCAAAAGGTGAGGGATTTTCATGCTTGAAATTCATTTTCCTAGTTCTTGTTGGTCTTAACAGTGTTATACCGGTTGATTAACTAATTTTACATAATTTTAGCCATTGCCATGATTTGGCGATGGCAATTACTGACTTACCAGGTACTCTTTGATCAAGTGGCTCACATCTTCACCCAGGTAGATCACAAGCGACTTCAGGAGGCACACTCTTCTTATGTTCAAGTCCCCACCCTGTAGCAAAAGACATGATAAAATAAATATCAGCTTTACCATTGACAGAGAGAATGGAACTGATAAAAAGAGAAAATCAAATGCAATACATATGCATTTCATACCTGATCAAAAGGTTTAAGGGCATCCCTGATTTCTCTCACTGACAGCTCCACCTTTTTCTCCTTATGACCTGAAGAAGCTGGCTGCTCAGCTTATCTAAACCAACGCTCAAGAATCGTGGTTGCAGTGGTACCATTGTGATCCTTAGAATTCAGCATTGACCTGAAATATACAAATTAAACAACATATTTCATGTTAAGGCATATGACTGACAAAGTTAAAGAATAAAGATCAGGAAAATAAATTGTTTGCCTGACTGACTCCGGGCTGTTGAGAATAGATTCTAGATTGTCAGATTCTCACATATGAATACAGAAGCTCTGTAAGAGTGACCAGTGAGCCTACCACGATGCCTCATGTCTGTCTGTAAATGCTGAAGTTACTCTTTTTCCCAGGGACAGTCTCACAGAAAAACAAAATTACAACATACTCAAGAAACAAAATTTTAGCCAATGACTGGATTCAACCCATACCTCCTCTTTTTTGAAACAAAGCTGGCCATCGCTCTTTAAGTTAAATTGGTTTGATGAACATGAAAGTGAAGTTGAACATCTCCCATGGCCTGCAAAGTCACCAGATCTAAATATTATTGAGCCACTTTGGGGAGTTTTGGAGGGAGCGAGTCAGGAAATGCTTTCCTCCACCAGCATCACGTAGTGACTCGTCACTATCCTGCAAGAAGTATGGCTTAAAATCCCTCTGACCACTGTTCAGGACTTGTAAATGTAATTTCCAAGACGAATTGTCGCTGTATTGGCCGCAAAGGAGGCCCTCCACCATACTAATAAATGATTGTGGTCTAAAACCAAGTGTTTCAGTTTCATTGTCTAACCCCTGTAGAATGAATATAAAAAGCTAGGGATGCACAATCTTGGAATTTTGGCCAGTATCCAATATGCCGATATTTTAAAACTCATGGGCCAATATTTAAACTTAAAAAGCAGTCATTACAACCAGCAGTTTTGTTATCCATTTCCAACACTTTTTGAAAAGTATGGGTGGGAAAAAATATTGATACACTGAAATCACAATATTTACACATGCCAATATCAAATCAATGTGCAAACCGTCGCAAGATTTCATTAGTAAAATAGATTGACACTATATATGTAAATGACAATATGTCAGCATGTATTGCAATATTTCAATGAATCAATATTTTTTCCCAACCCTAGTCTTTAGAAGTTTTAGTTTGTAAAAACGTTTTGAAGAAGTATTTTTGCTTTTTTTTTTTTTACTTTAGAAACAGTAGCCGACCAGTTAAATATCGGTGGGGTGGCTGATGTCCAATACTCAGTTTTAAGGTCGACGAGGCTGATTCCGAGAGGGATTATATCGTGTGTCCCTTCAAAAGCCCTTTTGATTGTATCACCCTGCCTATGAATTCCACTACCACACAAATTTGCTTTGGCAGTTCAAAATTACTCTTTTGATTCAGTCGCAGAAAATAAAACTCCCTATCACAGGTGTTGAACAAGAATAATACCCATAATAACTATGACTTCAACCTTACACATGATACTGAGCTGCATAACTAAAATGACATTACAATGACCTCTGACTTTAAAGGTCAGTGATTTCAACTATATGACATCACCGCAGAGCCTTGAAGAAAGGAGACATTTGTTAATGAGAGTAAAGTAGCAGACACACGACCACAGTGTTTTCCATGAAACACATACAAACACTGCTATTTCCCTTTGGTATACACGAAAAGAAGCTTCAAGTCACTGAAAATAACCATTTCTGAAAACTTCAGCCAGAGTGTACATTTTGATAAAACTCCGTTTTCATCGTTTGTTTATCCGTTCCCCCTCTAACCTTACTTGCAGACGTGAAACGGATCATATATACACAACTTATTGAACTTAGCGCTCCCTTGTTTCCTGCATTTTCATTATCGGACAACCGATTAATTCAGGTGGTCATGTCTGTAGTCGTCAAGACCAGACACACCCGGATTAATCAGTTTGTCCAATAATGAAAGATGGAAAAACAAAGGAGCACTACGAAGTTCAGGAAGTAGCGAAGTTGTGTGTAGAGCCTATACACGGTTATAGTTACACTAAAACCGCGAGGAAAGAGCATCAGTTACTCGTACTTTTGTGGAAGTTGGTGTGGGGCAACACGCAAGTTAACCGAGAAGTGTCCCAAGACGCAAGCACGCAGCCGAGTTAACAAGCAACGTCTGCTAACGATCCTCTGGGCCCGGGAGTTTTTCATGGCCGAACGGAGTTACGAGAAAAAATGGTCACTTTTGTCTTAACAAAATGCCAAAAAGCAAGGAAATATAGCTTATGGTTGCGAGAGCGAGCACGTGCTACATAGTGCCTCCAACGCCAGCTAGTTCGCACGAGACATACACCAGTGTGCGGAGCTCAGTGGCCTTAAAAAATATAAACATAATCGTCAATTTAATAGAATTACTACAACATACATGGAAGACAGCAATATATCGAATTCTGATCCCTAACGTTACTATTATTTGTAAAACCTGTATCGTACTGATGGAGAAACTGAGAGCTTTCCGAACCACCAACTCAATATGAAGCAATTGTCTTCAAATGGTTCTGTGTTATGAAGCATTCAACACAATACAATATAGTGACATCTGCTGGTCAACTTTTAACATAGCAGCAGCCAGCTGCATGGATTGATGAGGGACAATGTGTCATGAAACAGTAACAATTATTTGTAACATGTTTTATGTTCATTTTCAAATCTGGCTGCATTATGAAAGATTTTCATAGCTGTGTCATAGCTTGAGCTCCAGCTGAAAATATTTCATACAACAGATGGTGTTGTTTTAGAAAGATTTGATGAAGACATCATGGAAAGTATTGCCATGATGAATTTATATAAAGAACCCCCCCCCCTTAAAAAAAAATACTTTTGAGATTCTTGTGGGAGTCATGCATTTTTATTTAAGAACAAGATCATTTCAGCAGTCGTAGATGGAATGTTAGCCTAATCTCACCTGAATCTCACTCTCCCTGTATGTAAATTATTGAATAAATGGCAACTATACGCAACTGTCTCCTCCTCTCATAAACCCACAAAGTTTGGTGGAATTGTGTCCGTTTATAAGCACTAGTAAATTGATGACTCCACCCTGAATTCAAACTGGCGCGTAAGGTCGGTGATACGCGCGTGACGTTATGAAGCTTCATTTGAAAGTAGGGGCGGTCCTTAACGGAATGAAGCGAGGCTCGATACATTCCACGACACTTCCGCTTTGAAAGATCGATACGAAGTCGAGCAGCCTGCTCGAGCGTAACATCACTACTGTATCGATCTGGTAGCTAACGTTAGCTAAACGATGTCGTACCAGTCACCGCTAATTATCGACGTCATGAGACAAAAGACAGCGCAAAGTTACTTTGTGTAAGAGTGGTGTATAAATGTGTAGATATATTCAACCGTCACGCATATTTCTTACCGATTTCTTTCTTTCTTCTTCCGCGGAGTCTTCATGCGAGAGAAGAAGATGGCGGAAATTCAAAGTTGAAGTCAAGTCCACGGTTGAAGCGTGACGTCAGTACGTAGGCACGTCACGTGATGTGCGACGTTTTCACTTCAATGAAAAATAGTTGTTTGATTCTAAGTCAGTCAATAACTTTGAACCAATGACACCTTGATTTACATTTAATGGAAGTGATATAATACATTAAACCAAATAAAAGACATAAACATGGCGATAATGGGTCAGTTCAAATAGAAATTCCTCCTTACATCAATGGTTGCCCATGTGCACTTTTTTCAGTGTAGGATTTATTTAAGTCAAAGATGTCTGTTGACCAGAGACTGTGTAGTATTGCTGGATGGACACAGGAGCAAAGGGCAGCCCAGGCAGCAGTAAGGGAGTACGGTTTGACTAAGGCAATGATATCTGGGAACCCCAAAGCAAATTCTGAACTACAGATAATGATTAATGGAGTTCAAATTAAAAATGTTTCTGGGTGTTTTAATTGATAATCAATTATCATGGAAAGCTCACATCAGACACATAAAAACAAAAATCTCCGATAGCCTATCAATAATGTATACTGTAAAGCTAGACTATTTGTTGTCATAAACGCATTTCGAATGCCATGTTCCTCCTTAGTACTCCCATATTGAAATTTGGGGTAACAGCTATCAGTGTACCATCAATCCACTAATCATTCTACAGAAACGAGATGTGCGTTTAATTCACAAGGTTGGTGTTTAAAGGACTCTTTAACTCATAAGGTTCCAGTATACAGTAGGGATGTAACGATATGAAAATTTCATATCACGATTATTGTGACCAAAATGATCACGGTTATCATTTTTATCGCGGTATTATAGAAATACCCCCCAGCATCTTTAAAAACATCTGAAATGGGTCCAAATGTCTACTTTTGTGCTTTTTAAAAGGGTGAAAATCCCAAGAGAGCTGTCCATGTGGGAGCCTTTGTTGCTTTCAGCCATGTTTTCATAATTTAAACATTGCAAACTGTGACTGCTGCAATTTTTCCAGCCATTTAGCAGCATCACTGGGAGTTTTTCAGAGTGCAATTATCAGTCACGGTTTTAACGATAAATAAAATTTGAAACAGTGTTACTAATTGTTAGGAATTTTATTACGGTTAACCATTTTACCGGTTATCGATACATCCCTAGTATACAGTTACCACGGGCATCCGGTTAAGGATGGAGAAAGCATTCAGTTTCCTTTAACTTGTTTTAATAAGTGTGGTCTTTAATAAAGACACAACAAATACAAAATCAGTGAAATATATTTATATAAGATTCACACACAATTAACGCTACACCTGAAGGAAAGGCCCCATGACAATAAATTCATCACAAATTATCCAGTTCATATATTGTTTGATAAATGAAATAATGCAATTTACTTATATGAACAAAAGTACCACTAACAAAAGTTAGGAAAGTTTTCTTAAGTAAAAATCATCACTGAATCACTCAAACCTCAATCATGAGTTAAACATACTGAAATTTAACCAATACTTCCCAAATATACATTTCTTATGACAGGATGTCCAAAACTTACTTTGCATCATTTGCTACGCCTGAACAAAGAAACCAACGGAGGAAGAAGAAAGCTGCTGCTCCAGCATGCTGTCAAACAAATGAAAGGTACACCTGCTTAAAGGCAGACCCCCATTGGCTGCTCAGAATACACACTGAGCCAATCATGCAGTTCATTACTCAGAGAACTGCTCAGTGAACTATCAGGTCTTAAAGGGTACACATGGATTAATCTCAGATATTTTCAACAGTTAGATATTTACAATCAACACATGATCTGTTTATTTAGGCAAAAAATTAAGTTTAATGATCTGATGAAATATCACACATTATTGGTATTGTTAAAAGCATTTCACAATTTATTACCTGGCAACATACGAATCCTCATAAACTGAGAGGTTTTGGAGATTTCATAACACCGAACTTTTGAACTGACAGGAAGCGTTTCTGTGTGTCTGTTTGTGGGATGAAGCTTTGAATCTCTTGATAAGCACAAGCAATGCCCAAATATCTATAGATTTAAACTGCTGTACAAGCAAAAGGTCTGGTCACGTTATATAACAACTGATAATTGTTGCCTATAGAATACTATTAGAAAGTACTTTTTTTGCCATATGCTTGCTCAATGTGTATATATTTTTCTTTCCTCTAGCTCATTTGTTTTCATTAAGCTTTTCTAGTTAATCAAATTGTCAACTGTTGGTTGAATTATATCAAACAGTTGTACATCAATGGATCATAAAAATTATTATTGTGTATTGCCTAGGCAGGAGTGACTGACATTAGTTGAGCTGTCAAAGGGGGAAAGAGGTGGATTTAAAAAGTTATCTTCTTCCCACTCCCTTTCAAGCACTGATGAATTTATTGACCTCCTTTTCTTTTTTACCGGCATGTGTTCTGTGACATTAATTCTTGATAAACTCGATAGCCTACAGTATGTGCTGCGCAGAACTTTGTGTGACATGAGTGGTACCAGACCCAGTCTTACACCAAACGTGACAGTCCTACGTTTGTCCACAGCGCAAAACATACTTATTTCACAGTTTGGCCTCTGAAATTGTAGATTGGCTATATTTGATCTTCCCATTCATTTCTATAGGTCACGTGACTATCGAGTTTCTCCCAAGAGAACATGGCGGATATCCCTTCAGTTTCGGTGGAAATTGCTCTATTTTTAGATTTGAACTCCACCTGTTTTGATGACTTTTCTTGCTAGAAATATACACATTTGTTTTTCACGTTATCCATTCAGTTTATGTATACAATCCATATTTTTTTTCATTTCAACAGATATTCTGACCAGACTCTTAACAAAATTAAAGGAATACTCCATTTCTTTCCTTTCTCACGACGGAGGTTGCTGTGCTTTTAACAATATACTGGAATAAAGCCGACATTCTAGCAATCAGGACTAAACACAACTCGATCTCACAGAAGTACGTGAAATACATGGATTATAATGATGTTGCAACACTTCTTTCTGGTCCAGGCATTAGGGGGAATTAGACCAATAACTGGTCAAGGTGGAGCCAGTTCATGGTGTCAGCTCTATGTAGATGCACAGCAAGTCAGATTCCTAACTGTAGACTTGCCATGGCTCTCACCGGGCATAACTTTGACAAGATTATGATGATATAATTACTTTCCACTGCATATCCTAGTTTGGGGAAAACTCCATATTTACAAATATACAGTGAGGGCCAGAAATATTTGGACAGCAACACATTTTTCACGAGTTGGGCTCTACATGCCACCACACTGGATTTGAAATGAAACCTCTACAACAGAATTCAAGTGCAGGTTGTAACGTTTAATTTAAATGGTTGAACTAAAATATCTGATAGAAAATGTAGGAATTGTACATATTTCTTTACAAGCACTCCACATTTTAGGAGCTCAAAAGTAATTGGACAAATAAGCATAACCCAAACAAAAGTTTTTTTTTCAATATTTTGTGGCAAATCCTTTGGAGGCAATCACTGCCTGAAGTCTGGACTGCATTGACATCACCAAACGCTGAGTTTCCTCCTTCTTAATGCTTTGCCAGGCCTTTACAGCCGCAGCTTTCAGTTCTTGCTTGTTTGTGGGTCTTTCTGTCTGAAGTCTGGTTTTGAGCAAGTGAAATGCATGCTCAATTGGGTTAAGATCTGGCGATTGACTTGGCCATTGCAAAATATTCCACTTTTTTGCCTTCATGAACTCCTGGGTAGCTTTCGCTGATGCTTGGGGTCATTGTCCATCTGTACAGTGAAGCGCCGTCCAATCAACTTTGCAGTATTTGGCTGAATCTGGGCTGAAAGGATATCCCGGTACACTTTAGAATTCATCCGGCTACCCTTGTCTGCTGTTATGTCATCAATAAACACAAGTGACCCAGTGCCATTGAAAGCCATGCATGCCCATGCCATTACATTGCCTCCACCATGTTTTACAGAGGATGTGGTGTTCCTTGGATCATGTGCCGTTCCCTTTCTTCTCCAAACTTTTTTCTTCCCATCACTCTGGTACAGGTTGATCTTGGTCTCATCTGTCCATAGAATGCTTTTCCAGAACTGGGCTGGCTTTTTGAGGTGTTTTTTGGCAAATTCAACTCTGACCTGTCTATTTTTAGATTTGATTAATGGTTTGCATCTGGACGTGAACCCTTTGTATTTACTTTCATGGAGTCTTCTCTTTACTGTTGACTTGGAGACAGATACACCTACTTCCCTGAGAGTGTTCTGGACTTCAGTAGATGTTGTGAACGGGTTCTTCTTCACCAAAGAAAGTATGCGGCGATCATCCACCACCGTTGTCTTCCGTGGACGCCCAGGCCTTTTGAATTCCCAAGCTCACCAGTGAATTCTTTTTTTTTCTCAGAATGTACCAGACTGTTGATTTTTGGTACTCCAAGCATGTCTGCTATCTCTCTGATGGATTTTTCTTTTTTTTTTCAGCCTCAGGATGTTCTGCTTCACCTCAATAGAGAGCTCCTTTGACCGCATGTTGTCTGGTCACAGCAACAGCTTCCAAATGCAAAACCACACACCTGGAATCAACCCCAGACCTTTTAACTACTAAATTGATTACAGGTTAACGAGGGAGACACCTTCTGAGTTAATTGCAGCCCCTATTGCCCATTGTCCAATTACTTTTGATCCCTTGAAAAGTGGGCAACACATACAATAACTGTTGCTATTTCAATCCTGTAAATGCGATTTGGATGCTAACACCTTCACATTAATGCTGAGAGTCTACAGTTAATGCTCAGTTTGTTTGTTTTATTTCAAATCCATTGTGGTGGGGGTATAGGTGGAAAAGGAGGATAACTGTGTTGCTGTCCAAATATTTCTGGCCCTGACTGTATGCACATCACTACTCTCCATTTCCATGCGAATTCATTTTGTAGCTCTACGGAAGATTCTTCTTTAGTATGAATTCTTGATACCTAAAAAAAACAATATTATAAATGAACTTGAAGTCATAATGGTGCTCACATCTCACTGCAAAGATGAGAGCCCTGAGGTTAGTCTGTGCTATTTTTGGAAAATTCTGCTGTTGAGACTTAATAAAAGGGGAGATGAGGGCACGTTTGTGGTGTTAATTGGATTTGTAAGCCAAAAACTCTTACTCCTGTCTACATATAAACACTGCAGGCAGGGTCAAAGAAATTTGTCCCTCTGATAGGCAGTTGTAAAGAAGTTTGATTCCATTAACTGTCCGACCACTGCATTTGCATGAGGATGACCAACACTACAAAAATCAGCACGAAGCCCTCGTTATGGCAGATGATGTCAAGCGGTTTGTTCCTTTGTTCTACATTCTCTGTCTCATTTTTCATGTCAACTTCAGCAAATTTGCATATCAGCGTTGACCAAAGTCATAAATCTCCTGCTCTAAACTCAGCTGTCACTGCGCCTTCATTCTCGCTGATTCTGTCAGCCATCAGCATGATCATTATCTGGAATGGTGGGAGGGAACCTTTCACAAGGATTTGTTCAAACTACAGTCTCACTACATATGAGTCACCCTCGGGTCTGTGGAAAACACACAATCCTGCCCTGCCAAGCATTTTCTAGCCGTTCTTCAAGTGAGGCAAATTATCTTGTGTTCTGAGGGAAAAACAGTGCAGCCAACTAAGTAGGTGATGTGTCATCATGCACGCTGGAGACCGTGTCAGCTACAGCATATTGCGACACTGGTTTGAGGGAAATAACAGGCTACATGCTTGGTGACAAAAGTGGACCTCTCAATTTTCTGTCCTTAATTATTTGTGTTTAAAAACCCACTTCCACAACTTTTCTGCTTGTTCCCTCTGATAACTGAGCAATGCTGCTTGGATGGTGCCTCCTTTGTGAGGAGATTGTGTATGGAAGGTATAAAAGTCAAGGTTATCACCCAAACAACTGCTGTTGTTTGCTAAATGTGTTGGTGATTTTATCAGTTTATATGAATGGAGAGCTGGTCCATATCACCAGGGTCTGCAACAGCAGGCACTGGGCCTGGAAGCAATTTCTGAGAGGCTGCATTCAAATAAATCCATCAAACAAAACATAAATCACTCTGTAATGACTTTGAATGCAGCTTAGTCAACATTACTGAGTGTATCTTTGTATTTAAAATCTCCCCAATCTATCACTCTCCACATTGTGGAAGAAAATGATTTTAACACTTACTGGCTGCTTTTTTTAGGTAAGTTTACCTATTTAGTCGCTCTTCAACACAAATACACTACGTTACCAAAAGTATTTGCTCATCTATCCAAATTATGGGAATCAGGTGTTCCAGCGTGGAACTGTGATAGGATGCCACCTGTGCAACAAATCCAGTGGTGAAATTTCCTCACTCCTAAATATTCCACAGTCAACTATGAGCTGGATTATAAGAAAATGAAAGTGTTTGGGAACGACAGCAACTCAGCCACGAAGTGGTCGGCCACGTAAACTGATGAAGCGGGTCAGCGGATGCTGAAGCACATCGTGTGAAGAGGTGGCCAACTTTCTACAGAGTCAGTCACTACAGACCAGAATGGGTTTCCATGGCGATCAGCTGCATCCATCCATACATCGCCAACAGCAATGCAAAGCGTGGATGCAGTGGTGGAAAGCAGCCGCCACTGGACTCTAGAGCAGTGGAGGCGTTCTCTGGAGGGACCAATCACGCTTCTCCATCTGGTAATCTGATGGAGGAGTCTGGGTTTGGTGGTTGCCAGGACAACGGCACTTGTCTGACTGGATTGTGCCAAGTGTAAAGTTTGGTGGAGGGGGATTATGGTGTGGGGTTGTTTTTCAGAAGATGGGCTTGGCCCCTTAGTTCCAGTGAAAGGAACTCTGAATGCTTCAGCATACCAAGACATTCTGGACAATTCCATGCTCCCAACTTTGTAGGAACTAGAGACCTGCAACAGGCGGGAATTCCCGCGGGTCCTTCCAAATCGGGCAGGATCGGGCGGGATTCACAAAAGCCCCGGGCGGAAGCGGGCGGTCAGTCGGTTCCTGAGCTCCTCCCGCAGATGTCCAGACTGACTCACAGAGTCGGCCTATTGGCCTTCAAACTTATTGTCTAAACATGAGCTGTTGGTTCTCACTGACATTCATGTCATGATTTCATCCATCAGCATTCTTGGTGGACCAACGTCATACTGAACCCTGTGGATTAACTCTACAAAAGCTCAAATCTTAGCAAGCATATTTTTCTAATTTCTAGTCAAAATGTCTCATCACATTCAAAATAAGACAAAATTACTTAAGTTAAAAGTTATAAGTTAAAAATATATACTGTATATTTTTTGGGTTAGACCAGAGGGTGGGGAAAGGACGCTTATGTGGGTGCTTTCTGTTTGTGTTATGATGTGGGGACAAGGGTTTTGTGCTCAAAACATTTCAGAAAACAACCATAAGACCGTGCATAGTTGTCGGACCCCTGCAGTGACAATCCAGATCATTCAAGTCTAGTTCGTTGGAGAAAACCCATGAGACCTTAAGTCTGCTGATAAAGCTATGTCAGCTATGTAGCAAAGGACTAAAAATTCAATAACAAAAATACAGTTGTTCAATAACCAGAGGATAATAGACATGTTTTATTTTCCTACAATTTGGCCTGTAATCAACACGTAAATGCAGATTTATTTTATTACCATGTTCCTGCCTTACATGCATTCCAGTTTTGTGTCAGTTTAACACATCTGTGCTCTTAGCGATCCAAGCTTACTCAAATCTTAGGCCCAATCCCAATGTTCCCCCTACTTTCAACCACTAGCCCTCACCCACCACCACTACACCTTTGAATTAAAGCCACAAGGGGCAATCTTCTAGGTATTGGGACACCACTTGCTGCATTTACAGATGCAGGCATGAAAAAGTTCCCCTTTCTGCCGACTGCCAGCCACTAACCAGCGACTTCTCTGCTAATTCAATCGCACAGAGAAACACCTGTGTGCCCAGAGAAACGATTTCAGAGCATAAATGAATGCCTAGAAACAAGAACGTTTCCACACACCAAGTTTGGACATCGTGCGTGATCACGTATATGCGGGACAAATCGTTCAGCCAGTGATAGTGCAGTAATAGTGCACTATTACTGCACCACTTCTGGCAGAAAAAGGAGGAACTTTTTCATGCCCACATCTGTACGTTCAAGCACGTAAGCGACTGTGCAGTGACGTCTGCACATACGTCTCACCATGACAACACACCCTGCAAAAAAACAGTTAACTGTTGGCTTTTCGCTTCGTTTTTTTTTTTTTCATCATCATCATGCTTCGGTTGATTAGTAAACAAAACAACCACACAGGGAAGAAGTCACCATGACGACTGTTGTCTCTTGTTAACTGCCGACAAGGCTGTAAGCTTTTCATCAGTATTTTAGCCTAGCTAGCGTGGCTAGTCAGGCTAGGTTGAGAACAAATGTGTAATCTGTACATATGTACATTTGTGAGTTTTCTTCTTGCTGTTGTTCCATTTTCTTCATTCTGATCACAGCTGTTGCTTCCAGCAAGCAGCTATTAACACATTTAATTTAATGAGACAAAGATGTTTATACGGTGTAGTTTTCTATTCAGATGTAAACTGTTTCTTCTTTCTGACACGGTAGTAAAAAGCTGAACCCATTCTCACCCCGAACAGTAGATACTCCAGTAATTTGAACCCACCTCGTAACTTTATACTCAAACCCAAAGGACCTAAATGGCTTTCACTTAGAAAGTGTTTCCTGATCACTGAGACACTGATCCTGACAAACAAGACAACGATGAGACACTGGAACACAGCATGTAGTCCTGAAAGCTTCAGCAGCGGCTGAATGATTTTGTGGATCTCTGTGACTCAACATGCCATTAAATACAAAATATTAATGTTGCAGTTGAAGTTGGACAGTAGGAGAAAGGTTGAACGGTGTTCTTAACTGGAATAACACTCGGCCTGTTGCGACAGGTTGTTACGTCTCTGATGCAGCAACCTGGGGCTTCATGTAAACAGACCTTCAGACAAGTCGTGAACTTCCTACTGAAACCGTACGATCAAATCCTGAATAAAGGAGCAGTTTACGCACAAAAACTTTCAGTTTTATGAATCTGTGTATACACAGTACATTCCCTTTGTACATCCCAATCAATCCCATTGAATATGTACCTGACCCCTCCCTGTCCACACCCCCACATTAATATACAAATCACATTTAAATGAGCCCGGCACCTGGGATTTCCCTCTCTGCATGACCAGAAAGACAAAAAAATTAATATGACAGTGAAGAAAAATATATACTCGGATGGATGTTTTGAAGTCTAACAAACTGACGTCATATTGTCGGAGAAATTTGTTTGTTTCTCCATCTGCGTATTTGTGTGTACTTGCGTGCTCGTGGACTCACGAAATGTCATCACCTGCGGCCCGAGTCATGCTCCAATTCAAAGTTCGCTTCCCAGCAAGCATCCGGTGGCAACCCTGTTTACGGAAGTTGGGGATGCTGCGCATGCGTGCTGCCTTTGCTACTATCCACGGTGCTTCCCTGTGATTGGCCTCTATTTCTGCAGCATACACATTAAAAAATAGAGGTACCAACTTGTACTTAAAAGGGTACAAAGCTTATCATTGGGGGTGTTCCTTTTTGAAAGACATTTCTGTACCTTCATGGTCCATTTTTGTACCTTATCAAGCTGTATGAGTTTATAAAGTACAATTAAACCAATTAAAAATGATGAATAAAAGTCAATGAAATAGAGATTATGACAACAATCAAAGATGCTAATAATAAATGAATAATTATTATATAAATATTAGGCCAAACACATATATAATTATTACTATGATTACTATCATTATTATGAAAATCATAATACAATAACTATATTTATACTACTGTTTAGAAGTACTGCTATTTATAGTTATTGTACAAGCTACACACATTTTTCAATGCTGCAGGTACCCTTAGTGTTGAAATGGTACAAATTTGAGAGAACATTTGTAAAAAAATGTACCTACAGGTACAGAAATGTTCTCGTCTTGTACCTCTATTTTTTAGTGTGTATAGTTCTCCTATTGAATGCCGCCTAGTCAGTCCTTTGATGTGATATTGGCTTTTCATTTGTACTCGATCAGAATGTGTGGTTCACGAAACGTAATTGGAAAAAATCTTGAGTTTATTAGTTCAGTTTCACCAAGTGGTGCTGGTTGGAACCATCAGATTACAGCAACTATGCTAAGCTAAGCTAAAGTCAGTGCTGCCAGATTCAGAGAATGACTGGGACAGCTAGAAAACGCTTCTGCCCACTTGTCCAACTCAGGGGACTGCAGGGGGAGGCTCAGTTTCACCCAGGGCGGGGGCATATGCCTTTAAAGCAACCCTTACCGACGTTGCATTGTTCCACTATTTCTTTGACAGAGCAAAATGTGAATGAGGTCATGGAACTCTGAAATTCAAGACAGAACCACCATTAATAAAAATAAAATATTATTCCAATCTGTAAAATTTCAGTGAAAACTCCAACCAATCCTTGCAGTGGAACCCCTGCCTAGGATCGGCCGAGGGACCTTTGCTTCCCCATTATCAGGCAGAGGGAATGGGAGTGGGGGTGGGGGTCTTTGGAGTGAGGCGGGACTGTTGATATTCAAATAATTTTGCTGTGCTTTCTGAAATGTGAGACTTGTAAGGGTTGCTTGAATAATAATATAAACTTTGCAAATTGGGAAATTCATTCTCTGCATTTGTTCTCTACTCCATCTCAGGTTGAACCTGAGAACAGCGGGCAGTTAGTGGGGGTTAAGGACCTTGCTCAGGGGTCGATGGTTCACTTGAGTGCTATGTTGGGGACTCTGAGCCCGGGTTTGCCATACCAAAGCCCGCAACATTACCACCAGGCTGCCCACTCCCCCCAAAAAGTATGCAATAGAGCAGATTTAGCATCTGTTGTAGAACAGCAACATCAATCTGTAAGTTACTTTGTTCCCTCTTATGGTGTGTTTAGACCAAGCGCGATTTGGGCGTCAAAATCAACGAGATAAACTCGCGTAACATGCCAACGCGTGAAACGCGCTGCAAGAAAAGGCCAACAGTCCTTGATGCGTGTCGGCCATTGACTTTGCATGTAAACCTGACGCCCTTGACGCCCAAATTGTGTTTGTTCTGAACGCACTGTGAGACATCTTACAACCATTATACTGTGGTGACTTTATCTCCTTAACTGTCCTTCACACTCATGGTGCAACTTTAACATCCAAACTGAACAGAATTTCTCAACAACTTTCTCTGAATGTGAACAGAGCAAAGGCGGAAAACTCACACTGGATAGGATAACAATCATAAAGGGTTCAGTTCCTGCTGAATCTGCTTTTCCCATGAGCCTTTGTGGTCCAGATATGTTGAGTTTTGAAAATAGCTCCACCCCCTTTGTTGTTTATACACAATAACTTAATTTACTTTGAGTGAAAGTAAAAACGTATCTCAGATTAAAGAGAGTGGTTTTAAAGTTGATTTGACAAAAAAAAGAAAAAGATTTTTATCACCAAACCGGGATAATTAAGCTAGATCAATGTAAATAAGTCTTTCATATCAACTACAGCTGAAATTCTCTTTTTAGAGTGTAGGTGTGATAAAAACTCCCCTCATGTTCTCCATCACTCAGAAACACTTGATCAAGTCCTTCAATGTTGCATCTCAGGTTCATTTATATTTTCGTCGGCTCCTGTTAAAGTATTTAATTAGTGTTTCAGGATTTTTTTAACTTGTGTTACATCAGCTCCCTTCAATCTAAATATTGGTTTGACTTCTCACGAACGACCCCCTTGGTGAAAATAAGGCTGTTAGCTGCTCCCTCAGTTAAACTCTGCCTCTTCTTGTGTGCTGGCTGCGTGTGCCTCGGCCCCGTCTACTGGAGGTAGCAGCACAGATCATTAAATGCATCCTGTCCCCTCATCCCACTGGTAATTAGGAAGTAATGGAGCCCTGGCACAGAGAAATCTGAAACCACTGAGCCGTGGCCAGATTGCTCACCGTGCCAGCGAGGACGCAGCTTGCCCCAGTGATTTGACCAATCGGAAGCAGAGAATGGCTGAGGCAGGACACTCCCATCAGCCCTGCTCAGTCTCCAGGGCCTGGCTGTCTGCTACATTAGCTCTGCTGCTAAGCACTTTGTTGTATTGATTTGCCTGCATGTGGTGGAGGATAATACAGACACTGTGTGTCTGTAGCTGTACTAATCCTTCAACATGGTATTAGCGATGTTTCTGTTGTCATACAAACACAGCTCATGAAATAAATAGACATAAAGTACAAGTTGGGTACTTTGCTGTGCTTCACTTTATGCCCACATCCTGTTTATTCCTTGCATCTCAGTGATGAGATTTTATTAATCACCAGGTGAAGGCGGAGGAGGAAGATGAGGATGCATCTGTGGAGGAACAGGAGGAAGAAGAGGAGGAAGAGAAATGGGAGAAAGCTCTGTCTGTGGAGCGCTTTGGGGACGTCATCGGTGATTCTGCGTCCACCAGTGGGGACAGGATGGGTCGACACTATACCGAGAAGGACTTCGAGTGTAAGCAAAGAAACTAACAACAAATGGTGACATAACATGAGGTGCATTCAGACAAAAAGGTTCTACACTGCAAAATCTCAAATCTTAGCAAGTATATTTTTCTCATTTCTAGTCAAAATATCTCATCACACTCAAAATACGACAAAATTACCTAAAGAGAAACATTTCAGTGATATATAGGAACTTGTTTTAAGGCAATGCATCTTATTTCAAGAAATCTTATCAAGAAATTTTGCTAACGCCATCGCAGAATTTTATTAGTTTATCACAAGCAAAAAAAGTCTTTCTTTTACTTATTCTAAGAGTGGCATACATTTTTTGCTTGTAATAAGCAAGAAATTCTGCCAATGGCGTTGGCAAAATTTCTTGATAAGATTTCTTGAAATAAGATACATTGCCTTTAAGGAGTACAGCACAAGTTTCAGGTTTTTTTCCAAAAGTTCGCCCCCTCTGGCGACAAATGTCGTGCACACACATGAGCTGCTGGGACTGCGTTTGGTCTCTACAGATCTGGGCGTGAAAAAGTTCCTCCTTTTTCTGCCAGAAGTGGTGCAGTAATAGTGCACTATTACTGCACTATTACTGGCTGAACGATTTGTCCCTCACTGGCAGACTCGTCGCTGGTAAGTGGCTGGCAGTCGGCAGAAAGGGGAACTTTTTTATGCCTGCATCTGTAATTTAACCCAAATTACACTCAGTCAGAGTTAGAGTCACGACCTCTACTGAAGTAATAAAGTTATAAATCTGCAAGTTGTTTACGGTTTGATCGTTGAGTAAACTGACGGACTGTATGCTAAAGGTAACAACAGGCTAATGCTGGCTTGTAGTTCAAATATCTAAATTCAGAGGCTGAGACCACCGTTGCCTTATAAAATTATGCATCCTTATTTCTATCATACATCACATTTACCTTGTTAGTTAGAAGAAAGCCAACTGTGGGTCCGTTTTATTCCCAGACTGGATCAGAGCTCCCTCCAATTAAACAAAGAAAGAAAAAAAAAGCTGCTCGGTTGTTTACTCCGGTCTTACTCTGTTGCCGCCGGTGTTGTGCCAAAAAAGCCCCCCCTGCCATGGGGACCGGTCAGACTCCAGTTTGGTTCTCTTCGTCTCACAAGACAAAATTTTTCTTCTTCGTCTTACTGGAGTCTGAGTTGGGGTTTGAGAGGCTCCTGTTCTCCATCTTTTAGCAGCAGCAGTGTTGTGTCAACATGCGCGGACCTGCGGTGGTGGAATACACGATACCGGCAGGCACAGCCAGAAGAACATTGAATTCGCAGTTTGTCCCCACCCCCCAAGTGCCCCCTTGAGACCTCGTACCTGAATTTCTCACTTTGAGCAGAAACAGTTGCTCATTCTACACATCAGCAGCTGTTAAGAGCATGTGGAGGAAAGAAAAAAGATAGAAGATAACATTTAAATTTCTGCAATGCACCTTTAAAAACAAGATCTTATATCTCACTGAAATATTTCTCTTTAAGTAATTTTGTCTTATTTTTAGTGTGATGAGATATTTTGACTAGAAATGAGAAAAAATATACAAAGTTTTTATGAAAGCTAACTTACCAGCTTTCCCTCATCACGCTCATATGTATTACGTAATGTCTTTTTTACCTTTTGTGAAGTACACCCGGACACTTTAGTGGACGGTCCGTCCACTAAAGTTTCCAGGCGGCAGCTGCAGATTCTACTGCCACACTTTGCCACTGAATTTTGGTCAATAAATTAGGATGAATATAATTGCTTTTGGACATTTCAAAATGTGAATGAATTGGTAAGCTTCTATTGTAACAGTTCTTGTTGTTATTACAATCTCGGTAAACAGTTAAACAGCTGTGAGACTTTTTAAATATGGTGGGGCTGAAAGAAGTGGAGATCACGCAAGGGGCGCGGGTTGGCAGTTCTACCAATCACCAAACATCTACATATTTCAGTTCCTATGGAACCCCGAAAAGACCCTGCCTCGGAGTAGGAGCTAAAAAGGTCATAGGAACTGAGGTCCGAGGTCCCTAGTTCCTATGTGTCTGAATTTGCACAAACACGGCCTGGTTCCCGAGAAGGTTCTAGGAACTCCAAAAGGTTCCTACAGTCCAAAAGTGCCTATATAAAAGTATTTGGTCTGATGCTTGGACACAGACATTTTGCCCCCATATATCCTGGAAAACTTACTAATAGACACAGATAGGGGATCACTTTGAACCTTTGGATTCCCAAAGTTGTTCTACTGCCTTAAACTGCAAGTCAGTCCCATCCAATACCAGCAACGTTGTCGAGTGTCTCTGAGTTGAATCATATGGCCTCTGTATTTGATGTTGAGAACACTAAGCCCGGTTACATGCACACAAAAACCTGTCATCACGTAGAACAGGGGTGTCCTTCTCTGGTCCTCCAGGGCTACAATCCTGCAGGTTTTCCATGTCCTCCTGCTCCAACACACCTGACTCAAATTAATGAGTCATTGTGCAGAACTTCATAGGCTGTTAGACTCATTTACTCTGAGTCAGGTGTGTTGGAGCATACCTCCATATGGGGAGGTATACCTCCATTTGTTGTCATATGGGGCTGGAGCCCCATTGGACAACAAACCACATGAAAACATATACATAAGGTTTTATTTATGGCTAAAACTACATTAAAAATACATTAATTAATATACAGATATACTTCTGTTTACTTGTATGTAGGCTTGGAGATTACTGACTGTTGATGAAGGCTGCCATAATGATTTATATTTTATCTTTTCAAGGCACTCAAAGCGCTCACAGCAGATCCATTATTCTTTCACTCCTCATTAGGGCTGCAACTATCGATTATTTTTGTAATCGAGTAATCTAGCAATTCTTCTGACGATTAATCGAAGTAATTGGATAAATTGGACATTTTGCAAGTTTTTTAAGTTTCACAACTTAAATTGATTGTAAAAGCTGGAATTTCTAGCTTTCAGAGTTCTACAGTGCTGAGTTTTCCCTGAATGCAGCACTGATCCCCCAACTTCTCAGCCAAAAACTTAATTGTTGCTTCCACATCTGCTCATTTAATTCTGCTTTACTGAAATGGAAACAATTAGCCGTTCATTAGAGGACCTAAATACATATTCAAGTCCACAACACTCGCAGTATAAATGTATTAACAAGAAAGGATGATCAGCACCTGCTGAACCGACTCCCGGCAGTTTAAAAAAAATCATTTATTTATTGTTATGAAAATTAAAAAAAAAACCTGCTGAGACCCTCTGATAGACTTTTAACCTGGTATCACTGGTAATGTAACGTTTGATGTAGTTCAGCAACTGTAAACTTGAAGGGGCTTTTATATTGAAGGTCAATAAAGATGCTTTCTGCTACTTCCACGTCTGATTTCCTCCTATCTGAACTAATGAGCTGATTCTGGAAGCTGCTCTGTCAAAAATAGACTCGACGCCCATATTTATAGGAGAGCTGCGACAGCGTGCTTCTGGCTCGAGCTGCGGGTCCCCGGTGGCGACTAAACCATTGATTAAAACGGTCTTGTTAAGTTTCGGAGGCCGCGCTGCACACGGAGCGCAGAGCAGACGGACCCGCTCTGAACTGCCTTTACTGACCAGGCGCAGCCAAATCCCCGGATTATACAAATAAATAAAGGACTTATATTTATTTCTATGTCATGGATCAGGCGCGTACCGAACCGCGGAGAGGGTGCTGTGTTTCCTCTCTCTTTCGGTCCAGTTTGTAGGGTCCCATACAGTTTTTCCTCCCTCCACTTTAGTTACGTTATCACCATAAAGCTGTTATGTTCAACAGAAATACCAGTCCGGGCGGAACGTCCCTTGCGTTAACGTTTTGCAACAGAAAAACCATCCGGGCGGATGCGCAAACGAATCCTCGAGGCAGTTATTTTGCCTCGAGCAATTTTATGAATTGAGTTACTCGAATTACTCGAGTAATCGTTGCAGCCCTACTCTCTTTTCATACTTGGTGATGGTAAGCTATGTATGTAGCCACAGCTGCCCTGGGACAGATTGACGGAAGTGTGGCAGCCATTTCGCACCTACGGCCCCTCTGACCACCACCGGTACATTCACACATTCATGCACCAGTGGGGCCCTCACAGGATGCAAAGAGGGTGGAGTGTCTTGTCCAAGGACGCAACGACAGACGGCTGGGGGAACCGAGATTTGAACTGCCGATCCTTTGATCATTGGCTGACCTGCTCTACCACCTGAGCCACTGTCGCCCCGTCCGCCCCATTGTTGCCATGGTTCACTGTACCTTAGGAGCGAGGTGTGTTTGATAGAGCTGATCCACAGATTTCTCCTCTCAGGGTATTCATGCGGTGAATGCGGTGAAAACACTATCCCGGCTTTTTCCCTGACGGTTTGTGCCCTGCAAAACAACTGTATGGGTTTTTTCCAGTATTGTAACTGTGTTTCTCAGGCTTGTTTTAAGCCTGCAGGTGGTGGGATGGAGCGCGTTTGCCCCTCAAGGGGAGCTCCCTACAGGCTACATCTCATGAAAACTATCTATAGTTACCAAGTGATGCAAAATAGTCCCTGTCTTTCAAGAAGGGAGACATCGGCATGTATTTTAAAACGCTGACAAAAAGTTTATATTATATATATATATATATATATATGTATATATACAGCTGTGTGAAAGTGTTTGCCCCCTTCCTGATTTCTTATTTTTTTTGCATTTGTCACGCTTATATGTTTCAGATCATCAAACAAATTTAAATGTGAGACAAAGATAGCACTGGTAAACACAAAATGCAGTTTTTAAATGAAGATTTTTATTAGAAAGGGGGAAAAATCCAAACCTCCATGGCCCTGTGTGAAAAAGTGATCTTCCCCTAAACCTAATAACTGGTTGTTCCACCTTAGCAGCAACAACTGCATCAAGCGTTTGTGATAACTGGCAGTGAGTCTTCTACAGCGCTGTGGAGGAATTTTGTTCCACTCATCTTTGCAGAATTGTTGTAATTCAGCCACATTGGAGGCTTTTCCAGCATGAACCGCTTTTTAAGGTCATGCCACAGCATCTCAATGGGATTCAGGTGGGGACTTTGACTAGGCCACTCCAAAGTCTTCATGTTGTTGTTCTTAAGCCATTCAGAGGTGGACTTGCTGGTGTGTTCTGGATCATTGTTCTGCTGCAGAACCCAAGTGCGCTTCAGCTTGAGGTCACCAACAGATGGCCGGACATTCTCCTTCAGGATTTTTTGGTAGCAGCAGAATTCATGGTTCCATTTACCACAGCAAGTCTTCCAGGTCCTGAAGCAGCAAAGCGGCCCCAGACCATCACACTACCACCACCATATTTTACTGTTCCTTTTCTGAAATGCCGTGTTATTTTTACGCCAGATGTAATGGGACCTCCACCTTCCAGAAAGTTCAACTTTTGTCTCTTCAGTCCACAGAGTATTTTCCCAAAAGTCTTGGGGATCATCAAGATGCTTTCTGGCTAAACTGAGACGAGCCTTTATGTTCTTTTTGCTCAGCAGTGGTTTTGGTCTTGGGACTCTGCCATGCAGCCATTTTTGCCCCCCAGTCTCTTTCTGATGGGGGAGTCATGAACACTGACCTTAATTGAGGCAAGTGAGGCCTGCAGTTCTTGGATGTTGTTCTGGGGTCTTTTGTGACCTCTTGGATGAGTCGTCGCTGTGCTCTTGGGGTCATTTTGGTCGGCCGGCCCCTCCTGGGAAGGTTCACCACTGTTCCATGTTTTCACCATTTGTGGATAATGGTTCTCACTGTGGTTCTCTGGAGTCCCAAAGCTTTATAAATGGCTTTGGAACCTTTTCCAGACTGATAGATCTCAATGACTTTGTTTCTCATTTGTTCCTGAATTTCTTTGGATCGCAGCATGATGTCTAGCTTTTGAGGATCTTTTTGGTCTACTAAACTTCATCAGGCAGGTCCTATTTAAGTGATTTCTTAATTGAGAACATGTGTGGCCGTAATCAGGCCTCGGTGTGGCTAGAGAAATTGAACTCAGCTTTCCAAAGATGTGATATAAGATGTGATTTTTCACACAGGACCATGGAGGTTTGGACCCCCCCCCCCCCCCCTATAAAAATCTTTATTCAAAAACTGCATTTTCTGTTTACTTGTGTTATCTTTGTCTCACATTAAAATTTTTTTGATGATCTGAAACATTTAAGTGTGACTGTATATGTAATGTCACTGAACTTTCCATTTTCTTTTCTGTTGACATTAACTATGTTATTTTTTATGTTTTAAGTATGTGCAAAAAACGCCTTTATAGGACTTCTGTTAATTCAGCTCTAGACTGACCCATTGGACAGGGCTACCTTTGGCGTCTTTGTCTCCTCTCTCATTAATGCCATTCTTAATGTCATCTACCCTTCCTCAGAAAGCTTGTTGTAGCATCATATTCTTTCCATTCTTTCAAAATCAGTAGATTAAATGATGCTCCCTGGGATATTCAGAGTTTTATTATAACCAGACCCGATCTATGTCCAGACATTTGCGCGTTTGTAAACAGAGAAAGTACCAAGAGACTTCATGTACAGTAGTAAGTAACTTCAGACCTTTTTTCAGCCCACAAAGGTTCATTCCAGTGCTGTCACTAATATTTATCTCAAGGCTGTAACGAAAGGCACTGTCCTGTAAAACTGGAATCCAACCAAGAGGAAGTGTGTTTGTTACTGTGATTAATTACACTGTCATATATACTAATCCTGACCTTCTCCACGGTAACCATTGTTAGAGATCTGAATTAGAGCAAGGATCCATATCAGAGAGATCAGAGGATGGATACCACATGCTCCGCCAGGAGACGACGCTGGCTTAGATTAGACACAGCTGCTTTATGTTCATTAAACTGGTTTTCATTTATTGCACGTTAATTAAATGTAAAGCTACGTATTTAAGTTTCTTTCAAGTATTGGGCAGGGATTTAGAAGGAGCGAGTCTCTGTGAGTTGAGTAGTTCTTCCCTACATGTTTTATTTAATTGAGTTGACACTATACTGCAAAAAAACTCCAATCTTACCAGGTGTATTTTCTAATTTCTAGTCAAAATATCTCACCACCCTCAAAATAAGACAAAACTGCTTAAAGGAAAACATTTCAGTGAGATATAAGATCTTGTTTCAAGGCAATGCATTTTATTTTAAGAAATCTTATCAAGAAAATTTTGCTTGTTCCATTGGCCGAATTTTTCGCATATTACAAGCAAAAAAAAATCTTTAAAAAAAATAATTATTTTAAGAGTGACAAAGGTTTTTTTCTTTTGCTTGTAATAAGAAAAAAATCTGCCAATGGAACAAGCTAAATTTTCTTCATAAGACTTTTTTTAAATAAGATGCATTGCCTTGAAACAAGATCTTATTTCTCACTGAAATGTTTCTCTTTAACCCTCTGGGGCCGACTGATACACTGGCGTGTCAAGATCGCATGTCTGATTTAAGATGATGTAGCAGCTAAACTCAGTAATATAGGGTCTTCATTCCAACTTCTCTGGATAGAGCGGACTTCAAAATATAATCCAGTTTTCAAATCGTGTTGATAGACCAAATATAACTGCAGTTATTATGTAAAAAGTACAACTTACTTTTCTTGCTGATTTTACAGTCACTTTTAATGCGCGTTTGGTGAAGGAAAAAACTAAAAACGGCAGATTCTATCGAAGGTGCTCATAAGCAAGCAAAAGTGTCACAAAAGCCAAACAACACCTTTACTGCCGGTGGAAAAATCAGAAAATTATGTGACAACATGATGCATTTGGTTGCAGAGGAAGAGGGGGAGGTGGGGAAAGTTACTAAAACTCACCAAAAGCAGATTGAAGGGCTGCCTCCTGCACAAAGCAGGTTCAACAAACTCTGAGTGTAACCTCGGAGATTCGAAACTCTGAGTTTTCAGTCCCAGAACAGCTGATTTGAGTTGGTTTAATCAACTCAGGGTAGTTTAACCCGGGGTTTTAAACATGCTCTACCATGATAAAAAGCCAGCATCATTCGGCGAGTCACCATGGCAACGTATACTCAAAGGCGGGGCTGCGCTCGCCATTGAATGGAACGAACTTCTAAAGCCTCATATTGTGAGTTTAAACTGCTGCTGCAGCAATTAAAAAAAAAGAGAAAAGAAAAAAGAAAGACAGCGTGAGAGAAGATTTAAGTTTAAATGCTGTCACTTACAATCACAACAGTGTTATAGAGTAGAACTGTTTAATGGTTCCAGCTGATTTATGTAGGTACCCATTTGGTCGGATGGTTTGCGCATCTACCTTTCACCTGGGAGGCTGGTGTTCAAATCTAGCTTTGTATTTTTATCGCAGCAATTTTATCTATTTAACTTGGGTGCGATCCACGGGGAGAAGCGCTTTTGTCGGCAGTATTAAGATGAAATATATCAGTTTTTTTGAGGGGAAAGCGTATGTCAACATGAAAAAAGTCACATCTGGGATCGAACCACATGACAGACGTTATTCTTGCTCATTTACCCAGAGATGGAGACAGCTTAATGGTCAAATAATCAGCACAAAGCATCTCACGGAAACAGAGAGACAGGACCTCCAACTGTCACATACGGATGGTGATATATAAATGTACGGATGATCAGCGTGTATGTAGATGAATGACTGTGATGTGAAACTGTGACAACAGAAATGACAACTGTCAGGAAATAAAAAAAAAACTTCTATCTGTGGTCTGATAACAATCTCTGAATGTTTAACTCTACGTAGAAATGCAGCATCTTCATCCATGAAATCCTTATCCAAAGGACTCGTCTGTAACCGACAGACTGATTTATTTTAACATGTTTTATTTGGGACGGCAGCAGATAAAACTCACCGCTGACTGAATGAATGAGGAAATGAAACGGCGAGTGTGGCTGAAAGTGGGCGGAGAGACAGCGAGAAACTCAAGGTTTCTCTACATTAACCTGCTCCCGACCATGTTAGTTTCAGAGAGTCTGTTACCATGGTAACTAACCAGGGGTTTAAGTTACCCCTCTTCGTGCAACAGGCTAGAGTTCCTCCTCTTTCTCTGGGTTGAGTTACCTACCTTTGTGTTACGGAAAACTCAGAGTTTCCCGAATTTCAGGGTTAAACAACTCAGAGTTTCATTAAACCTGCTTCGTGCAACAGACCCCTGGTGGACCAACAAACCCTGGAATTTGAAGGGAGCTGGATCTTGAGGAGCCGTTCTTCTACAAAACCATTCAAAAGACTGGCTCATTCTTATTGTTCATACAATAGTTTTCATTTCAGAATTCAATCAATACTAACTAATCTCTATCAAGAAAATAATAACGTTTGTATTGGAATAATTCAAACTTACACACGCCATCAATATACAGTATACTCGGTTGGTGGGAAATATTCTGAATTATTTTTCATAATTGTCATTAATCTTGTGATGTCATTGTAAAAGAATCAATTCATTCATGAACGTCACATCTCTACTTGAAATATCAAAGCTAGAAATGTTTTTTTTTGGATTGAAGCAACTAATATTTGTGGCATCTCATTGTGATAACTGATTGCTTTGTAAATAGTTTGGAGGGAAAACTTGAGACTTTGCTCCATTTTCAAGAATAGTTTCTTAGATCTCTTCCAATGGCCAAACTTTTGCAAATATTTTTAAAACTAAGTACTTATATTTGCATTCTGAGTTATAAAAATGGTTCGTGAAACAAGTTTGTGCTTCTCACAATGATAAATGTGTGTTTGTGTGTGTGGTTTTAGGCCAACTGTGTTAATACAGTGTTTAAAATGAAAAAAAAAAAGAGTAAAATCCCACTTGTGAGGTTGTGCTGAAAAGAATGATATCAAACGAGGCAGGTAAACTGCTTTAAAAGTGAAATAAAAAGGTAAAAACAAAAGCAGTGAAAAACGACGTCGTCCCCGGAGTCACAGTGACACTTTCCACTTCTTTCTCTTTTTTTTTTTTTTTTAATACTCTTTATTTACTTGTTTTTCAAAAGATTTTATACAAAAACAAATATTTCACACATGTAGAACACAAGGGGTTGCTATAGCTTATTGATCAGTTCTCATCCAAGGCAGGATCTTGACCCATTGTTCATCTTGTACTTGATCCATTTGGTCCATAGCCTCACGTGGGTCCCTGCTTTGGCCCTGAGGGAATAGGTGATTGTATTTCCTCCACAATGTCCTTCCACTGAACATAGTTTGGAGGGTCATTCTTTAACCAGTTTCTTGTAACTGCCTTTTTGTATGCCAGTATAAAGATTTTAAAGAGATATACATCTTCGGGTTGAGATATGACATGAGGTACCAGACCCAGGAAGATTATTTTAGGGTCTTTGGGGATTTTGCAGTTTAATACATCCTCAACCGTCTTTAGAATTCTTTCGCAAAATGGTTGCAACTTTGCACATGACCAAAATACATGCGAGTGATTGGCATTCATAATCCCACATTGTCTCCAACATTGCTGCTGTACTCCCAGTTGTTTGCTTTTAATGAGAGGTGTGATGAAAAACGAATCAGATTCTTCCATCCAAATTCCCTCCATCCTCTAGAACTAGTGGAAGATTGCTGTGTTTTACACATAGAATACCAATCACTCTCAGATATCTGAATGTTCATTTCCTGTTCCCATTTCACTTTAACATACAAAGAGTTAGCACCATTTAACTTATGTAGGCTTTTATACAACTTAGATACAGTTTTACAAGGAGTTTGTTTGTACGCATTTATAAAGATATCAATTAAGTCATTGCCTCCTGGTGAAAGTCCTGTTTTAATTTCTGTATCATAAAAATGTCTCAACTGCAAATATCTCAGCATGTCCCTGTTCTCTAGATTAAACTCTCTTTTGATTTGTCCAAAAGTTTTGAAAGTTCTTCCCTCCACAAGTGTACAAATAGCCGTTATTCCTTTATCTCTCCATCCTGTAAATGTGGCATCCATCTCTCCAGGTCTAAACTTAGAGGTCTGAGAAGGCCAAATAAGAAGTTTGCTGTCACCCTCCAATTTATATTTTTTAACAATCTCTTGCCATATTATTAAAGTTTCCTCCACTATATTATCTTCCCTCTTTGGGTTGTCATATAAACTGAGCCTGGTCTGAGGTTCACATTGGTTCATATTTATTTCAATGTGTTTCCATTTAGCCTGGTAATCTGGAGAGCACCAAAAAACAATATATCGCATTTGGGCAGCATAATAATACTCTCTGAGATTAGGCAGTGCTAGTCCACCATCGTTTTTCTCAAGTTGGACTGTTCTAAATTTTACCCTTGGCCGGGCTCCTGCCCATATGAACCGGGATATCATCTTATCCCAAGCTATGAACTGAGAATCTGGGATCCTAACTGGTAGTGATAAGAAAAGATACAACAACCTTGGCAACAGGTTCATTTTAACTACCTCAATTCTAGAACTAAAATCCATTGTTAACAGTGCCCATTTCCTCATATCTATCTTAATTATGTTATTTATCTTGTTGTAATTTATATCATATAACTTGTTAATATCTTTAGTGATAAAAACTCCAAGATACTTAATTGATTTAGCGTCCCATTTCAGTTTATATTTCTGCCTCAGCATCTTACTTGGTGTGTAATTAATAGGGAGAACCTGGGTTTTAGTCATATTTAAACGATAACCAGACATCCGACCATAGTCATCTAAAATTTCCATAAGTTTGGGAAGGGTGATGTCTGGATTCTGGAGGTAAACTATGACATCATCAGCAAAAAGTCCAATTTTGTGGGTTTCTTTCCCGATATTTATTCCCTCTAACTCCTCATGTAATCTGATGGCTTGGGCCAGTGGTTCGATGAATATCGCAAAAAGAGTGGGACTAAGGCAACAGCCCTGGCGTGTACCCCTACTAAGTTTGAAGCTGTCTGACAAGTGGCCATTTATTTTAATTCTTGCAGATGGATTACTATATTGAGCCTGGATACAATTTACGAATTGGTCATTAAAACCCAGCTGCTTTAAAACTTTGAATAGAAAAGCCCAGCTAACCCTGTCGAACGCCTTTTCCGCGTCAAGACTGACTAGGGCTGCTTTTAGGTGTTGATTATTAACTTTTTCTATGATATGAATAGTACGCCTAATATTGTCCTGTGTTTGCCTGTCTTTTATAAATCCAGTCTGATCTTCATCTATTAAATCGGGGAGAAAGTGTTCAATTGTTTTAGAAATAATGGATGTAAACAACTTATAATCAATATTTAATATAGAAATTGGGCGGTAAGATTCACAGTGTTCTTTATTCTTGCCTTCTTTGGGGAGAACCGAGATCACAGCCTCTCTCCATGATGGTGGTATTACAGCTTTGCTTAGGGTCCAATTAAGGGACTCCAGCAATATTGGAGCAAGATCATCTTTAAAAATTTCATACCACTCACTAGGAAAACCGTCACTCCCTGGACATTTATTATTTTTCAATCTATCGATTGCAGAATCCAATTCTTTTCTTGTGATTGGCAAAGTTAGTTCCCTATTCTGGACCAATCCTATGGAGGGAAGGTCTAAGATAGATAAATATCTGTCAATGTCACCTTCATCCACAGTCTCTAACTGAGAGTACAATGCTTCATAGTACACTTTGAAAATTTTGTGAATTTCCTCTGTTTCAGAAGCTAAGCTATTGGTTAAAGGATCTCTAATCTTGTTTATTGAATTCCTTATTTGTTGAGTTCTAAGGCGACGAGCTAAAATTTTAGAAGCTTTAGGGCCCGATTCATAAAATGTTTGTTTTGTAAATCTCAAGTTCTTTTCTAGTTCGTCAGTCTGGATTTTTCTAATTGTCCTTTAGTTTCTTTTATCTGAGTTGTCAATTCTGCACTTTGGTCTTTTGGTTGTTGTTTCTCTAACCTTCTTAATGTTTCCTGCAGTTTGTCAATTTTTTTCCCTTCTTGTCTTCTAAATAAGCAGTTCTTGAAATAAGTCTCCCTCTCATTATTGCTTTAACTGTGTCCCACACAAAGACTGGATCCACTTGGCCATCATTGTTATCTCCAATACAGTCATGAATCTCTTTTTTAATCTCCTTTACTGCTTTTTCACTGTTCAAGATGCTGACATTAAGTTTCCATAATGTATTTTTGGGCTTGTTATTCAAATGTATTGTTAAATAGACCACATTATAATCAGATATATCAGATGTTCCTATTGAGCAATCTAATACCCTTTGTCTGTCTGTAGTATTTAACAGAAAGTAGTCTATTCTAGAGTGTACTTTATGTGCTGCCGAATAGTGAGTAAAGTCTTGTTCTAGTCCATGTAGATCCCTCCAAACATCATATAAACCAAACACTTTAATGAGCATTTTAAGCTCTCTAGACCTTGGAGACTTGTATCTTTTTTTACTTGTTGTGTCCAAGGTGGGATTCAAAATGGTATTCCAGTCTCCAGCGCAAATTAAAATTCCAACACTATCTGAAATTATTGCATCAAATAAAAGTTTGAAGAAATTTCTGTCACTTTCTGGAGGTGTGTAAATATTGGCAAATGTGACAACCGTATTATCTATCTTACCTTTAACTATTACAAATCTTCCCTCTTCATCCCGCTTTTCACCAATTAACTCAAAGTTAAGAGAATTTGAGATCAGAATAGCCACTCCTCTTCTGCGGCTATTTTTGCAGGAGCTAGAGAAAGAGTTTAGATAACCCAGCCTCTTAAATTTGTCATGTTCTTGCACTGACATATGCGTTTCCTGTAAAAAAGTCACCAGTGTCTTGTCCTTTTTTATTTTAGCTAATACCCTACTCCTTTTAACCGGGTTATTCAGACCATTTACATTTAAAGAAGCAAGTTTCAAGTCATTAGATCCTACCATACATAGCAGACAAAGTAAATAGCATAGCAAGCCCCAACAACAAAAACCGAACTAGAACAGTAAACACAGTGAACATATACAAAACCGACTTCCAACTGAGAAGGATACCAATGTTCCTCCTTCAACATGACCCCGTTGGTTGGTCGAGGGTAAATCCTCTCATAAAGAGGGGCCCCAATAACGAGGATGACTGCAGGGCATAGCTCCTCCATCCTATTAGTCCAACGTGTCCCGTTATAAAATGAAACCGCCTCTCCCGTGCATTCAGAAATCAAAACAAGGCCAACATTAAATATATAGACTCACAGCATCATATTGCAAAAGTTTGGAATTATACTTAAAGAGTATGATCCCTCTGAAACTCCTGGAGCTTGTCCCTCGCTCTTCGAGCCGTCGCCGACTTTCTCTCGCGCTGACCGCCAACCTGCTTCCAGCCCAGAAGATCCCGAAGCCGCGTCTCCATGTTTCCTCCCTCTGGCAGCTCCGGTTCCTCAATCTGAAACCCGCGACTCTTCAGCTCTCTCCAAGCCTCCTGTGCATTGGCGTATGTTCGGGTGCCGGACTCCCAATGAATTCGCATGCTCGTGTAAGGTGTCTGGAAACGAATCCCCTTCTCTTTCAAGATTCTTTTTATTCCGTTATATTCCTTTCGTTTCCTCACAATCTCGGACGCGTAGTCGTGGTCAAAGAAGACCGTTCTGGAGCCCACCTGAATTTTCTTCTTCCAAGCTTCTTTCAGTATCCGTTCTTTCGTTGTGAACTCCTGGAAGTTTACAATAATTGGTCTTGGCGGTGCCTCAGGGCGAGGTCTCTGCGCCAGGGACCGGTGAGCTCGCTGTATTTTCAACTCGAGGTCGGGAGGTAGTTGCAGCTCTCTTTGGAAAAGCTTCTCAATAAACTGTTGTACAGAGTTCCCCTCCTCACCCTCTGCAACGCCGAAGATGCGAATATTATTCCTTCTCGACCTCGACTCTAGGTCAGTTAGTTTGGACTGCAGAGTGCGTTGCTCACCCAGGCAGGCGCAGAGGGCCTCAGTAGCTGCTGCCGCCCATCCCTCCACTTGTTCTACCCGGGACTCGGTTTCTTCAACTCGGTCGGACAGATTTTGCATTTCCGTGGCAATGTTGTCGAGTTTCCCGTTAATTTCTTGTCCGAGGTTACTTATCTCGAGTCGCATGCTTTCATTGTCTCCTTTCAGGTCAGTTTTCAGCTCCTTTATTGCATTAATTACCTCATCCGAATCAACGTTTGTTTCGCTTTTGTCGCTACTGTTAGCATGGCCCGAGTCTGCAATATTAGCCTTCGACAACGGGTCACTTTTCCCTTGGTTTTTCGGCATTTTTTCCCCTCTTTTGCGGCCTTCAGTGGTTCTTCTCCCACTCATCCACGCTTGTTTGCAGGTTGGAGTTGAGTTGGCGAGTTATTTAGCGGGTTTGGTTTGCGTTTAGGGAGAGCGGTTTCACTGCGCGTCCTACTACTCCATCAGCCAACCGGAAGTCTTCACTTCTTTCTCTTTTAAATTCCAGATCACAGACATACGTTTCATCATACGCACCATCCTCTGTCCGCCCACCTGCCCGTGCCCCAACGTCTGCGCAAGAGGATGCACAGCGCGGACAGACGGCGCAAAAAGAAACGGAAGAAAAAAAAGACGTCTCTGCCTCCCTCTGATGTCACGCCCACCATACATGAAGTAGACGAGGAAGAGGCGGAGTCCGAGGGAGAAGGACAGGGGGCGGTCTCCACGCCCACAGAGATACCTGACGCCCACCCACAGGTAAAATAAGCCTGTAACGGTGGAAAGTGCACTGACGCATGAGTAGAAGAACGACCTTTTTCCTCCCCTCTCACTGATCTTCCTCTTCCTCCCTTAGTTTAGTTTTGGGAGCCAAGAGGACTTGGAGGAACCCCTACCACTCCGCCACCGTCCACACGGAAAATGAAGAGCAGCCACTGTCAAAAAAAGCTGCAGTTACTTTGATAAAAGAGTCCGCTCGTAATGGAGGAATAGTTGTTACTGGACAGAGCGATGAGGTGGAGGAAGAGGAGGCAGCCTTCTAACAGGTGGGTGTGTCAAGTTTTCTGGCCTGATGGTGTGTGCAGATATAAACCAGATCCACAGTGTTGCACATTCATGCACTGAACTTGTCTTGTACCTTTTTCTTATTGTGTTTGGCCTTTTTTTGGTAATCCCTCTTTCATTTATCTCGTCTTTTCAGCATACTGCATTGCTTACAGGCTCAAAGATGTGATGTTAGGTTAACTTTCAATTTCAATATTTTTTTAAGTTTGTTTGGATATAAGACAACAATTATTAAAAAGAGAAATAAACGGAGAAAGATGATCCTGAGGAAGAAAAGGTGGAAAAAAGTATTTGTTCAAAAGGAGTAAGCCTTATGCGTCATTTAATCCCACCGTTTTGTTGCACAAAACTAGAAAATACTGCTTATAAAATTACTACATAAAACCAATAAAAAACCAATAACAATAAGGTGTTGGTGCATGAATATATATGTATATAGACTCATGTATATATATATATATATATATATATATATATATATATATATTATATACATACACACACGCACACATGTTTGGTTTCCTATCCCTGTGGGGTACATTCATTGACCTAATGCATTCTCTAGCCCCTCCCCTAAACCTGACGCCCATAACTGATTGCCTAAACCTAACCCTTGCCCTACTCCTAACCAAAACCTAATTGTAACTTAATCTCTAAAACCTAATCATTCACCTACGGTGAATGCAGCGCCACCTGAGATCGGGAACATAGTGACTGTAGTGCAACGTAAACGCGATCTCGGTCCAGAAGACCACCCGCGTCCCCAGTCAAGCCGAGTCCCCAAACGAACCGAGACTTCCGGACTATTCTCTTTGAATGCGCCCTCAGAAACTGCACGATGTAAATTTTCCATCCGGAACGCGCGGTGACGTTGCGGCCGACTATTAGTTCCACACCGCATCATGTACTAGCCAATGGACGTGAACCAGACATGGACACTGCGGGTGTTTAGAACGCATCATGTCGGATTCAGCAAAGAAACACAAGGAAACAAGAGGGAAAGAAAGAGAGGAAGGGACAGAACAAGAGTCAAGATAAGACTGTCTTTTACTGGCTGGAGGGAATCACAGTTCAGGTACGATGAAGATGGATGCTAGTTTAACTGTTGATTGGGGGCGCGTCACTGAGAAAAGTGCTAAAAGTTTCGTTGTGGGTCTTTAAGTGTCAGGGGCCAAGGGAAAGGGGTAAAAACGAGAAATGAGATAAATCCTCACAAAAACGGATTCCTCAGCTGTAGCTGCTGTCTGTCAGAAACAGATTTCTCTCGAGGATAATCTGCATCAGAAAGGAACCCAGCCAACTGATCATGACTTTGTTTAGAGGCTGAGTTTGCTTTCCAAAATGGATCATTTGGCAAAGTGGAAAACAGAGCAGATTTTACCAGAGGATTCTCCCATCTCTGATGTCTGCCTGTACTTTTAAAAGTGAGTTAATCATCTCATCTCTAAATGTTTCCTACAGCAGAAAAATAAACATAAAACAAATCACCAATAATAACTAATTAGTTCTGTCACACTGACGATCTACTGCTCGTCGAGTCGAACCCGACATGTTAAAAGGCCCAGCAACATGCAAAACCAACAGAATATGAATTATTTGGTGATGCTTTGAATTATGCATAGAGCTTGTTGCCAGGAGGTCAGGGGCTCCATGGTGATTCAGGTATTTGTCTGTGCTAATGCCAGGCAGAATAAAAGTGCAGAAACAGGCGTCATGCCTGTGCAGGATGGCTGCTGTGTTTGAGTGAACACAGGATGAGTCAGAGGCTTGGTGAGGAGATGCAGGCTGCCCTCTGTTGGTCATGTGCTGACGATGCAGGATGAGACAACCAGTGTTTAACAGAGGTGGCTGCATTTAGTCCATTTTAACATTGCAGACATGAAAACAGATGATGCAGTGTTGTTTTTCAATATATCTGTGTCAAACATGATGGAACTTTGGAGAAAATATACAGTGGCGAGCTCATTTTACCACCATGTGATAACTTCATGTTTGTTTATTTTGTGTATCTTTGACAGTGGTCTCACTGGACCAGATCCCTCGAGTTCAACCACGACCCGCAGCTGGTTCCGTAAGAAGCCCGTCCACCACCGCATGCCGGCCGCCCCGCGCAGCAACTATGACCTGCGGGACCGAATCTGCATCGGCAGCATGACGGCTCTGGAGACGGCCGTCTACCAGCAGGTTCCCACCGATGAGGCCGAGGCCCAGATGTTGGCCAGCGCTGATCTGGACGACATGAAAAGTAAGGAAGATGCTACATAATGATGTGTTGTGACTAGAGATGCACTGATCAGGATGTTGGGGGCCGATCACAGCATCAAATCCATAAATTCTCCAATATTGTTGTCTCATGTACGTAACATTGACATTCTGTTATTAAGTATAACAATTAGGAGATGGAAATGATCATGAAGTGACTGTTTTATTGCAGGCTGAGGCAATCTGCAACATTTCACTCTAGCAGAGACTCTTGGAGACGACTTGGACTAAGTATACATAAAGCGTAGCTGACTAGCTAAAGCTTTCTTGTGGCAACAATTATGTGTACAATACACACATGTGCAGTCCACACAGACAACGGTAAACATTTCACTCTCAGAGTTGATACAAGTTGTAAACTATAAACCTGCTTTTTCTGTGGAAAAAGGAATTAAATCTTAAATAAAACTGAATAAAAATAGATTATGTGCACAACACACAACGTGTGCACGATAATACACATTTTACTCTCTACAGGCTCTTTCTCTGAGACACTATTTGGAGTTTAGCTGCAAGGTTTTTTTTGGGAAAATAAAATAAAATAGATTTTACAACTGTGAATAAGAACAGTGACTTATGTGCAACTGCAACATCATCTCTGGACATAAACTTGGAGCTATACTGCAGCTTTTCTGTAAAAAAAAACAAAAAAAAACCTCAAACCGCAACATAAACAGGCTATAGCCAAAATAATATAATAAAATTATGATTTTATTAACGAGCTTGGTCTGATTAAGCAGCATGAATGGCAGATTCGCCTTGCGGGTCACGTGCATCAAAAGCATCTTGTATGGTGGAGGACCCGGTTGTGTGTTTGTACGATGGCGGATGAAACTGAGCAGCTGCTCGGCTTTATTTGCTCCACGAGGCCAGAGAACAACGATGTCGGGCGTCTCTGAACCGTGTCTGGATTCATCAGATAATTCAGAGGTGTTCGGAGTTTGGTGATGTCACCGTTTCCTCCAGGAGCTGCGTGCTGACGATGACACAGCTTCCACCGGATCCGGCCCGTTTAACGACCTGCAGTCCTGCATCAGGACAGCATGTCATCAACCTGCCGTTTGGACACCGGGACCGGGCGCAGCTCACAGTTTATCCTCCACCGTGTCTGTGGAGTGAGGAGATTCCCCAGAATCTCCTCTGTATTTCCAGCGTCTGATGTGCATCAAACGCCACAACGCTGTAGTTATTGTAAACAAGCATTGGCAGCCGATTGCAATTGGCTGCCAATTGACTGGTGCATCTCTAGTTGCGACGCGCTCCATCTGCATAAGATCCCAGACTTACCTTGGTCAACAGTGGCAACAGGCGTGTTTGAGTGGTGCAGCCAGCAGCACATATTGTTAGTGGAGTCCCATTCTGGCAGGTACGAGATACAACATCAGCAACAGTTGTCACAAATAGGGATGCACTGAGTATGATACATCAGCCACCCCACCAATAGTTAACCGATATTTGATCGATCAGGCTGCTGTTTCTAAAAAAAACCCAAAATCAAACAACTTCTTCCTCTTCATAAACGTCTTTTACAGGCTTAAAACTTCTAAAGACAGTTTCTTTTAGGATGTTCTATGTGAACAGAATTTATACACGGTCATTTGTGTAAATAACCAAATATCCCCTGCTATTGGGTACTGTTTTTTTTTCTTTCTTTCTCAGTGAGAAGAAAATCCAGGTTGGTCTGACAGTGATTCCAACCCAGAGTTGGGAATCACTGGTGTGATGCAACGCACATATCCTGTTAGTTTTGTTTGAACAACTGTCATTAAGTTTGACCTGTTCTACATAACACAAGTTGAGGTATTTTTCTAATTTCGCACAAGGAATGAATATCACATCATTTATTTTTCACCTTTAATATTAGTATTGATATCGGTTATCGGCCACATGAGTTTTAAAATATCAGTATATCAGATATTGGCCAAATTCCAATATTGTGCAT
>JALJCO010001254.1:0-196772 GCA_023101725.1 Atherinomorus stipes | reverse complement strand
TATACTTCGTTCAGTTACGTATTGCTCCTGAAAGAGGAAATGAAAAAAAGAAATATTTCTAATTTCACTGAAACATTAGAGAGAAAGCCCTAAAACAATCGCCATGACAACACCAACCAAACATCCAGTTTACAGAAAATAAACCGTTACCGAGGTGAAACGTTACACAGCTACATCATCCATGTGACATCAATGGGAAGGCACCAGCTTGTACCATGGCAACAGTCGTTACAGGTTCAACAACCGAACATTAAAAATCCATTTTCTGGTGTGATGCTGCAGATGGCTGCTACGTTTAGCGCGTGGAAAGCAAAATCTAGGGATGCAATCGGCCCCCTATCGGTATCAGCCTATATCTGCCTTAAAACCATAGGACATCGGCCACCCCACCGATGTTAACCGATCAGCTCGCTGTTCACCGCCATATCAGCATATGAAAATATTGTGATATTTCAGTGTATCAATATTTTTTCCCACCACTAATTTTCAAAGTGTCTGAAACTGAGAGCAAAACTGCTATTTGCAATGACTGCTTTTTTCAGCTTTGATATAAGTATCAATATCGGTTATCAGCCACATGAGTTTTGAAATACCGCCATATCGGATATCGGCCAAAATTCCAATATTGTGCATCCCAACAAAAATCTAACACTTTCTGAGCAAGAATTAGTTAGCTAATGAAAAGAATCATTTGTTGATGGGGTCTGACAAAAATTCAGTGCATGAAACATGAAAACTGGAACAAAAGTGATACCGGCAGCACAGCATTTGTAGATAAACTTTGCTAGCTGGAGAAAATAAATGCAGCCTCATACAATCACGACCACTTCAGGGCTCAGAGCGGCAGAAAAGGCTGGAAAATAGAGCCAGCTTGTCTTTACTGGTCCGAGCTTGATGCTTTAAAGTCATTTTTGATCGTATATGCGTCATGAACGGCACATCTGAAACCAGCTAACATGAATGGATTTGGTCTGTGCTGCTGGAAACTCAGTATAATTAGACTTTTTCAGTGCAACAAGAAGAAGTCCACATGGATCCACAGGCTGATGGTCTTCACTGCAGCTGCACGTTAAAGGTGCCAACACGATGCGCTACGTCCTGCAGACCTGAGTTGGTTCCACGTAGGTGAGGGTGTACAAATGAGAGGGGCAGCTTCAAACACCGGCAGAAAAATCATTAAACCTGGGATTAAATGGATCCACATGAGCGTGTGGGCTAATGACACTGGAAACCCTAAAAAACCTGGACGATTATGTAGCGAAAGCTGAAGTTGCAGCTGAAAATGACCTAAAGCTGCCACATAACTAAACACAGAGTCAAGTTTTGATGATAAACCAGTTAGCTGGCTGCATCAAACCCAGTTTAACCTGATATGAAAGGCCTCTGTCCATTCTGGGATGTCCAACCTGCCCCCTCATTTGGACTCCAGCTGCTCTTGATAATCCTGTAACGTGTCGGTAAAATCCACACAGCATCTGATTTGTTCTCAGTGCAGATGGGATGCAGCAGTCCCACTGCGCTGACTTAGAGATGAATACTTTTTCTTTAGAAAAACAAACAAAAAACTTTTTCTCCACAGAAGCTCCTGATCGTGTCATGTGGAAAACTTGAAAAATATAAAATACTTTCCATCGGGCTCAGCTGTTCATGATCTCTTCACCATTTCATCCCAGCTGTCAGATCCACGAGGCCGTTGGTTCAGTTTGTTCAGTCTGTTCAGTCTTTGCTCCAGAAAGCGCAGGCTGAAGACCTGCGTGGACCGACCGCTCTCAATAGAAACGCTTGCGTTTGTTTTCCTTCCAGCGGCCGTAAAGTATCATCCCGACCACTGCCAGCACACCCAGGCCCAGCACTGAGAAGAGGAGGGTGAAGAAGAGGTGGACTCCGCTCGGCCCTTCCTCCTCCACTTCCACTGGAAGATAAAATAATCAGGAGAGAACGGGCTCGATCACCACAAGTTCATTTCCAGGTGCTTAACAATGATTTCTTTTTCACCAAAACGCCTCTGCCCTCAAAAAAGTGAAGCAAAAAGTCCAAAAGGACAAAAGTGTGTTATATTTACTCCAAACATAGAAAGAAACAAAAAGATGAAAGCTCCTGCACTGCAGGTATTTCTCACTACATATTAGAGTTGTAGTGTAAAGAGTTTAATCAGCTAAGGATCCTTTTGCTTACGATTAGAGAAAGGCATTATGGGTGATTTTTATAGTCGGCTAGTCGGGCCAATTAAAATCGATTCGTCAATCTTGACTTATAGCCCAGAAAATACGGTAATCATGATCGTACATTCCATCTTATGAGGTAGAGATGTTCAAATACCATGTTTACCTGAGACCGATTCTGATATTTGTGCTGTGGGTATCGTCCGATACAGAATACCGATACCACAATTATATTTAAAAATATATATTACACCTGCATGTCTGCGATATGGTTATCATTGTGGTAAAGTCTCTATGGTTGTTTTTAAATGCAGCCGATACACTCAGCCCAGGTATCGGTATTGGACTGGATAGGAAAAAACTGGATCAGTGCATCTCTAGTATCAGGGGATCAGTTCTTCCTCGCCCCTCTAGAACAGCAGCTGCAGCACAGTGCAACTGTGAACTGGAAATGGATTCCTATTTTAATAAATTACGTGGTATCGAATCAATGCCTCAACTCCAGTGCTCGACCATACCATCATTTTGGCAGTATCACAGTATCAGCAACTTTTCTGATACTGGTATCTGAATTGGAGCAACTCTACTATAATGTACTTCATAATTAATACCTCATTACTGCCTGATTTTAGTCATGACCAGGTTGTGACCATAAACCGTACTACATAAACTGTACAAGTCTAATCACGATCTCTGCTGCCAGAGTCAAAGCAGCTCTGCTGTTAAAATTTAAAACATAAACATGCTGGAAAGCTTGAATCTAGATGCCGGATCATAAAGAGAGATAATGAAAAACAGAGAAATGAGTCCACACACTCGTCGTAGCTCCCTATTTGATTTAACATCACCAAATATCACCGTCTGAGGAAGGGCTTGGGCTCGAAACATCACTTACTGGTGATATTAAATCAAATTGGGAGCTACAACTAGTGTGTGGACTCATTCTCCATGCTTTCAGCTCTGCTGTATTTACCATTGAACTGCTCCATGTCATCAACTCTGGGGATGATGACCTCTTCCTCGTCCTCTTCCTCTGGAGACCTCTCTACTGTCAGCTGGTATAACTTCATCGAGATGATGTCATGGTTATCTAGATGGACAAGCCAACAATCAACATTTGAAGAAACAATTCCCACAAACTTCTTTAGATATTTCAGCACCTGTGATGTTAAACAGAAACCTGCTGCCTGCAGGGTTGATATACAGTAGTTAGTATTGTTGTGAAAAATAAAGACTTACCAAGAGCCTGATGAGAAAGAATAAAAGAATAGATTTATTGACAAAGTAATTATTAAGAAAATAAGCAAATGTTGCTTTGCAATCGAAGAGCCACACAGAGAGACTTGCTCCTCTGAGTCTTGTGTGCACAGCTCTGTCCTTGGTTTGGAACAGCATGTTTTTAAACATTTTACTGAGGTGACTGGCACCAAATAAGATAAGACCCTTCCAGATATGACCTCACACATGATGCGTAATCAACCCCAGAATATGCAGGAGAAAGATTAATGACATCTTACAATACAGGGAGTGGCAAAATGGGTCAGAAGAGGGACTTTACAGGCTCCGAAAAGTCAAAAATAGTCAGATATCTTGCAGAGGGATGCAGCACTCTTAAAATTGCCAAGCTTCTGAAGCGTGATCATCCAACAATCAAGCGTTTCATTCAAAATAGTCAACAGGGTCACAAGAAACGTGTGGAAGAACCAAGGCGCAAAATAGCTGCCCATGAACTGAGAAAAGTCAAGCGTGCAGCTGCCAAGATGCCACTTGCCAGCAGTTTTGCCATATTTCAGAGCTGCAACATTACTGGAGTGCCCAAAAGCACAAGGTGTGCAATACTCAGAGACATGGCCAAGGTAAGAAAGACTGAAAAACCACCACCACTGAACAAGACACACAAGCTGAAACGTCAAGACTGGACCAAGAAATATTTAAGAAAATTATTCATACCCTTTAATTAAAGACTGAAAAAAATCAGCTGTCAGTGAAATAAGTTGGAATTGACAAAAGTAATAAATAAAATTCTATGAAAATCATGACATTGATTTTGAATTGTGGTTCAAAAGAAACATTAAAAACAAACACACAAAAAATAAAACAAGCAAACAAACATGATGGGGCTCCGAAGCTAAAATTTTTTTGAGAACCACTTTGAGTCAATCTATCGATATCTGCCGATATCAGCCTTAAAACTGAATATCGGACATAAGCCACCCCACCAATATTTCAATGATCAGCCCGCTGTTTCTGAAGTCCAAAAAAACTTCTTCAAAAACGTCTTTTTTACAGACTTCAAAACTTCGAAAGACTAGGGGTGGGAAAAAATATCGATACACTGAAATATCACAATATTTTCATATGCTGATATCAAATTGACATTTAAAAACACAGTATTGATCTATTTTACAAACGAAATCTTGCGATATTTCATCAATCTGTTATGAAATCTTGTGAGAATTCATGAAATATTGTGAGATTTTGTAACAGAACTATGAAATCTCGCAGAATTTTGTAAGTAAAATAGATCCACACCAGGTTTTTAAATATTGATTTGATATCTGCATATGAAAATATAGCGATATTTCAGTGTATCAATATTTTTCCCACCACTAAGTGTCGGAAATGGATATCAAAACTGCTATTTGCAATGACTGTTTTTTTTTTTTTTCAGCTTTAATATCGGTATAGATATCAGTTATTGGCCAGATGAGTTTAAAAATATCGGCATATCGGATATCGACCAAAATTCCAATATCATGCATCCCTATTGGCAACTTAACCAACAACTTAAAACCAGACATACTATAAGCAGCTTCAAACCAATGGGCTATATGCCCGGCTCCACTACTTCCTGAATTTCAGACAGCACCTTTGCTTCCTGTCTTTCATTATTGGTTGAACTAATTACTCCAGGTGTGTCTGACCTCAGTAACTGGCCTGACACACCTGGAGTAATTAGTTCAACCAGTAATGAAAGACAGGAAGCAAAGGTGCTGTCTGAATTTCAGGAAGTAGTGGAGCCGGGCATATAGCCCATTGAGTCTGTAGGCTCGTTCAACTTTGGCCATCTGCAGCGCAACTCGGCTGGAAGTGAGGGATTGTGGTCCTGGAATGTTGCATGCTGGTTAGAAACTTTGTCCGACTTCAGACTGCGCCTGAACTGCACCGGAAAACGTGACCAGACCACATGATCATCAAACATCGCGGGAGCCGTCCGTCTGCAGTCGGAGCGTGCAGTTACTCCTCAGCAACTGCAGCACCTGGACCTGCCTCCGCCGCCGCCGGAACCTGGTCCTGATTGGTTTCAACTCTCACTGACGCAAGCTCCGATTGTTGGACGGGACTGTCCCCCAGTAATAAATCCATTTAGGTGTTTTAAACAGGCTACAAAATCAGCCTTGGTGTTTCATACTGTAGTTAGGCTGATGTTCACAAACCTGGACAGGCTGATATCTGGACAGACTGATATCTGACTGCAGCAACAGAGGAACACAAACGTGTTACAGCCACAAGTTATTCTACTCAGATAAATATAAAGCTTAATAAGTTATACCAAAACTTTCACAAATCCTCTTCATAATTTGGATTTGATGGACTTATTGGTGTGTATCCACCTTTCCACTTGCTCCCCCTTATGTTATCCATGAGTATGCTACCCAAATCCTTAATAAAAATAAAATAAAAAAATATATGATATATAATATTTATTTCCAGCCCCATCTAGAAAAAATAAGTTTCTATTTCTTTATTTGTTTTTATATTATTCTTCAAGGCAAAGCATTTATGGTTTTTATATTTGAGCCTGGACATTTACCAGATTATTGTCCTCTGTGTTTCACCTTAACAGGTAAACAACATTCTGTCTACTACAGTCCAGTACAAGTTCATGCAATCAGCGTCAACAACACGCTGTTTCATTACTCTGAAATCAGACTGGATCACATCTGCACAGCGTTCAGTAACTTTGAGCTAAATAAAGGCAAATGCCGCGAGATCCTCCGTTATTGCAGTCTTCACGTTGGCGAACTTGTCCAGCTGAGATGCGCTGCATTTATGATCCGCCCCCGAGACTCACGCAGCTCTCGTCTGACCATGAAGTCAGACGGTAGACAGACGCAGTCAATCCGAACGAGCCTCATAGCAGCAGCAGCTGCACCGTAATCACATGACTCTGAAAGGAATGCTGGGATATGAAGTTCTTCCACAATAACAGGGACTTTTCTACATGCTGGACTGCTGTTAATGGAAAAAGATCTCACAAGATTTCGTAACAGAACAAGATCTCGCGAGATTTCGTAAGTAAAAACCAAGAAAAAACTGATACGGATTAGGGCTGGGCGATATATCGATATGAAAAATACATCGGTATATTTTTAAATGAGATATGGGATTGAACCATATCGCACATATCGAGATATGGAGTTCAATGTTTGTTTGTTTTGTCTTTGTATATAAATGCTAACTTTACTAGGGTTTGTTACATTTATTTCTGTGTAATATTCCTTACTTGCATCTGCGAATATTATTACATACAGTTTTATACAGTATTTCTATTTACGTTTTATCATTCTTTGAACAGCTGAGCATTATTTCATCCGGTCGGTTTAAATTAAACTACTTGTAATATTATATTTGGCTCTGACTGTAACAAAATATTTGCTCTCACTTTGCAATAAAATATCAGGATATATATCGTTTATCGATATTCAGCCTAAATATATCAAGATATGCCTTTTGGTCCATATCGCCCAGCCCTAATACGGATATTTTCCGATGTCACATTTTAATGCTGATATCGGCCGATAATATCGGTGGGCCGCTAATATCTGACGTCATTAGAATAAAATATATAGTTGTGAAAGTTTCATGAGCTTTTCAGAGATGTCATACCTGACAAGTCTCCGGTGGCGGAGGAGGCACCAAAGAAGTAGCCCTCCGGTATCCGAACTCCTGTGATGTCAGCGCAGTCTCTCCATTCCTGTTTGCCATCCACGTCCACCATGAGCTGCAGGTGGAGGAACAGACTAATTCACTGATCAAAACAACATGCAGTGCAGCCATCTCTTCCTTATTCCACAGGATAAGTTTCAGAGCGATAACTGGGAACATTTTCAGAATTCATCATCATCATCCAGACTGTGTAAGATCAGACTACAACTTCTACATTGAATTTATTTTCTTTAAAATGTTGCGTGTGACGTACCGTCAGTCTGTGCTTGGAGTATCTGACCAGAAGAAAAGTGTCATAAATTGCATTGCGCGCCATCGCTGAGCATCCACCGAGCTCGGTGGTCCGCCCATCACGGTCGTGGTCGTATGACGCGGTCCCGTTTCCAAGCATCATTGATATGTGCGGGAAAGTCCTCTGCGAGAGGGACAAGGGAGTCAGAGTCATCATTCTCCATCGTCCTCCAAACAAAAACACAGCTGCTAAGGACCCTTCTCTGTCCAGCAAGAGTCAAAAGGACAAGTTTGTCTCCTCTTAAACCAAATTATGTGTTATTATGGGACAAAAATATCAGTATTTTGTTTGGAAATACTCGAGTGAAGAGCAGCCGAGGTATTTCTTTTGCTCTGGTGTTAGGGCTGCTCAATTATGGAAAAAAATTAATGTCACGATTATTCAAATGTCTATTTTCTAGATACACGATGCATTAATTTAGCATTTCTTTGGAGGTTTCTAGCATTGAAAATGAATATAGCCCACAAATATGTACCCTACAGCTGTTATGCAATGTATAAAATATTAAACGAATAAAATAAATATACTTGGAACATTAAATTAATGCAAAAAACAGAAAAACAAACATATAAAAAATAAATGATATATCCAGCTGTTCTGCAATTTCTTTCTATATTTGAAAAACAAAATAAATATATTTTTTAATATAGAAAATATCTCAAAATAAACTTTAGTCTAAATTTTATCTGAGATCTTTGTGAATATTTAGTGGCTCCACTGGTTTTCATCAGGACATTAAAAAAAAAAAAAAAAAAAAAAGTGTTTCGTGTCACAGCATTTCAGTCATTTAAGGGGAGGCACCCACAGGTAAAAACCCAGTTTTTTCATCACCTGGTCAATTTTGAGATTTTCGTTTTTTTCCCCTCCTTCAACATGTTTTGTTTCACACTAGTGTGGAAAAAAACATCAAAAATAAACATTCTAGGAGTTTATTTCATGATTCTTTGTCTGATGCACCCAAATCTCCTCAAAATGCAGCTAAAGTTGGTGTTTTTAAACGGAGCGCAGCACCGTGGTGCTCGTCTGAACCCCATCATGTCTGGTATCGTTGGAAACGTCTCTTTTCCTGAACAATGTCATCTCAACCAAACTTGATTTTTCCAGCTCATGAATCTGATTGGATCTGATGTCTGTAAATAGTGTTAAAGAACAAAAATGTGGAGAATTTTACAATCGAAAAGTTTAGAGGCCATTTTCTCAAATTGTTTTTTTTTTCTCTTATTTCGGGTAAAATATCTCCACTTCAGGAGCACTTACAGAAACCAAACTTTCAAGTTTTGCTCCTGACTGTATTCTTGAAGTTTTTACAGAAGGATTTTTTTCTCTCTCATTTACAGCCTGATTTATAGAACATTTCATCCCCAAAATATGCCAAAAAATGAGTTTTTTTCTGGTTGTTGACAGTATATTTTAAATTGTGAAATTATCTATAGATATCCAAAATCCCCTCTGTAAAAACTTTTGACTTTAATATGTGAACAAAATTCAAAAGAAACTTTGAACCTGGCTTAATCCTATGTTAAGATTTTTTTTCTAGAAATGTGCAAATTAGCACGTTTTTGGCTATATAACACCTAATTTGCATATTTAAACATAAAATTTCATAAACTTGCAATACAAAAAATGATAGCCCTGATGTGAGGAATAAACCAGGAAAGTTTCATGGTGAAACCAGTTAGTTACATTTTTTACCCTATTTGCCTGCAATGTCTCACCTTAAGTAAAATAAGTCCCTAAAAGGGAAGCGCGGCACACAAAACTGGCAGTGTTTTTTCTTTATTTCTCTCAATGGTGGTCTCAGTGGTTAAACTGGTCATGACCCTGATTTTCTGGTTTTAGAACAGCAAACCGTTCCTGCCCTAAAACCAGCATTCAAAGCCAAAAGGCGTCAATCTTAAAACCAGAAAGACTTTGTTCAAGATACGGCATCAAACCAGAGCTGCCTCAGTCAAAAAGGGGTTTATGATGGCAGACAGCACTGATGGTTGACCACAGATGGATGCAGTGATGTGACAGAATGACACGGTAAACATCAGGATGAGTGGATGATCAACAGTTTACATGCAATAAACACCATGTGTTGCTACCTGTTCTCCAGGCCGAGTCTTCTGTATTCAAAAGGTTTGCAGTAAAAAAGAAATCAAAAACTCATGAGAGGAATTAAATCAGAGTCACTTTGAGAGGCCTTGAAACTGGGTTCATACAGTCAGATTACTGCAACACACATAAATCACTGCTTTCTAGGAATACCACTCCAAAAACAGGTCTGGACACATTCTCCTCCACAGCAACCCAAAGACGACGATTTAAAAACGCTGGTTATTTAACAGAAGCAACAAGTTGTCACTCACGTCGTGGGTCTTGTCAGCATTGGGATACGTGTCAACAAATATTCCAAGTCCAGTGAACTGGTTCATGTTGCCGAACACAGGACCTGCAAACAGCGAAGTCGTGGAAACAAAACTGTTACTGTCCTGCAGACAGGATTCATATTACAGGATGAGGTGAGTCACACTGAAACAATTCATTCATCAATGGACCCGGTTACATGATGTTTTTTAATTCAGAATTCAATTATTCTCCTTCATGTTTACATGGAAATAATAATTCTGAATTAAGGTTTACATGAAAAACATGTTTATCTAATTCTACTTAGATCTGGGGGTTGGGAAGGGCTCTGATTGGACGGGGGCGGGCGTGACGTATTTACATGCATTTACGTCTACCTGGAAGTAAAGACGCCGGTTGCTGCTCGTTTTCGTTCCAACTGCGACATGAAAACCACATAACAGATTTTCACTGTATTGCGATTGTAGTTTTGTAGCAGCAGCTCAACACTAACATGCTACTTCATTTCCGGCGGCTGACACGAGTCCAGCGCTTGTTTCGCCATCACAACAGGACAAGGGAAGGAGCATGCTCAGAACAACAGGAATTAACTTGGGGGCCGTTCACACGAGGACGAATGCGGGTAAAAAAGCCAAAATATTTCATAGGAAGTGCCTTTCGTTCACACGGCAACGGCATTATTCTGGGTTGAAGACGCAAAAATCTGAAGACTCATTCTGAAGTGAATTCCTAAAGACACGACGCTGTTGTGTTCTCATCTGCACGGCCCAAAACGCAAAAATGATGGTGGACCTGCTCACGCCATGCTCATGTGTCCACGTATGCACACAGATTTCTTCATGACCCCGCACGTGTAAACGCGAATAAAAGGATGAAGACGAGACGCCACTTTTGCATCTTCTCTTCTGATCGTCACCGTGTGAACGTAGCCTTCGGGTGGAATAAGGTTTTCATTACAGGCAAATTATTTACAGGGCTTGAAATTGGCTTCATATACTTTGGGGGGAATATTCATGGGGAGCTTCAGCACAGGTCTTACAGTGTCCTCCCCAGTACCTCAGGTTAATAAGGAGCATTTATTCATCTTTTCCGTCCTTAGTTGCATGTTAGACAGCTCTCCTGTCCCGTCTCCATTCTCTTTATCAGCTATCATAAGTTTTTACCAACTTGGTATAAAAAAGCAAATATTGTAGTAATCTGTTGCATCTTTGAGCTGCATCAAAGTAATGAGTGGTTTGGTGGTTCTTTCTTCCAGCTCTGGTCTGTTCTCTCTCCTCTACGTAATCTCTTGCATTTGATAAAAGTTCTATTAAAATCAAACTGGTCTTTTGGAGGACTGAGCTCTGAAATGAGCCTCAGACTGAGGTTTGTGTTCAGTGAATTTCTGAACTTTGTTTTAATCCTCCTGTGTGGCTGAATCAACATGATTTTGAGTTCCTGAACAGCTTTGTTTTGATCTCATCATTTGTTTCAGTGGTTCTCTAATTTTTTTGAGCCACAACCCCCAAGAGAACAAACGTTTTCACATCCCAAGATATTGAATGGATCAATGTGACATTAAATGGATCATCCTGTGGTCATTTTCAACATGTAAGGCTAGAAAACTATAAGAAACTTAATGAATATAACAATACATTTGATTTGATAACATGTTTCAGAACACCCAAAGGTAAAAAAAAAAAAAAACAAAAAAACAACCCAAGCATTTTTTACTTATTTTAAGAGTGGCCAAGATTTTTTTTGTAATAAGCAAATTGAATGGGACAAACAAAATTGTCTCGATAAGATTTCTTGAAATAAGATGCATTCCCTTAAAACAAGATCTTATATCTCACTGAAATGTTTCTATTTAAGCAATTTTGTCTTATATTGAGTGTGATGAGATATTTGGCCTAGAAATGAGAAAAATATACTTGCTAAGATTTGAGTTTTTGCAGTGTAGGGACATTTGTGTTCCTTTTTCGAACATCTCAAAACAATTCAGGACTCCGCTGCATACAGCTAAACTGTCTAGAAACACATATTTATTAATGGTAACGCCCAACATGGAGGCTCTAACAATGACAACAGCTCAACCAAAAGAGGCGAGACTATTTTTACAGCTAGCAGTTCATTAATAGTCCTGCTGTCTGGTTTTCTGAAGTCCAGGCAAAAATAATGAACGTATCAGATTATTGTCATATTCTATTTAAGAGATTATGCTCCAACATCGCCAGCAGAACGCAGTCTAATAGCTTCCTTTCATGTAGCTTACAGGCTTGTCCCTGAGAGGTGGTGGTAGCTACAACTCCAGCTCTATGCACATTAGAGTAAACATGTTACTACCAGCATCTGGAAAGGATTTATTTAGCTTGTTTTAGTGAACACATCCACGGTTTAGAACCATGTTTAAACTTGCGACATAAACAGTAACTTGTCAGAAAATTGGGTCGTGTGAAGCTGCAAACAGCTCGTTGAGAGAATAACGACAAACTTTTTTGCAGCTGTCACATGTGGAGACAGAAAGCTGAAAGATTGTGGTTTTAGGAGGAGCTGAAGCTAGGAGAGCACACATGCTGCTACACTGATATCTCCAGGCGGAGGGTGTACTTGTGACATGTGATTACATCATCTGGCCATTAAAAAAAAATGACAACAGTGGCTCAAAAAACTGTTTGTACTGTAAACTCTGATGAACTTTTAACAAGTTATTATTCAGCAGAAACTCACCATTTTGCATGCGATCTTTAGTCAACCAGATAGCGAGTCCATCTCCGTTTAAGTTCTTCTTTCCCTGGCCGTGGATTTTGAAATGCACCTTCAGCTCCCAATCCTTCAAAAACAAGGGCTAAAAAGCAAAAAAAAAGGAAAAAGCAGAAGAGTTGTATGCATCATCAGAAGGGGTAAGAAATGATCTCCTTTTGAAAGATGCTGCATGTGTAAGGATCTGTTTCACATGCATGAAATGCATCGATATAATCTCATTTTCTAAACTGCATTGTTGCTGTTGTTGAGTGAGGCAGGATGTGAGAAGTTAAGGTGTGGTTTGGTGGGTTACGACAGCGTGTAGCTCAGCTGCATTCTGCAGATTGTTGCAGGGGGACTTACGATCCGGCTCCACACAGCTCCCTGTCTGCTCTGCAGGTCTGGGGTCAGTCTCACTTGATCAGGCGTCACCATGGCCGTTCCCATCAGATCCCACTGTGAGGAACTAGAGAAACCCAGACCTTAAACAACAAAAAATACACATTAATACAAGGACATTTAGAATGGGAAATGAATCACAGCACTTGAAAAAAATGGTCATGTTTACTTTATTTAACTTTCTAGACAAATGCAAATTAACTATATTGACACAGTAATGTGTAGCTGAATGATTTGCGACAGAATAGCCTCAAATTAATTAATTACAGACTGGTTCTTATAAATATTTGAGCGTATATGTGGAGAAAAAACTGCTGATTTGTATCAGTTATCTGTGCTGGTCTTTATCTGCATTGTAAACTAACTTACTGCGGTTAGCTGGGGCTCAATAAAAGCCATCAACCCTCGTTATTTAATGCTTTTATATCAGAAACCTAACCACGGGGGGGGCACAAAGTTCCTATTAGTTAATTATTACCCAAAATAGCTCATATTGCCCAAAGTACTACGGTAATTTGAGCGAAAGGCGCTTTCTTTCATCAAAAGAAGAAGTTATCTTATAATATATTATGTTACATGGTTGTTATCGGTTACTCTCAGTTAGCTAACATGTAAGCTGACGCTGCTGAGCAGTAAACTTACCTCGGTATGGTTTGGCCAGAGAATATTCCCGCTTCAAAAACTCCTCCATGAAGTCCTGGTCGTCTGCTAACGACTGGCTCGTTATCACACAAAAAGCTACGAGCAAACATATTAATTCACGGGTGTTTTTTAGGCAAAACGTTGGACATAAACAACGGAAACTTCTCATTCGAGACAGATTTAATATCCTGACAGCGGCAGCCATTTTTACACTCCCACTTCGGAGAGAGGTCACATGATTTCAGGCAAGAGGGGAAAGGGGGAGGAGTCATGTTCAGGGGCTGCATAGGCCACGCCCATTCAGGGGTTACCGTCTACAGTCTTCAAAATTATTCATACCTTCCAATTAAAGAAGGGGAAAAAAATCAGCTGCCAGTGAAATACGTTAAAATTGACAAAAGTAATAATAAATAAAAATTCTATGAAAATCATGACATTGATTTTGAATTGTGGTTCAACAGAAATATTAAAAGCAAACACACAAAAAATAAAACAATCAAACAAGCGTGATGGGGCTCCGACGCTAAAATTTTGTTGAGCAACACTTTGAGGCAATCACTCAGTGCAACCAGTTGTTTTCTCTAATGTTCAAAAAGACTTCTACACCTGTTCACAGGTATGTTGGTCCACTGTTCATGGGAAAGGTACTCTAATGTGTATAGGATAGTTTTGTTTGTTTGTTTTTTATCATTATTTTCAACTACAACTCGTAATTCTTTATTTTATTTTTTTTTATTTGTTATTAGTTTCTTATTATTTGAATTACTATTTACTATTACTATTTACTATTTGAATTTAGCCTTTTCTTTAACAGGAGGATATGAATAATTTTGAGGACGACTGTACACATGCCAGACTAATGCACCCTATAACCTTTTCTGAATATATGCAGAATATTTATGTCTGTTGCCCACCAAAACCATGTAATTGTGCACTTTGGAAACCAGTTGGATATAATTTTACCTTTGTACATGGTGCATTATTAAGGGGTGTTCGATACAGCAAGATTTGATATCAATATGTGTTGCACAATATGATATCAAGTAAATAAAGGGTAAGTATTGTCAATACTGATATTGATATCAATACCGATACTTTTTAATAGGACTGTCAAATTAACAAATTTAGGCAAAGAGATTTTTCTGTGGAGTTTATACACTATTTTTTCAGCTCATGAATGCATAAACAACCAAATTATAATCCTTACCATTAAAATCCAAATTTGGCATCATCTCAACGTGAGAAGCTGACTTCTGGCATGTAGATGTCATGTCACCAAGGTGAACTGAATCCACCAAAAAACACATATCCTCCTAATTTATGGTATTATATACAGTCGTCCTCAAAATTATTCATACCCTTCAACTAAAGAAAAGCCTAAATTCACAATAGTAATTAAAATAACAATAACTAAAGACACTAATAATAAGAAACAAAAATATAAATTAGTGAAATAAAATGTTGATTTTGAATTGTAGTTTATAATAATAATGATAAAAAACCTATCCCACACACATTATAGAGCACCTTCCCCATAAACAGTGGACTAAATACCTGTCAACAGTGGAAAAGGCTGATTGAACATTAGACAAAACACCTGATTGCCGTGATTGCCTCAAAGTGTTGCTCAACAAAATTTTAATTTAGGAGCCCTATTGTGCTTGTTTGCTTGTTTTTGTGTGTGTGTGTGTTTGTTTTTAATATTTCTTTCAAATCACAATTCAAAATCAATGTCATGACTTTAATATAATTTTTATTTATTATTACTTTTGTCAATTTCAACTTATTTCACTGACAGCTAATTTTTTTCCTTCTTCATTTGGAGGGAATGAATAATTTTGTGGACGACTGTATGGTATATTTTGGTTGTCTGCATGCCCTAATGATACCTAGACCTTATTTGACCTCCTGTCTCTTTTCTATTATGTACAAGTCATTCTCCACTGCCTTCTGACATCAACATGACATTTTAGTCCAGACAACTCACTGGTTATTTTCTCCTGTTCAGATCCATTCTCTGTAAAACTTATACTGATATTATCCAAGTCTTAATTACCAACAGGTACAACTATATTCTGTTCTGTAAAACAAATATTCCAAAATATCCTTAACTCAGCCAGAGGAGTTCATTTTGGACATCTGGCTGCCAGATATCAGATACTAGCAGGTATTAGCCAACATGTGGCTGATTATAATGTTTCTGACAATTTGGTAACTTAACCAACAACTTAAAACCAGACATATTTTAAGCAACTTCAAAGCAAGTCAGTCTGTAGCAGCAGCAGCTGCACCGTAGTCACAGTACTCTGAAAGGAATGCTGGGATATGAAGTTCTTCCACCATAACGGGACTTTTCTACATGCTGGACAGCAGCTAATGGAACAAGATTTACTAATGAAATCTTTTGAAATTTTGTTAGTAGAAATATCATATGATAAAAACAACTACTGATATTTTTTTATAACACATATTAATGCCAGTATCAGTAAGCCGATCAAACATCTCTATAAATCATGGAAGAAATTTGCGTTGTGCTGCACAGTAATGTAAATTCATTTTAGCAGGCAAAATACTGGCTAAAATTCCAGACAGAGTATACTATCTTCTCCATCTCTGCCAGACTATTCATTTTGTTCTTTTTTTTAAATAATTTTTTTCATTTTTTTCATTTTAAATTTTTAACTTTTTCTATCTAAAAAATGAATGGAAAAATAATGAAAAAAATAAAAAAATAGACTACTCATTTTATTTTTTTAAATTTATTTTCTTTTTCAAATTATTTTTTTCAATTTCTATTTAAAAAAAGAAAAAAGTAATGAAAAACAAAAGAAAAAAATACTACATATTTTGTTCTTTTTTAAAAAAAAATCTTTTTCTTTTTTTTGACATTTTCTATCTAAACAAAATAAAGAGAAAAATAATTTTAAAAAACCAAATAAGAAAAAAAGACATCTTTTAAAGATGGATTTTTAACTTTTTTAATTACATTTTTTTTTTTACATTTTCTATTAAAAAAAGAAAAAAAAAAAAAAAGAGAAAAACAAACAAGAAAAAAAGACTTCATTTTGTCCAGCATCTTGTGGGATTCTAATACTGACATTTTCAAAAGCTCTTCTTACTTTTCTAATATTTGTACTTAATCCCCTCCCCTCCATCCTCCCGCTAGCAACCTGGAAACAAATCTGAGGACAACATTGCTGCAGGGGGAGCTTTGAGTCTTTATTTGGCACATTAATACTTATCTGAAAGGGATGCAACAGCGCAGAAGGTTGAAACAAAACAATAAGCACATAATCTGACTTAATCACACCTCATTTTTAACCAATGTCATTTTAAAATGAAAGTGCTGAAGCCAGGAAATCTGGTTTATTAAAAGCATCGTACCTTAATTCCTCTTTTCTGGTTTCTTTTCTTTGAGTCCTCCGCTTCCATGACAAGGAATTAAGACATGAAGACAGAAATTACGGATGAAAAGCTCACCTCATCCTGCTTTCTGTTGCAGGCAGACAGAAACCTCCCAGGATAAAAGAAAAGACTAAATAAATAAGCAAATAAATAAACAAAACTTCCAGATGTCATTTGCAAAATTATATTACACAGTCATAAATTTGAATTAAAGTATTTTTCTGTGGATTCATATAAAATGCACAGCCTGACAGACAATGAATACATCTGAGTAAATCTATGTAATATGGAAGTAGCTGAGAGAGTAAATGTGATTGTGGTGGCTTTCCCTGATGTCTGACATGCGGTTGCAGCTTATTTGATGAACAACAGCGCCATCTTGAGGTAAAAGGGCTTCATGTCTCCATACTTCACTGTACACAAACGCATCACAGAGATTGCTTGTAAATACACTAATAAACCGTTTTTCCAAACCAGTTCTGCCGGTAGATCTGGTTCCCTCTTTGAAAGGTCATCAGAGGAAGAGCAAATTTATCATTTCCACCGTGGAAAGGCTTCAGTGTTATTTGTTCTCCTTTCAATTAAAAAATACACCAATCAGCCACATGAATAAAACCACAAACAGGTAAAACTGTTCATTTTGTTGCAATGCAGTGTTTTCTGAGCACAACCTTAAGACTTGAGGTGTTCATTGTCTACATCCTGATTGGATTCTCCTTAGAAGCACAAAAAAGGACCTGGTGTCAGTCAAGTGGTCATAACACAGCTTGTCTTTTTATTTTAAGAAAATGGGAAATAAATGCAGTGATTTACAGAAGTATAAAAAGAAAAAACAATGAACAGTTTACACAATTTTAATGAACTAGGAAGTCAGTATTTGGTACATACAGTAGATCTTTTAACACAGCCTGAACCCTCTGAGAGGAGCTTTGTAGAAATATCTTCAGTTCTCTGACTGAAACCTTTCCGAAGCTCTTACTTGGATGTTTTCTGCACTCTGTTCTGTTCTCTGTCAGGATGAATCCACAATGTTGAGGTGGGGGCTCTGGGAGAATCAGACCTGTTGACAATGATTTTCAGTCTATTTCTTGTGTGATGTGGTATACTTTGTCTTTTCTCCCTGTTTCCTTTCTTTAAGAACAGCTTCTCTTTCACAGAGACCATCTCTGATACAGCTTCAGTCAAAATTTTTAACATGTAGTTCTCTAATTATTTCTACTTTTCATCTTCAACATGGTATTTCCCTACGGAAGGATAATGCATTCACCTTAAAAACAACAACAACAACGAATTTATTCTGTTTTTCTGAAATAACAAGATAATTTTTACAAAAATAAATAAAAATGTCTAGTTTTCTGAATTAATGAGTTAATTTTTAACAAAATAAAAGAATGTTGTTTTTCTAAACTAAGATCATTTTTACAAAAATGAATAAAAATGTTCTGTTTTCTAAATTAACAAGACAATTTTTACAAAAAAATTAACATGTATTTTTATAAGATAATCTCATAAAATCAGAAAAAAATAATTCTGTTTTAAAAAATAATCTCAATTCAGAAAAACAGAACAATTATTTATTTTTGTAAAAATTATCTTTTTAAATTGTCCTCATTGATTCAGAAAAAAGAACATTTTTTTTTAATCTCACCTTTTCGTATAAATTCACATAAAAATTCTGAAAAAACAGGACATCTTAATTTAGTTTTGTAAAAATTATCTTAATTCAGAAAACAGAACATTTTTATTCATATTTGTAAAAGTTCTCATTGATTCAGAAAAACAGTAAATGTAATTATTTTTTTCATAAAACTCACCTCGTTAATTCAGAAAAAAGAACATTTCTATTTATTTTCTGTAAAAAATTACCTTGTTAATTCAGAAAAACAACATTTTTATTTATTTTTGTAAAAATGATCTTGTTAATTCAGAAAACAGAGCATTTTCATTTATTTTTGTAAAAAACGATCTCGTTAATTCAGAAAAACAGAACGTTTTAATCTAATTTTGTAAAAAGGATCTTATTAATTTAGAAAATGGAACAATTTCATTTTTTTCAGGTGAATGCAATACGCCTCTGCAATTTCCTTCATCACGACCAATAATTCTTTCTCAGACAAAAGGATGTTTCCACAGAGAGAGCGAGCAGGTAGTTTTGTTGAGCTGTTAACTGGACGTCTTCTGTAATGATTTATCTCATCACTACGTCTCATCTAATGGTTGTGTCTGGATCACTAGTGAAATCTATTTGACTCAGCTCTCTGCAGAGTCTTGTGCTCGTCTCGTAAAAGAATGCCGCTTGGTTCGATTAATGGACAGGGCCCGGTATTGACATGCGATAGTGAGCACCAGGCTTGTGTCAGGATCCTGCAAAGAATTACAGTAATGCAGTCAACTTTAGGGCAACGCTATTGCTCCTCAGAGACACACAAAAAGACAAAAGCAGGAATAAGAGAGTAACCATGAGCTGTTTATGGTCTAGCGGTGACTTGGGGCCCTTAGCATTTCCTGCATATGTCCCTCAGGGAGATATTATTCACTTGCATTGAGAAAGCTGCAGAATTCCTGCTGAACCTTGAAACCTGAAACATCAGCGTCTCGCACCTCTCCTGACACCCACGCATCACCATTTGTGAGTCCTGTAATCCACAGCGGAGACTGACACATGCAGCACCGGGCTGGCCGAGGGGCCGTAAATTCTGCTGCAGCTTATTGAGCAGAGAGGATCGCGGGGCACGCTGTGAGCAGTCGCCTCCTGCTGCGGCAGACTTGCACTGTAATCCGTGTTTGCAAGGTCAAGAGATATTTTGATATCAGTTGCTCACAGTCAGATTCAGTGCTCATCTTTATTAAAGCCGTCCACACCTGTTCTAGTGTAAACAATCGGGAGTGAATGTTTCCCAGGGGAAGGGAAGGCATCACTTTTTACCACCACATGCTCTGTGCTGTCAGAGGGGCAGCCGATGTGTGCTGTGCAGACAAGAAATGAGATAGTAGAAAGGGGGGGGGACATAGAGACAAACGTCAAGTGGTTTGCAAAGTTACAGCATGGGTATTTGGATCAATGTGAATATACAGACGTGGAAAAATTGTTGGTGCCCTCAGTTAATGAAAGAAAACCTCCCAATGGTCACAGAAATAACTTGAATCTGACAAAAGTAACAATAAACAGAAATTCTATGAAAATTAACCAATGAAATTCAGACATTGCTTTTCCACGCTTTAACAGAGTTATTAAAATGTCAGTTGTGTGTCTGAGATGGTGGTCAGCAGCACTGGAGCACCACAAGGGACTGTACTCTCACCATTCCTCTTCACACTGTACACCTCAGACTTCCAGTACAACTCTGAGTCCTGTCATCTGCAGAAATATTCTGATGACTCTGCTGTTGTGGGGTGTATTAGTGATGGACAAGAAGCCGAATACAGGGAACTTGTCAATCAGTTTGTGAAATGGTGCAGTAACAATCAGCTCATCTTAAATACCAGCAAGACTAAAGAGATGATTGTTGACTTCAGGAGGAGCAAGAATAAGCAGCATAGTCCTGTCTACATCCTGGAAGAGGAGGTGGAGGTGGTAGAGAACTACAAATACCTTGGAGTTCAGCTGGACAACAGACTTGATTGGAAATGCAACTGTGACTACATCTACAAGAAAGGTATGAGCAGACTCTTCTTCTTAAGGAAGCTAAAATCATTTAATGTCTGCAAAAAGATGTTGCATATCTTCTATAAGTCTGTGGTAGAAAGTGCAATTAGCTTTGCAGCCATCTGCTGGGGCAGCAGCATCAGAACCAGAGACTTGAAGAAACTAAACAAGCTGATCAAGAAAGCTGGTTCTGTGCTGGGGATAACTTTGGAGCCGCTGGAGCTGATCGTTCAAAAAGAATGCTTCACAAGCTGATGAAGATGATGGAGGACACTTCCCATCCTCTCCACAACACGGTGAAGAATCAACAGAGTGTGTTCAGTGGGAGGCTGCGTCAAGTTCGCTGTAGGACGGAGAGATACAGGAATTCATTCCTGCCAGCAGCCATCACCCTAAAGAACAAGACTAACTGACTTTTTGTTTATTTATAAAAAAAAAAAAAAAAAAAAAGTGAGCTTTTACAATACTGAATTTCCCTTCGGGGATGAATAAAGTATTTTTCATTCATTTCATTTCATTCAAAAAAAAAAAAAAAACTCATGACACAGGCCTGGACAAAAATGATGGCACCTTTAACTTAGGGTACGTCCCAATACATCCACTAGCCCTACTTTTTAGCCCTACCCATAAATTTTGCGTGTTCCCCTGAAGGTAGTGGTGTCCCCATTCCTCTTTGCATGTAGGGGTAGTGGACATAATGAGGGGTAGTGGGTATGAATGTAGCCCTTCAAACCGAGGGGTGTCAGATGCTGACTTGCTGAGGAAGGGCCAGAGAAAAGGGAACAACAGCAACAACCTCCGGAGAGCGACAGGACTCGGAGGAGAAACTCATTCGTTTGCAACGTTAGCCAGACTAGCCATGCTAGCTAGGCTAAAATACTGCCGAAAAGCTTACAAGCCTTGTTGTCGCCAATGGCGACTTCTCTGTGTGGTTGTTTTATTATACAACCGAAGCATGAAAAAGAAAAACGATCACCACTGTTAACTCTGTGTTGTTGTCTTCCTGTTCTGTGCATGCTCCTTCCCTTGTCCTGTCATAATGCCACTTCATGAAGCGCACGTGAAACAAGCGCTGGACTCATGCCAGCCGGCGGAAATTAAAGGAATAGTTTACTTTTTTTTTTTTATATCCTCTTTGTGTGAAAAACTCTGTGAGACTTTTTTTATATGTCAAATTCCACCGGAGATCCAGACCACCCCCTCCTTCCCCCCACCTTTCTTATAATATTCGCCAGGGTCCGAGCCAAAAAGGTCCATAAAAGTCCACAAAAAATTGTCAATATTCCTCCATACTGCTCGTCCCATGTAATCCAAGTGTCCTGAGTGGGTAGCGTCCAGAATTTACTTGAAACGACGTCATTTAGTATATTTTTAGAGCCTAAAAGGGAGTATTGTTTATATCCATGAAGCGCGCACATGCGCGGTCACGAAACTACGGAAGCCTCGGCGTTCAGAGCCTACTCTGCCGTTAATGCAAGCGTAGAAGAAGAAATTCACAGTTTACATTGTGCTAAGAGCGCGGGAGCTCTAGACAAACCGGGACAAACACAGGAGGGGTTGGATATTGATCTAAAAGAAAGAAAGAAAGAAAAAGAGAACGTGCGATCTCGTCTGCCGTGGCTTCCGTAGTTTTGTGAACGCGCATCCGCGTGCTTGCTAGGCATGCCATGTAGTCTTGTTTAGACTCTAAAAATATACTAAATGGCGTAGTTTCCAGTAAATTCTGGACGCTACCCACTCAGGGCACTTGGATTACATGGGACAAGCAGTATGGAGGAATGTTGACAATTTTTTGTGGACTTTTATGGACCTTTTTGGCTCGGACCCTGGCGAACTCCATTGGGGGGAAACGAGAAGTCGTCCTGATCTCCGGCTGCATTTGACATATTGAAAAAGTGGTCCAGTCTTGCTCACCATGAAGGTAAGTGGAAAATAAAGTTACATCATTCTGAGGGTGAACTATTCCTTTAAGAAGTATGTTAGTGTCGAGCTGCTGCTACAAAACTACAATCAAAATGCAGTAAAAATCTGAGTTATTATGTGGTTTTTATGCTGTAGCCGAAACAAAAAGGACCAGGAAATGGCTCCTGTTTACTTCTGGGTAGACATAAACGGGTGCAAATACATCATGTCCGCCTCCTGTCCAATCAGAACCCTTCCCAACCCCCAGATCTAAAGTGGAATTAGATAAACGTGTTTACCATGTAAAGCTTAATTAGGAATTATTATTTCCAAGTAAACACAAAAAAGAATAATTTAATTTTGAATGATTTAATTCGGAATAATTAATTCCAAATTTAAAAGAATCGTCATGTAACCGGGGCCAGTGGCACCGCGGCCTCACAGTAAGAAGGTCATTAGTTCAAGTCCCGGCTGAGGAGGGGTTCAAACAATTCCAATAGTGTGTTTCCTGTGTGGAGTTGCATGTTTTCTCCATGTACTTGTGGGTTCTCTTCAGATACTCCGGCTTCCTCCCACCATCCAAAGACATGCTAGGTTAAATGATTACTCTAAATCCCTGTTAAATGGGGTACGCATTAACCTGATTTACATCATCTGGGTGCGTTCAACAAGTACACGCGGGGGCGTTCCCTTTCCTCACGCACTCCATCTGAGTAAGGCGACAGTTATAGGTGATTTCGTCTGGTTAGAGAATACTAGGAGCCAATCACTAATCGCGGGTGGGACTTTTGAAGGATGGGCGGCGTTTTGGCCGGATGTGATGTAGAAGCACAGGCGACAGCAGTGTAGTCAGTCAGTTATTTCAGACAACAACAATCATGGCGGCTTGCCGTAGGAATCAGAGCGACGAAATTGATTTGGCTATTTCCACTGTTTTGTCAAATCTTCCAAATATATCTTCCTTGAAAGACGAACAGAGGACGGGCTGTCGCCGCCGCCGCCATGTTGTTTGACTGAAGCTTTTTGAGCTTGATAACATGTTTTGATAACTCGATCCTCTATAGGGAGCCGAAGTCACGCCCCTCTACTTCCGCATCATGGGACCTAAGAGACGAAAAAATATGAATGGAAGTCAATGGGGAGAAAATAATTATCTTCTGGTCCCAGTCGTTCTCTGTCCTGGATTCCAGATATGTTGGTTGTGGATTTAAATGAAAATTTTTCGTGCAAAGAAAAAATAAAATACGGCGAAGATTTTCGATAATATCAGGATTTACTTGAGGCCTCTGTGTGGACTACAGCCCTCGCCGCAAGTGATGACGTCGCTCCCTGCGGCGGGCGTGAACCAGACTGGACATCATTCTATCGGCGTGATGGAAAGACTCAACATTTCCTGACTTAAAACGGTTTTCACCTCTGTTCATGCTCTTTTTCCTGTTCTTGAAAAAAATAAAGTAAAAAGCGGTGACGTGCCGGAGTAAAATCACAACGGTAGCGTACTCAGGCAGCTGGTGACGCAGGTCGGTTGCGACGAGGGCTGTAGTCCACACAGAGGCTTCAAATAAATCCTGAAATTATCTAAAATCTTCGCGGTATTTTATTTTTTCTTTGCACGAAAAATTTTCATTTAAATCCATAAGCAACATATCTGGGATCCAGGACCGAGAACGACTGGGACCAGAAGATAATTATTTTCTCCCCATTGACTTCCATTCATATTTTTTCGTCTCTTAGGTCCCATGATGCGGAAGTAGAGGGGCGGGACTTCGGCTCCCTATGCGTTTTTTTTTTTTTTTTAAATTTATTTATTGTTGTACACAACACGAAGAGAAGGTGTACGGCTCCCTATGCGTGGTGGCTCTGGTGTCGCTCTGAGTTGCGTCACGGGTTGCGTCATTCGGTTCAACGTGAGTGGCTGAAGTAGCGTGTCAGTCAAGATGACGGACAGATCTTCTATCCAATCACATGCAAGAGTTTTAGAAAAAAAAGACTAATTTGAAATGACATCGGGTTAACTCCCTCCCCAGATGGTATTGCAAATACCAGGTGGCGGGAGTCAGGTTAGGTACGCATACCCCTGAGGGTACTTCGAGGTATTCCAGGGGGTACATGAAACTTTTGTATGTTTACGTTCTTTCAATAAAATATATCTGATAAAGATTCCAGTAAGTGTACGTTTATGAAGTGAGTTTACAATTAGTTTCACACTATTTCATTAACAACTTGCACACTAAAAACGACTGGGTCAAATATAATCATTAATGGGTTATTTATTACCCACTACTGGGTTAAAAAGGGACCAACCCAGATTTTTTTTTTTTTTTTTTTACCCAACTTTTGGGTTAAATATTTGACTCAGAAGTCGGGTTATATTGATACAATTTTTGGTAATTTTAACCCAAAAGTTGGGTCAACAACCCAACAACCCAAATTTCTGGGTTGAAATAACCCAGATCCCTTTTTAACCCAGCAGATTGACCCAGAACTTTTTAGTGTGTCTTTGACATACCGACATGGTTCGACCCAACTTGTTATGAGCCAAATAACATCAAATGTCAATCACTGTCATCTTAACAACGCAAACAATGGAGCTCTGGTTGAAGGTTTATTAAACTGGAACTGTGTAAAACAGTGGAGTGAATGTGAGCATGTGTGGTCGTCCGTCTTTCTGTGTTGGCCCTGCAACAGTGACAAGGCAAGTTTATTTGTATAGCACATTTCATGTACAGGACAATTCAAAGTGCTTGTGGCAACTAGGCTTGCACAATTTTGACAAAAAAAAAAAACCTAATTGCGATTTTTCTGACAAATATTTTGATTGCGATTCGATTTGTGATTTTAACACTTTTTTAAAAGCATAAAACTAAAATTATAAATGAAATAAGTTGTTAGTTTTACAACAATAATCTCCTTTAAAAACTATTCGTGGCCAGCATCTTCTTCTGGTTTCTGTCTGATGTTGAACCTGAAAAATCTCTTATAAAAACTACAGTTATTGAGGTCGTTCAATGTTTTGTAATTACTACAAAAGTGATTCATTATAGTTACTAATTCTTTCTCCCAAAAGTAACAGTGTTTATAACGGAGTTTCAGCTTTGTAAAAATAAATAATTACTTTGAAAAGTAATAATTCTGTTACTTTTTAATATTCCCATTTAACTTGAATCTCTGTGTTGAATTATTCCTGATAAAAGTGAATATCAGATCTCACTAATGAATGAAACAGAAACTTAACAGAACAAATTACTAACAGAATCTTGGATTTTCAGACTGGAGGTGGTAAGAGGAGCTTCAGGTCTACGTTGTTATAATGGCTTCCAGCCAACATGCAGAAACATGTAGTTTTAACGAACATTTCACGTTGTTCATGTCTTTTATCTCTGAGAGAAAACTGTGATTCCAGTTTATAGATGGGTTTCCCGTTTACAAACATTGGCAGTTGTCCACGCAATCAGGGGGCAAAAAGCCTGTGTTTGTACTGCAGTCTACGGCCAAACACGCACTCATGTCATTCATAAAAATGTAAAGTAACCTGATGAAACAAACAGAGATCAGTGTGTTTTAAATTATATTGAATAAATCTGTATTTTGATGACGAATTAAAAAAAACACTGACGCAGCGTTGCTGTTTTGTGTTTCTATTACCATTATATACTAACTTGGCAAGCGAGTCATCACCCGGAAACGGCATTTTTCTTGGTAAAACATGGATATAATTAGTGCTGGACCTCATTTGAAATTTCTCTGAAAAACTTGAGCTAGAAAGTGGCTTAAACTTTCATTTAAACTCATTGTTAAAACCAAAATAGTCCACAACAGTCTGCTGTCTTTAGCACGCTCTGCTCTTTCTGAAGATCAGTCACTCCTACTGTCCTATTATAACCATTTTAGCTGTTTACATGCAATAACATTTTGATTGTTGCAACCGAACAAATACCAGGACTCAAACATTATATTTCCCCGTCACTTTCACATCATATTTTGACCTCATCTGCATTAAAAGTCCAGTCTTGCATGTAAACACATCTCTTCTCATAGTTTTTAATGCTTTTACTGTGTTTTCTCGCCCCCTGGTTGCGCGCGCATCCTATCTGGCGTTGCTCGGAAACCCATCTATAATTCTTCCCGTTTTTTCTGGATTCACTGTTGCTGCGTCGTTAGTGTGTGTGTGTGTGTGTGTGTGTGTGTGTGTGTGTGTGTGGGTGTGTGCGTGTGTGTGTGGTTGTGTGCACGTGTGTTCAGCTGCGCGGTGTGCGTGACGAGTCATTTGCTGACGGTTCATCAGTCACCGTCATCGCTTGTCTGTCGCCGTTTGTCGTGCGGTTCTGTCAGGTTGGTGATGTCGCCGCTGCCGCTGCCCTGCAGGTCTGCAGAAGCGCCACACGAACATCTTCCAACCTGCCATGCAGCCGGTTTGAACAGCACATGAAGACCCCAACTCAGGAATGCATGACGAGGTTGCCCAGGTGAAACCGTATCACTCCGCCTCTCTAGTGCCGTTTCTTTTAACGTCATTATTCCATCACTGTTACCAACTTCTCCTTTCCCGTTACCAAAGAAGTCCCTTCAGCCATTTTTATGTAGTTAGTACAGGGTTTCCCAACCCTGGTCCTCAGGGACCCCCGCCCTGCATGTATTCCAGGTTTCCAACTCCACCACACCTGATTCAGATCAACTCAACTGCTCATCAACTTATTTGCAAGCAGCTAACGAGCCTTTCATCTGAGTCAGGTGTGTTGAAGTAGGAATATCTGGAAAACCAGCAGGGGTGGGGTCCCTGAGGACCAGGGTTGGGAAACCCTGAGTTAGTAAGTCAAGAAAAAATTTTGCTCACAGCGCAATGTGAGGTACACGTGCACTGTTTGTTGCTAGTTGTTGACTGCAGCTGGTGCAGTGCATACAAGCTTGTTTTCCATCACCATTTCTGATTTGCCAGCAAGCCAGGTATCTAGGGCTCGACCATTTTGATTGGTGAAAAGGTTTTTCAACCAAATGTCAGAGAAAAAAAAAACCCTCAGGCTCATGAGGTTAGGTTATGGCAGTATAAACCTCAGCATCAATGCAGTTAAGGTTAATCGTGCAGCCCTAGTGGCGACCTGTCTTAGCCCAAATTTTAGATTTACTTAAACTATTTCATAAAAATGGACTAAAATAAATAAGTTTGAGGTCATTACTAAGAAATATGAGTGCACTCTACTAATTTGTAGAAAAAGGTAAACGTGTGAATAAATTTAAGTTTGATGGACACAAATATCTAAGTTTTGGTCATGACCATGCAAAATGCAAATAAGGGAACAATGCAGTTCACTTCTTTTAGCAACAAATTAGAGATTCACAAATGAAGGATTTATACGTAATTTTGGTAGTGTCATGTGACTGCCCACAACTTGTTTCTTTATTCCTGCATATAATACCTATCCCGCAGCTGCTGCTCCATGACAGAAACATCTGTAGTCTGACATTAATTTCAGCTAAAACCCAACCATGACAAGTTTTTGCTATTTCAGTTCACTGATTTCTTTAGGAAAGATGAACTTGAACTTGCAATAATGGCACAAATAAGAAAAAAAATGGTTTGAGAGAAGCATCTCGTCTAAATCATGTGAAATTAATCAGCTACAATTACCTCCTCTACTTCACCAACTTACAACACTGTGACCTTTATCATGTTCAAAAGAAGTTCTATAAACTGAAACCATTCTAGTTCATTCTACTTAGTCACTCCCATTAATGAAAACTTAAATTTTCCTACTACACTGAACTTAAAAGTTGAAGTGAAATACACTCAAGTTTTTATCATGCATTACTTAAAATTTTTAGGGCAACCAGTTTCCTCAAATTTTTTAAGTAAATTCAACTTATCCGGGTTTAGAGTGAGGGTGTACCCCGCCTCTCGCCTGATAATAGCTGGGATCGGCTCCAGCAACCCCCACGACCCTGAACTGGATAAGCGGTACAGAAAATGAAGGAATGAATGAACATTTTGTAATCATGACAGAAGTTGTATAGTTAACTTATGAGTCCTGTAGCTCATCATCCATTGGTTCACCAGTTTTAACTGAGTTTTAAAGCTAGTTTGTTTAAAGGAGTGATGACATAGCAGTTAAAAACTAGTTTATGTTGTTGGCATTACTGCATATGTAAATACTCCAAAGAAAAAAACGGCATTTTTTACAGCGGAGTATTGTTTTGAAACGCCAGACCTCACTTCCTCAGTAATACAGTTGGGTCCGGTGATGATATGGAGCTTTACCCGGAGACCACGTTGACTTCATTTTGATTTGCTACACCTTATTTGGCTATGACCTTATTTGGAGAATCTAGGTCAAGCTGCGGTCGGAGTTTGCTAAAGGCTAACTGCTAGCAACATGGGCACTGTAGACAGTGTGAGCTACGTTTATCAGACAAGACAGCATTTAGAAAATAAATAAACTTACAGGTAATGACAAGGTTGTGGCCACCTCCCTCAGTGTTGCTGCAAAAGTTTTCTTTTAAATCCATTTGTTTGAAAACCCAGACCTGACTGCACAGAAGTTACTACTAGCTCCATACACGAAGCTGAATCAGACAGGGAGGGGAGGGGGGGAGCGGGCGGTGCATAAACCGTTAGGAGAGAGAGAGGGGGGCGCTGTTTACTTGATAGTGTGCTCTTATTGGAGCAATTAAATTACGTAGAATGATAGAACTACGTAGAATGATAGAACTACGTAGAATGATAGCCTGCTGTTTGATTCAACTGTTTCTGAGCAGAGAGACAAAGCTGACAGACCATAAACAGGAACTTTGATTCTCACTCTAGACATTCACATGGCCTCATCAGTGCACAACAGATCATATTATACACCCAAAACCCCAGAAAAGTGAAATTTGATGTCATGGCACCTTTAACTCATTCACTGCCATTGACTTCTATAGCCGTATACAGCAGGGAAAAAAAGTATTGTAATTTTTACCAGATGTCGCCAGATTTTCACCAGATTGTGTTCATATCAATAGCTCTACTAGAAATATATTTTCGGAGAAAAATGTTGACATGTTCAATACTTTTCTCCCCGCTGAAAACGGCTATAGACGTCAATGGCAGTGAATGAGTTAAAATAGCAATCTTACAAACTGAATCTGTCATCATTAACTATCTGGCAGTTTCTTTAAAAATTACAGCACTATGTGTGATAATGTTGCACATACAGCACACAGCTAGCGTGGCGCGCCCTGCCTCCGCAGTGTGAAGCAGCGAATGATTAAATAATGAGGAGACGTTAATGCTGCCTCTGGCAGGACGTGCTGCCGTTAATATACGGCCACTTACAGCAGACAGTAAGTGACTGCAGACATTAAGAACAGGCGAACACCTCTGGACATAAATATTCACACTTTTCAAGTCAACTGGCCTGAGAGAACATCGTCACATCAGTCAGCGGGGCTGAAATACGCCCGCTGCTCTTTTCAGACATCTTTAATGGGCTTTTCATTCCGTCGCCTCTTTGTGCTGACAAAAAGGAAAACACATCTTCTTAATTGAAACACTTTCAGTAACTATTGTCTCCTCCGGCTGTGTTACCCTGACACATTCACTACTGATATTTTACAGCCATGCTGATTGGATGTATGATTATTTTATAAATGACAAAACGATAAATTCTCCCTTTTTTCTCCTCACAATACACTTTCAGCTGGCAGGTTCAACTTTATTTATTTCACAGTGCCTGTGGGAAAGTCCACCAGGAGAAAATAAATAAACAGAAAGGCCGTTTTCCAGATTTTGGCGCAGCTGTGATGGATGGTGCAGGATAGAGGAAGCGAGAAGTTGTCCGAGTCACGAGTAAATGTGTAAATGCATGGGTTGCATCTCGTTTAAAAGATTGACTTACTTGCAAAGTCAAAAAACTACTTCAGAAAATTAGCAACAGTACGCCAGCTTCTGTTAATTATCCTGAAACGTGCTGTGATGTTCACAAATCAGATGAACTCTGAGCAGCAGATGGAAAGCAGGGAAGGAGTGTCCATCACTGGAAGCAACTTAAAATATCATCATTGTTTATTATGTTTATTAAAATCATTTTATTTCAGTTTAGTGCTCAGTTTGCTGATCTCCACATGTTAATTTGAGTTTTGTATTTATTGTGCGAAATTGTTTATGAGCTCTGACAAAGTCATCAGACCTCCATTTAATCATTTAAAGTAATGATCTTCTCCAGGTTTCTGAAGGTCTTTCATGTGTTTCTTGGGAAATTTATCCACTTTTTATATTTTCAGTCCAGTCTTTGTTTTCATATTTGTTTCAGAATAATGTATTTTCCGTTTGCCTTCCTATTTTCCTGATGTTTCAGTAAATGAGGTGGCCATGTTGCAAGAAAAAATGCTAAATCGGGAAAGAAGATTCTGCTGACCCAGAGTCACACAAGAACATTAGCTCAGCCTCACAGTTAGAATTATAAACATTAGAGGTCAGAAGAAACGCATAAAACAGCAGGTATACCGTACCGTACCGTCTTCTTCCGCCTATCCAGGATCGGGTCGCGGGGGCAGCTGCCTAAGCAGGGAAGCCCAGACTTCCCTCACCCTGGCCACAGCCGCCAGCTCATCCGGGGGGATACCGAGGCGTTCCCAGGCCAGCTGGGAGACGTAGTCCCTCCAGCGTGTCCTGGGTCTCCCCCGGGGTCTGGTCCCGGTGGGACGTGCTTGGAACACCTCACCAGGGAGGCGTCCAGGAGGCATCCTGACCAGATGCCCGAGCCTCCTCATCTGGCTCCTCTCTATACGGAGGAGCAGCGGCTCTACTTTGAGTCCCACCTGGATGACCGAGCTCCTCACCCTATCTCTAAGGGAGAGCCCGGCCGCCCTGCGGAGGAAACTCATTTCGGCCGCTTGTACCCGCAATCTCGTTCTTTCGGTCATGACCCACAGCTCATGGCCATAGGTGAGGGTAGGAACGTAGACGGACCGGTAAATCGAGAGCTTCGCCTTCTGGCTCAGCTCCTTCTTCACCACGACGGACCGGTGCAGTCTGCATCACTGCAGACGCCGCACCGATCCGTCTGTCCACCTCCCGCTCCATCCTTCCCTCACTCGTGAACAAGACCCCGAGATACTTGAACTCCTCCACCTGGAGGAGGACCTCAGTCCCGACCCGGAGAGGACACTCCACCCTTTTCCGGGCGAGGACCATGGTCTCGGATATGGAGGTGCTAATTCTCATCCCGGCCGCTTCACACTCGGCTGCAAATCGCTTCAGCGAGAGCTGGAGATCACGGCCCGATGACGCCAACAGAACCACGTCATCTGCAAACAGCAGAGACCCGATCCTGAGGCCACCAAACCGGATCCCCTCAACACCTCGGCTGTGCCTAGAAATCCTATCCATAAAGGTTATGAACAGGATCGGCGACAAAGGGCAGCCTTGGCGGAGTCCAACTCTCACCGGGAATGGATCCGACCTACAGCCGGAAATGCGGACCAATCTCTGGCACCGGTCATACAGGGACCGGACAGCTCGAACAAGGGGGTCCGACACCCCCGTACTCCCGGAGCAGATGGAATGCAGGCAAATTTGTGCCCAAAGCAGAGTTGTTTTGGTACTTTATGATACGGGACTTTCGCGACTGCTGTACTGTAGCCACGTACAGTCTGTACGGTACAGCCAACGTCATCACATAAATTCGCCAGTCAACCCAGGTTTGGTGTTCCCACTGCATGACGATCGGAGCAGAGCTGTTTGAAGATAATCTTAGCCGAGTCATTTCCCAGTGAGTCTTTCCCACTGCCACTCAAAGCTGATTGTTCATGCGTTTAAACGGGTTTTTTGGCCGGTGGGAAAGGGGTTTATAAGGCATTATCTGCAGCAAAACTCCATTTCATCATTACTTTAAAGGATAAGTTTATTTTTTTCCAACCTAGACCTTATTTCTAGGAGTATATATGTGCATTTACTCACCGGTAAAGTTTCTACATCACTTTGAGTCCTTCGGAAGATATCGCGTTGAGCTGCCCTTCAGTGTACATCCAGTAATAATGGAGGAGTTGGGGCAGCCACTATATAAGACACTATCTGCAGCAAAACTCCTGATTTTCGCCAATACTTTAACTAGAATGAATGAACGAACGACTACTTTTAACTTTCCGTTAGTTATCAGCGTGTTCTACAGACTTTTCAGGGCCATGCGTTCAGGATGCGCATTTCCGTAGCACAGCTGAGAAGAGCAGTGCCGTGGTGCGGCTCTTCCGGAAGCTAATCAGAAGTGCTGCTCTTTAGCATATGATAAAGAAGTTAATGAAGTCCTAATGCAGGGGTGTCAAAGTGGTTCCAGAAAGGGCCGTGTGGCTGATGGTTTTCTTTCCAACCAAGCAGTAGCACACCAGACTCCACTCATCTCATCAAGTGAGTTCAGTCTTAACCTGAAGACTTGACGAGATGAGTGGAATCTGGTGTGCTACTGCTTGGTTGGAAAGAAAACCAGCAGCCACACAGCCCTTTCTGGAACCACTTTGACGCCCCTGTCCTAATGAGTTGAGAGTTACAGACCTGTAGCACAGTTGAGTTCGGCTGTGTGGTGTTTTCAGTCAGGCAACCAGTGGGCAACTCGCTAGCACTGCTCTAGCCGGGGAACCGGATGTGGCGGTGAATAACCACAGAAGTGTTGCGTTAAGGTTGTACGTTTTTAACAATATAAAATTGTTATAAACGGCGAGAAACTGTGAACCAGACTCCACTCTTGTGTGCCTTAGCGGTCATAAAGTGGTGATCTGAGTTGTCTGCTGCTCCGAGCGGACCTCTGAGCGTACTCCAAGCGAACTCTCTCTTCCTGCTCTCCTCCTCTTTAAAGGACCCCGGTTAGGTCCAGCCTCCCACGCTGGCTTGTAGTCTACTTCCTGTTTCCCTTCCATTGCTATCAGCTGTGAAGCGCCCTAACTGAACTACAAAACTCATCAGCCCCTGCATTCTTATTTCACACGTCGCCTTTTAAATTAACCTTGTCCAGTTATTTTTAATCTAAACTCTTATCCTGCCACGTAGTCTTAAAACTGTCAGTCGGCTACCACAGCAGCTCGATACCCAGACAACAACAAAACTTGCGAAACTCTGAACTCATTCTATTTACATTATTGGTGAAATGAAGGAGTTTTGCTGAAGATAACGCCTTATAGAAAGGCCCACTCCTGCTGCCCTGTTTCAATAAAATGACAATTAGACAAATTAATTACACATTCTCCTTCTCCCACACACACACACACACACCTCCCTTGCTATTCATTATAATTGTACTGTATAACCTGGCCTGGCGCTGCTGTGAGGAAACGGTACGTTGGGGACACTGGGAGCTATCATGGTGTCAGAGGCCACCACCAGAGGAACCGTTCAGATCCAGGGCCCACACCACAACCACAGGATTGCAGAGCAGGACCCCTTAGCCACCCCGACAAGAGGGCTCCCCAATGGCAATAACCCCATAGACCAAAAAGCAAAGCTCCCAGCGTGGACGACTCACATTAAGGAGAACACAGAGTAAATCAAATGAACATGTCATGGTAAGGAGCAGTTCAAACCCTAAAAACAGATATAAAAACCAAAGGAGAGGATAAACAAAGGATTTGTTTTTAAAAAAGAACAAAAAGGCGACGAACCAAGAGCGCGGTCAGTAGCACGGGCTACCGGAAAACCATCTGTGGAGCAGGAGACACAATGAGGGCAGGTGGAAGAATAAGCAGGACTTTCAGGAGAATGCAGGCTAGCCACAGTAGGAACGACGATCTAGCAAGGAGGGGAAGACCAGCCAGGCTTAAATACCAAGCCAGCAATCAGGTGGAACGAGGCGCAGGTCAGCTTCATCAGCCTTGGAACCAGTCCAGATCCTGACAGTACGTAAGTAAGAGCAAATAGGAGCTTGAGTAGCCTAAGTAGACAAAAAAGTAACAGAAACAGCTGATATAATGTGCCTCAGTAAAATCAAAACAATATAACACAGCTGAAAATAAATGAATAAATAAATAAAACAAACAACATAAATGACAAATTAATTAAATGCTTTACTAAAAAGGTCTTGAGCCTCTTTTTTAATAACATAAACAGTCTCTGCAGCCCTGAGGTTCTCTGGCAGGCTGTTCCACAGACAAGGGCCCTAATAGTGGACCCCCACTGTGGGTTTTTGTCCTGACTTTAGGGACAACTTAAAGGCCGGTACCAGAGGACCTCAAGGTCGGCAAGGATTCATAATTTAAAAGCAGGTTAGATAAATAAGAAGGCCCAAGACTATTAACCACTAAAAGAACCTTAAAATCAATCCGGAAACCCACGGGGAGCCAATGCAGCGACTTTAAAACTGGTGTTATGTGAAAGCTTCTTGCCTTATAACCCACTTTTTTTCCTTGGCATTCTAGATCAGGATGAGTTGTGTGGCCCTCCATGATCTCACTTTTATTGGATAAGTGTATTTATGTTTACAACTTGTTTTTAGTGCCTCTGGATTTTATTGATTTTACTTCTTAATTTTACCTGTTGGCTTTTGATTGTGTTTGTTATTCTGTGACGAGTTAGTTTCACTGTACTTTATTTTACCTGTGCGGCACTTTGGAAACAACTCTGCTTGTATAATGTGCCATAGAAGTAGACAGTTAGATTGGATTGAATAACTAAGGTGACACATTTATAGATACATGTACTGTAAGCAGAAAGATATTCTTTCTGGTTTTTGTCTTTTTTGTTTGCTTCTTTTTGTCATTTTCAGCCAGAAGAAAGCTGCTTTTCAAATAGAAACATGCTTAAAGTTGAAATTTAACACAGAATACGATCATTTTGGGCTGAACTGTAGGGTTCAAACTGAAATATTAAGGGTGCTCTAACTTTTGATCATAAAATATCATTGATATTTTATTCTAATTCATTTTGATTAATCTTATTGGCTATTTATTTGTTCTTTCCATACATTTTATTGAGACTGGAAGTATCAGCAGTTTTTCCCAGTGTTTTCCCGGGAAATTGGGCCGCAACTGCCATCTGTTCAGCTTTTGATCCGTATGGGCATAAAGTAACAATGAAACTCTTCAAAGAGCATCACTTTGTCCGGAGTTCATTAGCGGAGAAGCAGTTTTACAGCTACAGCTCTCCTAAACAGCCAGCCTTCAATCCATCTTTCGCCCCTCAATAAGCTAATAGTTCTAATGTGTCAAAATTGATTTCTAGGGGCCTTCAGCATCCTCCTCCTCCTCCCACAGCTCTGTCTCATCCTCTCTCTTCACTCATCCTCGTCCAGGGGATTTATGACCTGTGTTGGTGCTTCAACCCCCCCCCCCCCCCCCCCCCAGTAAACCTTTGTTTAATGTAAGGTTTGTTCTCTCAGCTAAGTGGAGAGAAAAATCACCATCTTCAGCCAGACAGGCTGACTTAGCCGAATAAAAGGTTCATGAAAGGTTTTAAGAATTTCATATCCTGACACTTCTACATGTCAGTGACATCGTTGGCAGATGTTTTAAGGAAATAGCTTTAAAAATTCTTAATACAATCAGATTTTGATGTACAGGAAAAAAAATTGGTGATTTCTCAACAACTTTCCTTCCCGGAATAAAAGACATACGTATCATATACTGCAGTGGTGAACCGTGAGCTCCACAGCTGGGCCTTTACCTCAGCCAACAGGGCCAAAAAAAAAAAACATCGATAAAACTCCCTGTAGCAAGACATCTATTCAACTTTACCACTAGAAATCTGAATATCATTTAGGTTTCATAGATGATCCAATAAACGTGCTCTGCAAAGCCAGAATCTGTAAATATAAAACGAGTTCACCCTGAAAAACATATCTGAGAATATTATCATCCATAACAGATGCTGCTGACAGCAGCATCACCATGGACAGCGCTCTGAAACCATGACGCAAAGTTTTACTAAATACCCGTCTTCATAACCCTTCGTTCTTCTTTTGTTTTTTTTTTTTTTATTCTTTTTTTTTTCCTTTTCCGCGACCCCCGCCTCTCTCCTTCTTCTTTTTTTCTCTTGTTTTCTCTTTCTCCCTTTTTTCTTTTCCTTCTTTTTTTTTTTTTTCCCCTTTTCCTTTCCCCCCCCCCCCCCCTTTTTTTTTTTTTAACTCGACGCGACCCCCTCTTCCCTTTCTCTTTCTAGAACCGACTACTCCAGTAATTATATCATCTTTAATGCATATAACAGCAAATTAAAGTCTTACAGATCTGGGCTTGAAAAAGTTCCCCTTTCAGCCGACTGCCAGCCACTTACCAGCGACTTGTCTGCTAATTCAATCGCACAGAGAAACACCTTTGTGCCCAGGGGAAACGATTTCAGAGCATAAATGAACGCCTGGAACAAGGATGTTTCTACACGCCGAGTTTGGACACTGTACGTGATGATGTATTTGCGGGACAAGTCGTTCAGCCAGTGATAGTGCAGTAATGGTGCACTATTAGTGCAACACTTCTGGCAGAAAAAGGAGGAACTTTTTCATGCCCAGATCTGTAATTTACCACAACACCTCCTAAATTCTCTACACAGTAAGGGACGGACAGAGGGAAAATAAAAACCTTTAGAAAAAATCCAAACCTTGCAGGGATCGGCTAACAAGAGTCAGTTCTCGCTGGACGTTTTACCAACGACCTCCACAATAAAGACCAAAAAGCCAACAGTTTCCTGGACCAGAACATTAATCCATGTGAATAACAGCTGGTTTCTAACACAGGCCTACCTTACTAGATGAAAACCAAATCCATCTGCGGGTCTTTCTTTGTGAAGTGGACGATGTCAGCGTCTTAATTACAGTTTATCCATTGGTGTGAAATCCATAATAAGTCCCTTCTCTGTGGCATCAGTACCAAAGCGTTCCTGTGCAGTTCTGTTCCTGGTGCGTCTTGATGCACTTCAGGGCCAAGAGAGCGCTCAACAACAGAGGAGGTGGACACGGGGATTAATTTTTCTTTCCACTCTAATTCTGGAGTTGGTTGTCCATTTTATGTTAATTGTTGCTTTTGAAAAGTGTTTTTAGCAGCTAGCCACAAAGTCACTCTCGTTCAACTCATTCAACTCTCGCGTGAGCTCTTACCGCTCTGCTCAGATAGCTGTGACGTTGTTAGGACTTCACAAAGGCCGAGAGATGAAGTTTGTCTTTGTCCTGCCCACACAAAATCAAACTGTGATTGGTCAATTTGCCAATCACTCTCCAAAACCAGAAAACATACATTTGCCTGCACCAGGGATTCATGAAGGCCTGACCGGGTCTTGACAGAGATGGATGATTTTGATTGGATAACATCTTGACAGTTGGCTTTATCTTATAACGCAGACGAGAGAAAATGTATCAAACATATTGATTGTTCAATTATTAAATAGATTAAATTATATATGTATACATATATATATAAATATATATATATATATACTATATAAAATAAAACTTTTAACTTTTTAATTTTAAATGAGAGATTTTTTTTTCTCTTAATTTTTTAAGGCCTTCTCTGAAGGCGTAGAAGGCCCTGAGAGTTCACCACTGATATACTGTATCTGTTGTGATTCAAGTATGAAGATTTATGCTTTCACAAAATTTAGTTATAGTGTTAATTTTGGATAAAAGATGGTACACATCCACAGTTGGTCGAAAATAAATCTAAATCATAAAGGGACTAGAGGCAAGATTAAGAAAATAAACTCGCGACTGGCACTTCAGGTAACTGCAGCCACGAGCCAAGCCGTCACAGGAGCGTGCACAAACTGAAGCTATAATGTTGTTTACTCACCTTTTTCTCCGTAGTTACACTTTTTAGTGTCTTTCAGTTGATCTGGATCGTTTGCTGATGGCAGAAGAATCCATAACTGTCGCTTACAGTGTTTGAATTTACTGCGACCGTCTTCTTCCTGTATCAAACCTGCGGATGCAGCGTCATTTGACGTCACATCCGAAGGGCAGCGCGGGAAATTCAGCCACCGAATTGCAGCGTATGATGCAGCACACAGCCTGTTAAAGGCAACGGAGAGAGACGTGGGTGGAAACGTTCCTTTTGGTTTTTAATGCTTCATCACCCATAAGTATTAAAAAAATTGGGCATGCGTGTTTAATCTTTCGTAATGCCGGCCTCTGGTCCTTTTAACTTTTAATTATCAATGATGCATCTTAAATTACAAATGCACTGGTAATATTTTATTTCCTTATTGCTCAGTCCTAATAACAGACTCAGAAAATGTGTTTTCAGGTTTTTTTTATATTTGCATCTTATATTGATGCACAATTTTTTTTTAAAGCATCTTATAGCTCTAAAAATGCATCTATGAATCACATCAAATGTGCACATCATTTGCTTCTGATGAGATTTCATAAATACTGAAATAAAATTTGGAATATGTAGTCTAATTTGTTTTTACTTTTGATTGACTGACATTAACATTTTAAAGTTAAAAGCTTAAGTTGTGAATTTCTAAAATGAGTATTGTTTCTAGTCAGAATTTCACAGAATGTGCTTTATCACAAAGGCTGTTTTCAAAAACAGAGATAGAAGACCAGGCAGCTACAGGAAAGAGATTTACTGCCAAAGAAGTTTGAAGTAGTAGATACTGGGCCTGTAGATGATGCAATCTGGAGGGGAAACAGCAAAGACTGCTGGGGAGGAAGGCAACAGCTGAGCGATGACTGAAAGGTTTTCCTTCAGAGAGGTGTACAGGTACCGAGGACTGCTCAAATCCAGACAAAGAGGTTTCTGGAATCAGGAAATTCACAAATTCTAATGGCCCCTCTTAAAATAAGTAAAAAAAGATAAGATATGTATATATATATATATATATATATATATGTATAGTGTAATAAGCAAAAAATTCTTCCAATGGGACAAGCAAAATTTTGATAAGATTTCTTGAAATAAGATGCATTGCATTAAAATAAGATCTCATATTTCGCTGAAATGTTTCTCTTTAAGTAATTTTGTCTTATTTTGAGTCTGATGTAATGAAATGAAATTAAATGTGATGAGATATTTCATCTAAAAAATTGAAAAATATACCTGCTAAGATTTGAGTTTTTGCAGTGTAGAGAGGAGGCCAACAGTGCAGTTGGAGGTGAGGGAGTATATTTGCAGTTCACTTTTTGTATACTACTGTATATTTCATATACAGTGGCGCACGAAGATTTACTGTATATACACTCCCATTAAAGACAAGGCTAAATTCATAATAGTAATTTAAATAATAAGAAACTGAGAAAATTAATAATGAATTTTAAAAAAAATGTATAAAATATTATTTGGTAAAATAAAACATTGATTTTGAATTGTGGTTTTAAAAATTAATTTAAAAAATCAAATAAACAAAACTGTCACAGATAAATTAGAGCACCTTGCTCATGAACAGTGGACCAAAATACATGTCAGCAGGTGCAGAAATCTGATTGGACGTTACAGAAATCACTTGAGTGCAGTGCAATGTAGATGTTTTGTCAAAGTGATGAACCAGATCTCCCAAAACCCACCTTCTCCTCTCTATATTTCTGGCAGTTTTCAAAGCTTATGTTTAGGATGTTTATCGTCGAGTATAAAAACAAAGTTACGCCACTACTGGGGTGATTTGAAAAGTCAGTTTCAGCCATACTCGGTATCGGCAAGTACTCAAATGTACTTGTTCTCTGTGTCAAAAAATGTGGTATCGGGGCATCTTTATTTAAAAAAAAAAAAATAAACATCAGGAACCTTATGGAAAAACTAAATGTACAGTAACCTGAAAGTGGACGATTTTGAGGGCTCCTCCTGAAAGTCTCTAAGGGGGCTCCTCTGCTTTTCGGGGGAGCCGCGCTCCTCTGAGTTCCCCCCTGATCCCAACCATGATTGCAGTGTTGCAATGATAGTTTAAGCATCCTGAATGCTGTTGTGGTCAATGTTGTGTTCCCCCTAACACCTGTTGCTTATTGTTTAGGTTTTATAATCTGGACGTCAAAGATGTCTCGCGTGATATTAACTCTGATTTTGGATAATAACTCAAAGATACAGGGACATTCGTGTGTTCTTGCTACTGGAATTGAACCTTTGACCTGAGGCTGAGGCAGGCAAAGTAAACAGAGTACCTTGATGTGTTCTTGTCTCCATACTGTAAATGTTCATGAAAGTGTAATTTGCTAATTGCTGTGTGTCAAACATGAGATTACAGAGAAGGAGAGGAAGGGCGTTGTTGTGGTTGATAGTCAGACAAATATGTCCGAACTGTGTCTGAGTTCTTCCAGAGGGGATCTGAGGAGCTTGGAAATGTCAGGAATGCTTAGCATAACCTTGTGAAGCCTTTTGCTTCAAACCCCCACACTCATCCCTGCAGCTCAAAGGTTATCTGTTGTTTCACACTGAAACACACCTCTGGCTGAGCCACGCTGGTGTGAATCAAATCCTCCAGACAGAAGCTGAACACAAAGCTCCACACTGAGGGCTCCAGCCTCTGCGTTGGTGTCTGGAGTTCATAATCACTGAGTTTACCGGGTTGTTGAAGAGTGTGGCAGGTATCCAACTGAAAGTGCTGTGTTTAATCGAATGAACACACACACCTTCCTGGATTGTGATTTTGATCCTTGGCATGGGCATAACTCCATGTTGGCTCTCCACTCGTGTCAATGGCACCTGACCGATGGATCACATAAGCCACTTTTACACATGCATGGCAGTCCTGAAATCTTGCAGCGATGTTCTGGTGAGGTGGCATGTGGGAATGCTAATGTCTGCAGGATTACTTCTTGTGGAGATTTTCCATCCAACCCCCCCCCCCCCCCCAACAACAAAATAGATTTTTATCAAGGCAATGTTCATTAAGGTGCCTCTGCCACTGTTCTCACTATCCACTGTGGTTCTCTCCAGACAGATGTGCCTTCCACATTCCCACTGATATTTTTATATACACTACTCACAAAAAGTTAAGGATATTAGTTTTTTTAAACTTTTTACCAAGATTTTCAATGCACATATGTTTTTCAATGGTTAAATATTTATTGCACATCATGGAGTGTCTCAATCAGCGCATTGGCATTGACCGCTAACATATGCTAGCTCTACTGAGCCGGTTTAATCGTGGCCTCACACGCATGACCAGATCATAACTGTCATCAGGGAGTGAACAGCTTGGTAGCATGCTACAATATACATTGATAGTAATATCTGAATAATTTCATCAATGTTCCTTACATCAGTACAAACCAGCCTCTGCTACGGCAGGGGTCTCCACCGCTTCGTTCTCCACCATTATTCAGCTCTGACAACAGTTCAAAAGTCCCGCCTCTTCCGCTATGTCAGCAAGATGGCGCCATTTAGTGCGAGAAGTGTGCTTTTTCTCGCACGGCATTTATTAGGGCAACACCCTGGAACTTTTCAGAGCTCTGAATTTTAGCTTAAGTGACAGTGTGAACGCACTATGCTCTCAAAAATAGTGTTCAAAGAGCTCAAGTGCACTGATTGAGACACAGTTCATGGTGTTCTCCAAAAAGATGACTAACTACAAAAAACCAAAAAAAACAAAAAAAACAAAAGTAGTGTCTAAACTGTGACTTGACCACTAAATATTCCGGTTTAATGACATCTTGTTTCTAAACCGTCCTCTTCATCACTCTGTTCACATTTAGATGTCATCAGACCAAGACCATACCGAAGACATGACGAGTTATTGAAACATTGTCATTTTTATGCTGTGGTATAGCCACCATTAGCTGAGTTTCCATTACATTTTTTCAAAAAACAAAAGTGATATTTCTTCAGTTTTGAAAAGGTACAATTGCTATATGTAGTAGGGCTTGGTAATTGGAAGGTTGCCAGGCAATTTACAGTTTATCAAGGCGATTTTGAAAAACCCCCCCCCCCCCAAAACAAAAACAAAAAAAAAGAAAACTGTGCTCTACTGTGCATTAAAGGTAGAGTCCGAAGTCCCTCCAGCGTTTCTGTTTGCAAACAACAGTATTCAAACTTAGCGCTCCTCCCTCTCAGGCTAATGGCCGCCTCGTTCTAGCTAGCCTATTCAACTTCAAGCTTCTCCTTCAGAGCTCAGAAACGGGTACAAGCCAAACTATTATTAACCCTGGTTTTCCAAACTGCATTATCTGAAGCTCTTACCTTTTTCATCGGTGCATCCACGGTGTTTCCTTTCTTTCTTTTTTTTTTCCTTCGAGAGTTTGAGTGACTGGTGTCTGCTCCAATCATGAGCTTATTTCCACACAGCGTCATGCTCTTAGCTCTGTCATTGGCTGCTGATATAAACAGAAATCTCCACCCAGAAACGTCCCGACCAGACCAGAACAATATAAAAGAGCGAATTACAGGCATTGGGAGAGAGAGGTTGCATTCAACCGCACCACAGCACGGGAGAAGAGGCCCAAAGGCGGGGTTTGAGATGGATTTCACTTGCTCAAGTCTTACGTTTATTTTTTACGGGGGGAACTCCGGACTATACCTTTAAGAGATGTTTCTGGAGGAAATACTTAACTGTTGGAGAAGCCCCGTTTACAAACAGACCTACAATCCACATTCCCTCTCCTCTCCTCTCAGCGCAGGTACATGTCAGCAGTCCTGTGACAAACAGGGCGCATCTCTTTGATTCGTACCGATGCAGCCCGTTTGCTCATGCTTCGGGGTCGTTCAACAGAGTAGACTAATTGCAAAGAAATAGTTTTATGTATAACTACTGAAATGTTCACACAGGGGCTTTCATAAGTTCCTACAGTGTTGCGGCACTTTGCAGGTTAAAAGTTAATGACAGACTTGAAGTGAGGAGGAGCAACACGTCTGCGGCTTGTCAGCGCGCTGAACTGAGCCGCTTTTAGAAAGTTTGATCCATTTGTTAAAGCATACGACAATAAACTCAACATAATATGTAATACACCATTCATATTTAAAGACGCAACACGACGATGTGCTGGTTTAATGTTAGTGCAGCACGTGCACCTGTGCAGGGTTCACAGGGCTGCTGCCGTGATGTGACGCGACAGAAAAAAACAAAAGACTGTTACAGTAATTAAACTGTGTTTACCATTACTTGGTGGGTAAAAACGAAGCACACATTACATTATCTGCTGTATCACAGTTTATTTAAAATCTACTGAATTGGTTTTATTTGCTGTCCAACAGATAAAGAACCAAACGTTCCCATGATTCAGACAAATGGAGAAATAGCCAAATAGTTTCCTATTAGACATTCATAAATGATCAATTCCTCATTAATTTGGTGTTAGTTTAGTGAACAAATATATGCTAAATATCTTATTCTTAATGTGACTGGAAGAATGTAGTTGATGAGTGTTCTGTCCTTATTGTGCGTTCTTTTGCCCAACTTGACAGACAGCTAACAGCTTCAATGATCATCTGACGTAGAAGGAGATTTTAAAGGCTTTACTCAGTCTTCTTTCCAATGAACATTTTCTTGTAAAACTGAAAACAGACAAAATGCATATTACAAACTTTTTTTCTGTCTTACTTAATATCCAAACTAAAAGATAAAGTTACATTAAGTATATAAACAAGCTTCCTGCTATCAATGTTGCATGAATCTTTGCTCTAGGGAGCAACAAGACTTTGATTTCAGAAATAATGCAGTTTAACCACATTAAACAGAAAACACAAAACATACAGAATAAACCTGCTTACAAGTTAAACTACAGAGATTCATGTGATCAATTTGCTTATCAATACTCACAAGCAATGTTTCTTCAAGGCAAAAACGTTTGTAGAAGGCATGTACACAGCTGAACAGCATGCTCTCTGAACTAGTGCAAGTTACTTCCTATTTCCTGTCCCAGAAGGCTTAAACTTCCTTCAAAATAAGAGCTCAGAGATGTTTTACCAAAGAAAACCACCAGGAGGCGTTTCAGAAATAAATACATGTCATGACACTCCTCGCCTGGTATAATGAGATACCACTATGATGATAAATGATTCATAACAATGAATGAAATAGGTAACACAACTTAAAAGAATACTGTCAGATACATTCTATGCTTAGTCATCTGGAGACATCAGGAGCACAGTTTCTGTCACAGGTCTCAGGTAGGTTCTAATAGTCCCACGTTTTGAGATCTTAACCTCTATCTTCCTGACTCGCCCATCTTCATCGGGAAAGATCTTGTTGACAAGTCCCATTGGCCATTCATTGCGACTTGCTTGCACGTCTTTAATGAGCACCAAATCTCCAACCTTTAGGTTTGGGTGGGCGACTTGCCACTTGCTGCGGTTCTGAAGTGTTCCCAGGAACTCCCGCCTCCATCTAGCCCAAAACGTGTTAGCAAGGTGTTGTACTTGTCTCCACTGCTGCAGATGAAGATCTTTTCCAGTAAAGTTTCCTGGTGGAGGCAGGGGAGTGCACAACTTCTGGGTAAACAAAACCTCATCTTTCCCTCCCCACCAATTATCCAAAAAAAAAAAAAAATATTACTTTACCCCCCCATCACCCCCAAACCAAAAAAAAGAAGCATAGAGGGTGTCAAGAGGAATGGTGTGTCTGGATCTGTTGTGATCGGGGTAAGAGGTCGCGCATTAATGATGGCAGTCACCTCTGCCATGAATGTGGAGAGAACTTCATGCGTCAAATGGGTGGACTTAGCCTGAAGGAGCATTGCATCCAGGATACGGCGAGACAACCCGATCAGGCGTTCCCAGCTGCCTCCCATGTGGGAAGAGTGGGGAGGGTTAAAGATCCAAGTGCAGCCTTCTTCACCCAAGTATTTCCGAATGCTTGATACATTGGGATCAGTCAGCAGGAAACCCAGCTCTCGGCAAGCCCCAACAAAGTTGGTCCCACAGTCAGATCGAATCTGCTTGGCGGGCCCTCTTAGACTGAAAAACCGTCGCAAGGCATTGATAAAGCTTGAGGTGTCCATTGATTCAACCAGTTCAATATGCACAGCACGTGTGCTGAGGCACGTAAACAGAACTGCCCATCTTTTACTATTTGCCTGGCCTCCTCTTGTGCGGCTCGTGACTACAGGCCAGGGACCAAATATGTCTAAGCCCAAAAAGGTGAAAGGAGGCTCGGTGTTGATGCGGTCAAGGGGCAGATCTGCCATTTTCTGCTCATTTGCTCTTCCCCTGAGCTTATTGCAGACAATGCAGTTGTGAATGACTTGTTTGATTAGTCTTCGAGCTCCCATGATCCAGTATCCAGCAGTACGGACTGCACCTTCTGTAAAGATTCTTCCCTGATGCTTTACTCGCTGGTGGTGATATTCCAAAAGCAGTCTGGCGATGTGACTGCTGCCTGGAATAATGAGAGGGTGTTTCTCTTTGTAGGCAATATCCATGTGCTTGAGCCTTCCACCAATCCTCAAGATTCCTTCATCATCACAATAGGGACTAAGAGCCCTCAGAGGACTTTGCCTTGGGAGGTCTTTTCCTTTAGAGATACAGGCAAGTTCCTCTTGGAATGTCTCTCTCTGCACAGTTTGATAATAACTGTCTCTGCTTTTGTCAGTTCTTCAACTGTGCGAGGCAGTTTGCAGTGATGCCATGAATGACAAGCGGACTCTTGACATTTTTGAAAGCCATAACAATGGAATGAGCAAGCTTGTAGCCCTAACAAGCTTTCTCCAAGATGAGAACCGGCTGAACCTTTGAGATCCCAGCTGAAACTTATCTGTGGATAAGGAGTCACAACGTTCGTATTTCTCCATCAGAGTCTGGGTCCACGAGGTCGTAGGTTTCTGTTTCTTGTGTTCCATCACCTTCCAGCAAGAAGGAGGTCCTTTAAGCCATGCGCTATCACTCAGCTTGGCTGCTGGACAGATCGTGTACCTACGTCAGCAGGGTTGGAGCTTGTGGAGACATAGTGCCACTGTCTTGGTTCTGAAACTTTCCTGATACGCTGCACCCTGTTACTAACGTACACATAGAACCTCTTTGTCTGGTTGCTTATGTATCCCAAGACAACACGGCTTCTGTGTAAAACTCAACAGCGTCAAAAACAAGGTCTAGCTCGCTCATGATGACTTCCGCTAGCTCTTGGCCAAAACAGCAGCACCCAATTCCAGTCTTGGGATGGTATGAGCAGATTGTGGTGCTAGTTTTGCTTTTCCAAGGACAAAGCCCACTTGCGACTTCCCGTCAGCATCAGTTACCTTAAGGTAGGCAACTGCTGCAATGGCCTTGGTGGAAGCATCTGAGAAAACATGTAGCTCCTTTCTAATTGCTGTTGAAATTGTGACAGCAACATAAGGTCTTGGTATAACTAGATACTTGAGATCATCAAGAGAGTTCCTCCACTCATTCCACTCAGCTTCCCTCTCTTTGGGTAGGGGAGAGTCCCATTCAAATGCCTCACTAGAAAGCTCTCTCAGCAGCATTTTCCCTTGAATTGTTACTGGTGCAGCAAATCCCAACGGATCAAAAGTCCGTTGACTGTGGACAACACCCCTCTCCTTGTGAAAGGCTTTGTTGTATCACTGACCTGAAAGGTGAAAGCATCTTTCTTTAGGTCCCATCTAAGACCAAGGCTTCTCTGAGTGGGTGTTATATCAGCATCCAAGTCAACTTCGTTGAGGCCCTTGGCAAGGTCATCAGAAGGGAATGCATCAAGAACCTCAGAGCTGTTGGATGCAATCTTGTGGAGACGAAGGTTGGACGTAGCAAGCAGCTTCTGAACTCGTTTTAGCAGATCTATAGCTTCCTCTGCTGTGGGTTTCGAAAGCAGCCCATCATCAACATAGAACCCTCTCTCGATGAAGTGTCGTGCATCTGACCCAAACTCCTCCTCGCCATGAATTGCAGCACGTCGCAGACCATATATCGCGACTGATGGAGAGGGGCTGTTGCCGAATACATGAACTTTCATGCGGTACTCACAGATGCTGTTAGCAGGATCATTGTCCTTATGCCAGAGGAAGCGCAGGAAGTCCCGATGGTCCTCTCTCACAACGAAACTGTGAAACATTTGCTCAATGTCTGCAATGACTGCAATGCCTTCTCGTCTGAATCTCAGCAGAACACCTAATAAGCTGTTATTGAGGTCAGGCCCTGAGATGAGGACATCATTAAGAGAAACACCTTGGCACTTTGCACTCGAATCAAAAACTACCCTAATCTTGCCTGGTTTTTGGGGGTGGTACACCCCAAAGGTGGGTAAAAACCAGCATTCTTTATTCTCCTCGAGTGGGGGAGCTAGTTCAGCATGGTCACGATCAAATATGTTCTGCATGAAGGCAAAAAAGTGTGTTTTCATGTCAGGCCTTTTCTCCAAGGTACGCTGTAAGGAGGACAGTCGTTTCATGGCCTGGTCCCGATTGTTTGGTAGATGTTGACGGGGTGTCCTGAACGGGAGCGGCGCAACCCAGCTATTGGCATCATCCATGTACACCTCTCTGTTCATGATGTCCAAGAAGAGTCTGTCTTCGATGGAAAGTCCGATTTTGTTGTCATCCTTGGATGTACTAAAGATTGTGCTTCCAAGAGTGCATGCATTGGTGGAGAGGGTTTCAGTGGTGGGAAAGACCTTGAGCTCAGACCTGCAACCATAATTCTCTTTCACACGAACAAGGTTTGGACATGGACTGAAGCAAGAAGGACGTTTGTTTTCTAGCACACAGGTGCGGTAAGTGTGAACTGCAGGAGGCCTGTGAACATCACCTAAACACACCTCTCCAATGACAACCCATCCCAAATCCAATTTTTGTGCGTATGGAGCGTCACGAGGACCATTTCTCTGTTCCCGAACTTTGTGTACTCTCAGTATGTCACGACCCAAAAAAGGAGGATCTCAGCTTCAGGGTCAAGAGGGGGAATGGAATGGGCCATAGATTTGAGATGTGGGTGGTTTAAAGCCACGTCAGGTGTTGGTATCTCACCTCGGTCACTTGGAATGTTGTTGCACTCGATCAGTGTCGGCAGTGTAACTGTTGTAGTTCCATCCAGTGATTCTACCACAAACCTTTGGCCCTTCTCCCTGTCATTTCTGTTGTACCAGCACATGTGCGCAGTGTGAATGGAGAGTCTGAGCCCTGGATGCCATACATATCAAAGAAATCAGACCTAGCAAGAGACCGATTACTTTGGTCATCAAGTACGACGTAAGCTTTAGTAGCTCTTTCTGGTTGTGCTTCTGGAAAGACTTTACTAAACAGATTTTGGAACAAGATCTTCCACTCCTATTGTCTCCGCACACTTCAGTGCAAGTAGATGTCACAGTAGGTTGAACTGTTTCCTTTGCTTCCTCACCACCATACTCTGTGCAATGAAGGGGAGGCCAGAATGAAAGCAGAGAGTGATTTTGACTTTCACCTCTACACTTTATGGCTGCTTTGCAGTCCCTGCCATGTGGCTGGTAGAAGAGCAACATCTAAAACAGACCCATTCTCCCCAAAAAAGCCTTGCGCTCCTCAATGGGTTTGTTGCGAAACCCTCACAGCGCTTGGGTGCGGCTTTTTTGAAGGGGCATTGTTTCTCAACATCACACATCTTCTCTTGAAACATCTGGCTTGTCCCTTTCCTTGATATTTCTTCTTTGGGTAGAGCAAAATACTTCTTGTTCTCTTTAAGTAGTGTCTGTTTAAGGTGCTCTTGTTACATGCAAACAGGTAAAACCTATCGTTGCGTGCTTGGGCTTCTTTACACACAAAGTCACAAAGGAAGGAAAAGGGGGGAAGGATACATCATGGTCAGCCTTATATTTAACCTTGAGAAAGCCATTTTTCTTGATGTTGTGTGGTAACTTGTCAACAATTGGAGCGACTCCACGTGCCGTACAAGAAGCCGGCAGGATATATCCCTCTAGTTTAGCGGCTTCTATCTCCCGCAGCAAATCTCCAAGATCTCTCAGCTTTACTGGATCTTTGCTACTGACCTTTGGAAAGTGACTTAGCCTGTCGAAAAGTGATTTTTCGATCATCTCTGGAGACCCAAAACACTCCTCCAAACGCTCCCAGGCTTTGTGTAATCCATCTGCAGGATAAAGAACATGTACAGCCCTTATTCTCTTAACATGTCTCGCAGATTCTTGGCCCAGCCATTTAATGAGGAGGTCCAACTCTTCACTTCATTTAGATTCAGTCCATAATTCGTTCAGAAGAGATTTCCACGCCCAATAATTTTCAGGGTGGCATCAAACTTTGTGAGACCTGAGGTGATGAGGTCCCTGTGAGCCAGATATCTTGCCACATCACTAACTTCAGCAGAGCCACCAGACAGTTGTTGTGGAATAGTTTTCCCTGGTGAATGTTTTATTGCACTCCTATGGTGCTTTATGTGTTGTCGTACAATTTTGTTTTGGAGGCAGCACTGACTTTGACATGCTATTAGTGCTCATTCTCAGCAAGCTTATACCTGCATTTCAGTGCTGTGACGTTGTCTGGGTGGAGTTTCAGGCCTCAGCACATGAACAGTTGCCTCTGTGTGTTCTTGCTCGCAGCTACTGCAGTGTTCTCTTGTGCTTTTCAACATACTGACGGGTTCTTTCAGAGGCTTCTCTGCAACTGTAAATGTATCACTCTTTCCATCCCCTCTGCCGCTGCTTCAAGAACATTAGCTTCAGCTAGGGCTGCTGCAACCTCCTTTTCGTGCTTCAGAGTGTTTACTTGGCTTCTTGCGGGCTTTTTCAACCATAATCTCTATTCCATTTTTGCAAAATCAGCACGTGCTTCCACTTTACGCCCCGCCGCAGCTCTCTGCTATAACTGCTAGATGTGGCTAAGCAACTGATCTGGTCTCCAGAGTGGACAGCTGCAATCCTGCAATTTCCTCTTTTCCTCCATCTTTTATACTCTTAGCCAACGAAGCACGAAAAGAGAGGGGGGGACCGAAGGTTCTTCTTTATTTTTCCGCCCGTTAAGAGGATGCTTTTTTACTGTTCTGTCCTTATTGTGCGTTCTTTTGCCCAACTTGACAGACAGCTAACAGCTTCAATGATCATCAGACGTAGAAGAGATTTTAAAGGCTTTCACTCAGTCTTCTTTCCAATGAACATTTTCTTGTAAAACTGAAAACAGACAAAATGCATATTACAAACTTTTTTCTTCTTACTTAATATCCAAACTAAAAGATAAAGACATAAATATAAACAACTTCCTCTATCAATGTTGCATGAATCTTTGCTCTAGGAGCAACAAGACTTTGATTTCAGAAATAATGCAGTTTAACCACATTAAACAAAAACACAAAACAACAGAAAAACCTGCTACAGTTAAACACAGATTCATGTGATCAATTTCTTATCAATACTCACAACAATTTTCTTCAAGGCAAAAACGTTTGTAGAAGGCATGTACACAGCTGAACAGCATGCTCTCTAACTAGTGCAGTTACTTCCTATTTCCTTCCCAGCTTAAACTTCCTTCAAAATAAAGCTCAAGATGTTTTACCAAAGAAACCACCAGCTTTCAAAATAAAACATGTCATGACAATGTTCACAAAAGTAAAAAAAAAAAAAAAAAAAAAAAATGACAGTGTTCAACTCCTATTCCCCCACCTCCTTATTTTATACCAACGCATTTTTACCATATTTATTTTTTTTTATTTTATTTACCCCACAACGAGGCACGCAACTTCACCCCACAACAACAACCGTCCATGCACATCCGCCCCTCCCCCTTCCAATTTAACTTTTCTACTATCTCCATTTAATTAGCAATCGCACACCAAACGTGTTTCCATTAGAACCCCACTTTACAAAAAACACGTTTTTCGAGCTGCTCTCCTCATCAGGAAACACAAAAATCAGGTAAAGTCCGTTGTCGACCTCTGACACATCAGCAAAAATCACCATGGAAACTCCAACAACGCCGATGCAAACACAAATTTTAACCCCCACCTTCGCAGTGCATTTCTTACTCTTTCCCTTTTTCCGCACCATCCTCTTTCGTTCACTTTAATAGCGCAGCACTTTATCCGTGCACGCAAAATTGTGACAACTGTATTCGTGTGGACAAACCGAGTCGCGGTGACAATGTGGAAACGACATCAACAGCTTTGCCAGCCTTCGAACTACCATCTTAGGCACGTTCTTCAAAAAATATATTCAAATATGTGACTAAAAACTTCCCACACTCCATTTCCATTAATTTAAATACTAATATTCATACAAAAACTGTTAACCCCATTCACACCTAAGCTAAATGCAAAAAAAGTGTTTACATTACACTTTTGTAAAAAATTACTTTATCCAAACATCTGAAAATCCGCCTCTAAAGCTTTTTTTAATATTTAGTTTTTTCGAAATGCTGTGTTCCGCGGTTTAATTCGATATTTAGATTTTGCGATATTCCAGGTGTAATGGAAACCCAGCCAGGTTAGTTTTCTTTACTAAAATTCTTGGAGGAGGAAATTACCACATTATAATTCCAGGTAAATGTCCAACATTCATGACATAATATCGGTAAGGTGAATATTTAACATTGTCCTTAAATTATGAACGAAAGTTGAATATACTTAACTTTTTTAAAATATTTGCAAACCTCATCTCCTAAAAATCTCCTTTTGAAGTGTGCATGAACATACTGGAGAAACAGGAGAGAGCAGCCTGCATTTCTAAAGGTTCATTTCTTTGCAGTCAGTTAACACAAACATCCTAGCTGAATGACAAATATTCATGCTTATACAGTATACATGACTTTTGATGCACAAGCTGCACGCAAGGCCTCACTAAAAAAATAATTCTGGCACAAATTAAATCTACTACATTTAACAATAAAAAACAAGATTGCGTCTATTGATCATATCTAGTTCTTCTTTACAACTATTTGTTCATATCACAAGATATTCCACCTAATTTCCTTTACAAAACATATTTAATAATAATATTAATGGATTCGATTTATATTGCACTTTTCAAGGCACTCAGAGCGCTCACAGTAGATCATTCTTTCACTCCTCATTCATACTTGGTGATGGTAATGCCGCGTTCCATTTTCATCGGAACTGGAAGTGGGAACTGGGGTGACGTCACACCCACCAACTTGCGTTCCAGCTCACTGGTCGGAAAACCAGTTAGCAACCTAGCAAAACAACGTGTTTGCTAAGGCTTTGTTATTAGCCGTTGTTGCACAGCTGTGTTGAGTTCACATATACGATATGAAAAATGTGAATTACACTACAGCAGCTTCCCCTACATCTTATAAACCAATACTACGTTACGATTTTTATGCAACAAAATATTAGTAAGAGTGTAAATAAATGTAACATTACAGAAGCTTCTAAAACTGCTAACACAGCGCCCATCTTTAAATCTGAACTCGGGCTCGTTGCCACTTTCCATGGGAAATCCGACCTCAGGGGGGCGTTCCAGTTGAAACTTCCTACTCGGAACTGGGAATTTCCGACTTCCGAGTTCAAATGGAACGCAGCGCTACGTATGTAGCCACAGCTGCCCTGGGGCAGATTGACGGAAGCGTGGCTGCCATTTCACGCCTACGGCCCCTCCGACCACCACTGGGACATTCACACACATTCATACTGTCAAACCACAGACCCGCGGCGGATACAGATCAAGTCTGATAAACAGGAGGTCCAGATTTTTGACGCCATGTGGGGTCTCAATGTCACCTGCATGGACCCGCTGCGGGTCCTCGGCAGATCAGATTTTACGAGGCTGGAGTTGGTTTAAAAAAAGAGAAAAAGAGATCATCAAAAGAGGAAGAGTACACAGTCCCAGTTTGTTTATGGATCTTCATCTGCGGACAAATGCAAGTATTATAAATGTGGATTTCACTTTTATATGAGGATGAATGAATGACGATGGAAAGCTTTCATGAATAATTTCTGGACAACCGTGTAATTTTGTTTGGATGACATAAATGAGGAATAAAAAGTTGACGTGAAGTGACGTGAATGTGCTAACATTGTAGGTAGTTTTTGGTTATTTATCCAGCTTTTGAATGATAATTACCATAGATACTAGAGAAAGGTTACTTTTCAAACTATAATCAGGCTAATCACATAAATATTTATGACAAAATCTTTTCAGAACCTGATCTGTATGTTTTAGCTGTTGCTTGCAAGATCACGTCGTTTTCAAAATGGACTTCGAGGTTTTGCTAGTATCCTACTTTAACTAAACTGTCGGATCACATATTAAATGGGTAAAGTACTTTTCTATTGGGATAAAGACATTTTTATCATCAAGCTCTTTCACCGCTACATCAGCTTTGGTTAAGAGTTGTGAGACTTGGGGATTTAACTTATTTTCTGGTAGACAACGAGGGACATGTCCACATGAAAAATAAAGCTGATTCGTCATCACCAGAAAAAACTTTCATTTTTGCCGGCACAGAGGGAATGGAGACAACTTGTCAACATTGCAATAACCAAGCGGGGCGGGGCTGTGTTTTTTGGTGGTTTTAGATGCTGTCTGGAAGAACCACGGATGTAAAGATGCCACAGAGGAGGGAATGATGCGCAACACCATCTGCTAGTTCAGTTTGGCTGCGGACAGAAGTCGCCCAAGGAGCTCTGCACCAGAAATAGCTATTCTGTAACTGTTCATGCTCACTGTTATACTGTATTTAACTCTTTATAAAGTTTTAAAACTATACATTGTTCCACAGTCTCATTTACTGTAGCCTCTTTAGCATAATATTGTTGCCTGAAGAGCAGGGGTTAAAAATCCAGCCATACTGTATGACGAGTCCGTACTAGACCCGTGGCTGAATCACAGGATCGTGATCGGATCCACCGTGGATCTGGAGCGAAGGTGTAGTGACAGCTTGAGTCCGCCTGTGCTCCGCATAACACCAGAATTTCCAATCAGAACGCAGATCAGCCGCTGATCCGTCCCGCTGTGCAAGTGGATCCTGCATGACTCCGAAAGGCGGATCCGGGGCGTATGTATCTGCAGCTGCCGCGGTACCGTCCATTTGCTATCTGTAAGGTTAGTTTTATTTGTAACATTATTTTGTTAACACGGGATTTACACAGACAGTCTTGTGTTATAACTGATTTGCTTCGGGTGTTCTGTGGAGTGGATATGATTGTTACTAATGACAGGCTAGAAGATTCCCATTGACTTATGCTAGCATTAGCATCATGGACCACCAGTAACAAGAATATGAGATGAAATAAGATGAAACTGTCTCCAGTAATAAGTGAGACCCTGCCTCACTCAAAAATGAGGCCCTATGTCAAAAATCCTGAACTTCCCCTTTAATTCAGCCAGAGGAGTTCATATTGGACATCTGGCTGCCAGATCGCAGATACTAGCAGGTATTAGCAAACACAAGATCTTTTTAAGTTGTGAAATCTTGCAATATTCGTTGAAGATATTGGTACGATAAAACTGACACCAGAATTTTCCAATATCACATTTTAGTGCCGATACAGCCGATAATCTCAGAAGGCCTACATCTTGTTTGTCTTTTTTTTGTCCTGTCTTTTATTTTAGTGTTGCCACACATGAAGTGATCCTGAAAAAGTAAAAAAAAAAGGGAATTTTTTCTTTTTTTGAATGTTTTTTGCTTCCCTCCACACCTGGTGCTCTATAAGTGCATGACGTGGGAGCAGCAGCTCTGGCCTTTAATCACAATATTTACATCACACAAACCCCCTGACCTCTCACACACTTACATGTTCATATAACACTGAGGAACACTGGTCATGTTTAGCTCCATATGTTTCTCTTTAGAGATACAGGACTTTATCTTTATCAAAAAATTGGTTGTTGAGCCCCTAACACAACTATATGAAACATTTTCATTATTTCTCCCCCATTTCTGGATGCCAACATTTGGCAGCAGCCTCTCAGATGTGAACGTTATGGTAGTTCCACAATTTTCTAAATTTCTTTTGGTTTTTAAAAGCCAGGGAACGATACTTCCACCAAGGCGGAATGAAAGTTTCCTGGATGTAAATTCAGATCTGAGCTGACAGGTGCAACATGTGAAAAGGTTTCAGCATTTATCTTTAGTGTAAATGCCAATGATAAAAGGCCATAAAAGGGTCAAACTTTTAAATACCAAACATGAAAAGTTGTGCAAACATTCATTGAAAAAAAATTAATAAACAAAGAATTATGTCTGTTTCTTATGAAAATGTGGGAATAACAAAGAAGACGAACTCATTTGGTTGACTGAATATGACCTGAAGGGAGACGAGCTACACTTGACTTTCTCATGGCTCCCCTCCCGCCTCGCTGTGTGTTTGATATCAGCTCAGGCCCGTCTTTTTTAGCACCTCCGCTCTGCTGTTAAACGACATTCCTCCCACCTCCGAAGCCCAAATATGTCCACTCGCACTAACCTGTTACCATTAGGCCATTCATCAACGTTCATCTGTCCAAACATGAGAGGTGTTAGAGGAGACGGCGCGGCCAGAGAGGTTTGGAAGCGCTCCAGCAAGCGTTGCCTCTGTGGGTATAAATAGCTCATCAGGTATACTTGCCCAAAGATTTTTCATGTTGCAGATTAGCAGTCATGGTAAGAAGACTGTAAATAAACAATCTGTCAGGCGAAGTTTACATGCTAGTAAAATGCAGCTCAAAGTTATTCATACCCTCAAATTAAAGAAGGAAAAAAAAAATCAGCTGTCAGTTAGATAATTTGAAATTGACAAAAGTAATGATGAATAAAAATTTTGAATTGATTTTTAATTGTGGTTGACAAAAATATTAAAAACAAACACAAAAAATAAAACAAGTGAACAAGCATGATGGGGCTTCGAAGCTAAAATTTTGTTGAGCAACAATTTGAGACAATCACTGCAATCAGGTGTTTTCTCTAATGATCAATAAGACTTCTACACCTGTTGTCAGGTATTTTGGTCCACTGTTCATGGGAAAGGTGCTCTAAAGTGTCTGATATAGTTTTGTTTGGTTGGATTTTCTTAATGATTGTTTTCAACTACAATTCAAAACCAATAATATATTTCCTTTCATTATGATTTTGTAAATTTTTATTTATTATTAGTTTCTTTAGTTATTTGAATGACTATTGTCAATTTAGCCTTTTCTTTAATTGGAGGGTATGAATAATTTTGAAGGATGACTGTATTATTTGCAGAATGCCAGCCAGCGAGGACTGGAGTTGCCTACCCAACACTAAGTAACTAGACAGCAATATGTAGATTTTTATTTTTACCTTCCTGAATGTAGAGAAGATTGACAAAAAGACACGAATGCATTTAACAAAAAATTAATAAATAAATAAAAGCTTAAAATGACTTTATGAGATGTGACATACAACATGTCTGGGTGGTTTCAAGGACATTTAGAAAGAAAGACCAATTAAGAAGCTTTGTGAAACTCAAATATTCCTTTTTTCCTACCATTATTCTGGGTCTATTTTGAAAAATTGTTAAGACTTATTTCATGATTTAATGACAAAAATTAAACTTGCATGACTGATGACATCTTCCCAGATATAATATTCCAGATACTCTTAAAGGTCTACCCAGATTTAAACAGATGGTTTCAATGTCATGGGTGATAAAGGCGCTCCTTAAATTATATCCACTTTAGTTGATATTCTAAACCATCTGTTTGGTATGTAAGGTTCTTGTTTCCCAAATTTTGTGTTCATATGCTGGTTAGCTGACTTGTTTCAAGGGAAGGCCAGGTCAGGTAAAACTTCTGAATTACAGATCATTTAACCAGTGAAATGGCAAATAAAGATTCGATCTTTTTGCAACAACGTGAAGCTCAAATTCTTTGGATTTAAGAGGTTTTAACCGTGCATACATTGGTAAGTAATGAGAAAAGGTCTAGTCCTTTTATAACCTTGTTAAGGTTTTACAGTCTTTTTCTCATTTTTCCATTCATACTTATCAAGTCTTTCTCAATAATACACTATCAGACCCACCTTGTTAGGGCAAGGTTGGATCCATTTCACCTTCAGAGTCCCCTTAATTATTGGTGTCATGAGTCAACAAGGTGTTGGAAACATTACTCAGAGATTTTGTGCCATACTGACATGATAGCATCACACAGTTGCTTCACTTCCATGATAGGAAAGTCTAATTCCACCGAATGCACATTGAGATCTGGTGACTGTGGAGGCCATTGGAGTCCAGTGAACTTATTGTCATGTTCCAGAAAGCAGTTGGAGATGATGTGAGCTTTATGACATGGTGAGTTTTCCTGCTGGAAGTAGCATCAGAAGATGCTCCACTGTGGTCATAAAGGGATGGACATGGTCAGCAACAATACTCAGGTAGGCTGTGGTGGTTAAACCATGCCATAGCAGTACTAAAGGGCCCAAAGAGGGCCAAGAAAATACCCCCTAAAACCATTACACCAGTAGCAGCCTGAAGCCTTGATCCAAGGAAGGATGGATTCATGCTTTCATGATGTTTCCAGCAAATTCGGAGCCTAGCATCGAAATGTGGAGCTGAAATGGAGACTCATCAGACCAGCAACATTTCTCCATCTTCTATTGTCCAGCTTTGGTGAGTCTGTGTGAATTGTAGCCTCAGTTTCCTGTTCTTGGTTTACATGGGTGGCACCCATCTGCTTCAAGGTTGGACGGGTTGTGTGTTCAGATGGTATTCTGCATGCCTTAGTTATAACAGCGCTTCTTTTGACCTCCAGTCTGTCTATTCTTCTCTGACCTCTGACATAAACAAGGCATTTTTACCCAGATTTTCTCTTCTTCACGCCATTCTCCTTAAAGGTAGAGTCCGGAGTGTTCCCCCGTTTCTGTTTGTAAACATTATTCAAACTGAGAGCCCCTCCCCTCGGGCTAACGGCTGCATCGCTCTTCAGCCCCAAGCCTCTCCTTCAAAGCTAGAAAGTGGGTGAAAGCCAAACCACTATTAACCCATGGTTTTTGAACATGCACTATCTAAAGCTCTTTTTGCTGCAACATACTTCCTTTTCTTCGCTGCATCCGCCATTTTTATCAAGAATTCAAGTGAATCTGGGGTCAGCTGCAGTTTATGTTTAATTTTTTTTTTTTTTAAGTTTGCTTCAAATGATGAATTTATCCCCACAGAGAGCTATGCCATTAGATTTGTCATTGGGTGGAAACAATATACAAATCTCCACCCAGAAACATCCCAAACACACCAAAACAAAGGGAAAAGATGAAATGCAGTCAGGGGAAGGGGAGTTGCAAACAAAACTCACCACCACATGAGAGTAGAGGCCCAATGGTGCGGATTTAGCTGGTATTCACTCATACAACTCTAGCGTTTATTTTCAGAGGGAAAACGCCGGACTCTACCTTTAAACACTAGAGATGGTTGTGCTTGAAAATTTCAGTAGAACAGCAGTTTTTTAAAGTGCTTCTTGCACATTTATTGAATTATTGACATTGAGGGCTCGGTCTTGACCAAAAATTCCTCAACACGTGAAGGCTGATTTTCTGATTGGAGGATGACCAATCAACCTGTATCACTGCCAGTCGGATCTTTTTACTTACATGCATCACATGCTACGAAAAAACCTTTGTGACAGAGGTTATGCTGAGTCATGGCAGAGAAAGCACAAGTTTGACTGATGTTAATTTTGGCTTTTATTTCAAGTATCAGGGGTTGTCACGTCATGTGCTAAAGAAGCTTTTGGTTTCTCCAGAGGGAGCTACGTGTTTTACTCCGCTTCTGTGATGCTCAATTAAAAAATACAGTAGAATTACAGGAGTATGTGAATTATTTCTTAGAAATTGATTGCCTACAGTACATTTTGTGTTCAGTAATACTGCTTGTGGTCAAACACAGTCTTTATTCATGTATCAGAGGAAAGTCTTTGACATCCAGTAAGTCTTAAAGTGCTGATGGCACGACCTTAACTTCAGGTAACTTTTCAATACAACAACACAAGACCAAACCAGTAGTTTTGTGCAGTTAGAAGTCAGTCAGACATGTATTCATGTAAATATTGGATGTTTAAAAGGCCCAGTTCGCTAGCAGCTCGCTCTTAGCTAAGAAACCTCTCTCCCTGATGTGATAACAGCGAGATAAGCAGTTGCGGCCAGCTCATTGATTTACACGTATAATCAAAGTGGTGGAACACATGAAAGATAATCCAGAACAGCTAGATTGGAACTGGTTTGAGTGGTGGGATCATCAGCCACTTCACAGGTGTGTGATGATGCTAAGGAATTTTAGGACGTCATACTTTACTGGCTAGAACTGGACTAGAACTGTAATCAGCTGCCTGCAGCTACAAGTCATTCTCCCAGCCCCCAGTCCACTCGGTTCAGCTACATCCCTGCAAGACCCACACCGAGTGGACTCAGAACTGTAAGGAACGGACCCAGAACAGCACCAAGCGGAGCCACAGCTGTTAACTCACTGGTTGCCATTCACGTGTTTACACGTTAATTGTGGGTTTTAATTGGGGGAGCTGTTTTAATCTCTTTAATCTCTGGCAGAGCTTGTCAGAGATAACCAAGTGTTGATCGTCTTTATTTCTATGATTTTAATCAGATCCAGTAGATGGCGGTGTCAGACAAGCTTAAAAAAACCTACCAGGAAGTGGTGTGCTTCTATGGTGCCTCTGTTAGTCAGCACAGGAAGTGTGCTCCATTCTCTCGCAGGGGGAGAGAATATGGCGAATGCTCGTAATCGTAGCAGTTTAGGCGGCGGACATGAGAGGAAAGTTTTTGGAAAAACTGTTACAGTGACACGGTCAATCAAAGACATGATCCACAGATTGAAATACAGCGGCGAAGTGCGCCAGCTGAAAGTGAAAGTAGGTCAAGCAGCGACAGCGGGTGTTTCGCAGTGGGGGAGTGGAGTGGAGGGAGGGATAGAAAGAGAGATGTTTCTGTCAAATGTTATGTTGTGAAACAAACTTGTTGTGGCTTATTTAGCTAGGGAATAATTATTTGCCACCAAAACTCTTTTCTCAGTTGTGTTTTTGTTGTTTCATAGATTTAAACAGCTTTTCAGATGATGAAGGTGTCACTGAAGTAAAAAAATATTGGCAACAAAGACACATTTCCACTTGAAGTGCATAGCTGCATAAAATGCTTGTTTTCTCACCTTTTTGGTCAAAAGAAGGCATTTTCACTGCAACAAACCCTAGTAATCTACAGCAGATTACTAAAGAATAGAAAAAGCTAGAAACAAATGTTTTTTTTCTGATAAAAGAAGAGAGTGTAAGCTTTCCTTTGGTACACTCAGTGTTTGCATAGGCATAGTACACAATATTCTGTGGCTTTACAAAAATCAGTGAAAATGCTTAAAAATCCTGGCAATATGGAGCGCTCTGCTCGGAAAATGTCTGGCAGTCAATGAGTTAACGAGCGGCTTAGACCTGCAGAGTCAGGTGTGACACTGGAGAGGCACTTGTTCCCTGTGTTTGCTCGCAGCTAATGGCTAGCCACAAGCTAACTCGCGGCAAATAATTAGCCTTTCAAAAGAAGAAGATAACAACTTACATGGTTCCAGTCAAGTTTTGAATAGTTCCCGTTTATAAGGATGAGGAGCTGTGAGGGAAGGGGGGGGGGAGCACGAGAGCTTTAAGCACAAGGATGCATCTTTGGAAGCAGCTGAAGGAGATCTGATGACCGGAGACGTCCTCATATAACCGAGCAGCAGCTGTCTGTCCATACAGTAGCTGTATGACCGATCTGATTAACAAACAATAATTGAAAAAGAATATTCCAGCGGTCTTGACTGCAGTTCCATGTGTTAGAAATCTCAACACGTTGGTGGCTGAAGCGCCGGTAAACAGAAGCTGCAGACTGAAGGCAGCAGCAGGATGCTCCCACTGGTAAGGGCCGACAGGGGCTCAGGTGGTAGAGCAGCAAAGGATCAGCGGTTCGAACCCCGATCCCCCAGCCATCTGTCGTTGTGTCCTTGAGCAAGACACTTAACCCTCCTTGTATGAATGTGTGTCAATGGTTCCGGTGGTGGTCAGAGGGGCCGAAGGCAGGAAATGGCAGCCACGCATCCGTCAGTCTGTCCCAGGGCAGCTGTGGCTACATATGTAGCTTACTGTCACCAAGTATGAATGAGGAGTGAAGAATAATGGACCTACTGTGAGCGCTTTGACTGCCCTGCATGAAAAAGCGTTATATGAATCTAATCCATTGTTATTATTATTATTATTATTATTATTAAGTCTGACCTTCTTCTTTATCCTCTTTCAATGTGATTCTGGATCTGTAGGAAACTTAACCCCCCCACCCTCGCGCCCCCCCCCCGCCTTAGTCTTTCTCTCCTTTTTCCTTTTTTTTTTTTTTTTAAATAATAAGTATTCAATTTTTTTTTATCTCTCACAACTAATTTTTCCTCTCCCTCCCCCTCTTTTTTTTCTTTCTCTTTTATTAAAAATAAGGTGAGAATTTTTAAAAAGGTGGGAGTTAAGAGGTTTAATAAACTAACGTCGTCCTGATAAGGTTTTAACTGGCAATACAACTTGAAGGCTGAGCCGTTGCTGTTCGTCTGTAAAACTGGAAAAGGAACTTAAAAACCGCAATGGAGCCATTGACTTCAATGTTACAATGAACAGCAGATGTTCTTTCTAAAAATGTTTGCCTCCTGGATTCAGTTGTAACTCATTGGAGGGGTTCTTTGGATAGGGCATGAATTGAGTGGAAAGAACTCTAAAGCACTCTCTTAAATACAGCGATATTTCCTAATAAGTAATTTATGCAGCACGCTTGTTTCTGTTAGATCATTATGAAGAACGTTTTGGTCTTTGAATCATGGCAAAAAATGTCAAAACATGTTATCAGTGCTGTAAAGGAAGTGGAAAGTCTTATTTATCCCAAGATTGGCAATTGTTATCTCATGGAGCTTTTTGTGTCTCTACAGGGAGCTATAAGTCAGCATCGGTTTGGTCTGCAAGTTTGGAAAAAGGAAAGAAACCTCAGAATGACGAGTTTGACGAATCAGTGGACTGAATGAATGACTCTACAGCCATGACGGCCATGGAGCATATGCTGAGTCCTGCATGCAGTGCAGTGCTATATGACAGCAAGTATCACCGGGCCACACAGGACTTAAATAAATGAGTAGCTTGTGTCCAAATAAGAAGGACACGGGGTCACCCCCGTCATGCAGGAGCTTCCTTTCTGATATGCTTTCTCTTGGTGAAATACACTTAAGTTTGGGTTTTCAACACAGTCATGGTGTTAATCGTCATTGTGGGAAGTGGATGATAAAGATTTGATGTGTGGGCCTTGGGCACCATCACAGACATTATGAATGAGGAGGATCTGGTGAGAATATGAAAAATCTTAATTTAGGCATATCTTTAAGAGAAAACGCTAAATTTGAAAAGAAGATTCTGCTTCGCGGGGGTGAAGATGCACACAAACACTCTTTTGGAGCGTTAGCTAAGCCTCACAGTTGAAATTTAAAAAATCAGAGGTCAGAAGGAAAGTTATGGCTGCTGATTTTTCAGAAGACCTGAAGTGGACCTCAGCTCTCCTGATGAAGAAAAGTAACTATCCTTCTCATTTATGATGTATGAGAATTTTTCTCCGCCCCAACTTCAAAACAAAAACGCATGCTAGAGTAAAAAAAATATTTGTCATAAAATTATAAGTTATAATAGAACAAAACAGCAGGTGTAGTGCAAAAATTTATCTAATGTGGACAAAAGAAAGATTTAGCACAAAGATACTATCATCACTCCAGATTTGAAATGAACGAAGGCAGGTGTGTGTTTTTGGTCCCACTTGTGAAGATGGTCGTCTCATATTCTCATATTACGAGTAATCGATTTATGAATGCCTCCTCTGTGAAGAGTCCATAACCACTGGGGTAAGCCTTCGCTACTGTATGTTCGGGTCGGTCACGATGGTGGTAATTGGAGAGCTTGATGTGTTCTCAGGTGGTACACACTGTAAAAAGTTTGAGGACCACTGCTCTGCAGGATTTAGGCAATATTGTACTCGAATCTTGGACCAAATGTCATTTTTTCAGTTGCATTATGATGTAGGTTGCAGGTTTTGGAGGACAAGTTTCCTTTCCCTACTCATGGAGCTGCACCCGGCTTACGGACAGCCAGAAGGATCCATCCAGTTATGTGCAGCTTTTAGTGAGGAGAATGTGTTATTGGGCAGCGACCCAGTGGAGATCTGTGGGTTTATCCTCAGTGACAGGTTTCACACGCAGCTTGTGGGCCAAACCCACAAATAACAGTCGGGCGTCTTGTTTGCCGCCATCCTCCGGCCTGTTTCAGATTACCGCTTGGCTCTTTGAAGTTGGCTGACGAACACGCAGGGTTTTCCCCTGCTTCTCTGCCAGAAAAAGATTGGGTCATCAACAGCTCTGCCACCCACTGCATATCTTGAATGACCTCTGAAAAAGACGTGTGCTTTCTTAGGAATCGGATCAAGGAAACTGTGACAAAAGGTCCAGTGTGAGGTATTTCCTGATTTCACAGCGAAGCCCGGGTCGTAACAGAAGCCTCGGTATGTTGCCTTTAGAAAGAAAGTGCTGCTGCTCCTTTATCACAGTTTCATCAAAGGCCACAGCTTTGAAAGCTGTAACGAGCTATTCTTGTAAGCGGAGAGGCACTGACTGAGAGCTTTAAGCACATTCAGTTTGTAAAATATCTTGGAAAGACAAACTTCATTGTTTCAGGTCCTGACATTCCTGACAGTCCATGAGATGAAAGCACGCTAATCCAAGTCAATATGAAGGCGTTTTGCTTCAGGTCAGCAAAGAAATTAAACATTAAGAGTGAATCAAAGAGGTCTGAAGGTAGACTGTGATTGGAGGTTTGGACATCCAAAGTGGAACAAGCAAAGAAAAGTATCATTGTATTCTGGATAATGACACCTGAAAGTCTTTCTATAACACAAGTGTGACCTCCAACCTCCAGTATCGGGTTGCCATCGCATGATAAAGCCAATGCAAGCTGGTCTGTGTTCATATTCTATGAGATGGTCAGATCAACCCTCTCCAGAAAGCTGCAGCTGAACTTTGTCCTCTCATTCAAACAGGGACTCGCCATCGTCCATGTTCACAGGTTTCTGTCACCCTGGCGGTGCTCTGTCTTCCTCAAACTTCCTCCATGGACACCTTGTTTGTTTACCTCTCCACTCGCAGGAGTGCCCTGATTAGATCTTCGCAGCCTTTAGCACCTTCTTGAAGACTCGCATCGATCAGAGCTGCTTTGAGAACACGATGAGTATTTGCACCAGGGTGGCAGATTTGTGCTGGTTGGACCAGGAGCCGATGTTTGAGGTGCAGCCTCGAGTCGGAGCCTTTCAAAGCCAACATGTTGCTTCATGCATGCAGAGACTGAGATGTTCATGTCTGAGGTCGGACAGCCAGGAAGGGAAAACAAAGATTCACAAATGTTGAAGTGATTCTGGGACAGACCTGTTTAGGTTAGAACAGCAAGAGGCGACACTAGAATAGAACGCTCCATTGCATTTCACCCATGCACATCCGCCATTTTGGACTGAAATGAGCAGTTTATCTGTATTGTACGAACCTAATAAAAACACAGCAACATAATTTTTAAGAGCTTAAAACGTCTTAATTATTGTTAAACACATTAACACATAGCAAGCCTATCAAGAGCATCCATTCCCACCGTGAGTGGTTCTGTTGAAGTAATTTTTATTCATAAATCATTCCAAACTATCCCAATAGGCTGTTTTCAACAATCCCCTCTAATCTTTGAGGAGATATAATATAGCCCAACTAGCCTGTATTATAACTATATTATAAAATTTGTTATAATTATATCATCATTTTTTACATTATTATATTAAACGTGTTATAGAAGATATTTCTCTCAACAATTTTTGCAGTATTCGGTAAAATTGGGTTCACTACCCCTTACGCTATAATTAATTAAAAACTTTATATAAAAATATTATTATACATCAGGTGTGAAAGTAATGGGGCTGAAAAAACATCCTCCAATCATCTCTGCATTCCTTAACTTTTTCATTTGTCTACTGGCTTTTCAATCATTTTTACTACCATAGTAAGAGTGATTGACGATCAGTTCAATGGGTAATAGATTGATCAATGAGAGTGATTGATTGGTGAGAGTAATACTGCGACTTGGAAGCTGTGGTCTAGCAGGTTGGTCTTGCGCATGCACAATATTCTAAAACTCGCTAACGGTCTCTGTTTTCTGAAATGCCGAAACATCATCTACTGTATAGCACCTTTAATATATCAAATTATTATAAAACTAATACAAGTTAAATGACAAAATAATTGTCCTATAAACTGATTATTTTCATAACTATTGTTACACCCAAAGTGTTCTTTCACTAAGCTTTCAAAATCAAATGAGTAATCCAAGGCACGGTCTATCACTTGAAACAAAACACTTTTAATCCAATGCAATACAAGGTGCACTAGTCCATGCCTTCAAAGTGTTAGTTCTGATTTAGCACTGATAATTGTGACAATTAATTGCTGCACACTGCTTCCTAGTAAAGCTCATCGTCGTTCGCTGTCTCTGTAACTGCTAATTTGTAGTTTGTAATAGATATTTCCAGAATGAAGTCTGTTTCAGTCCACAAAGGCGGACAACGTGTTTCCAGAAACACAGCAGAGTGTCGCCTCTTGGTGTTCTATACTCTTTGGTTGGTATGTCAGAGCCAACACTGATGGAGAATGAAGCGAGGAATTAACAGTTAAATAGGCTACTGCATTTCTTTTCTCCTCCCTTCCTTGTAGTTCAAATACTACTCCCAAACAATCTCCTCTTAAAGGATAAGTTTCTTTTTTTTCAACCTGGACCTTAATTCTATAGGCGTTTATACGTGCACTAACTCCCCAGTAACATTTCTGTGTCACTCTGACTCCTACGCGAGATATTTAGATTTTTTTGCAATCAGCGTATGTCCATATAATGGGAGGGAGCGGGGGCAGGGCAAACACAACACTGAATTTGAAATACTTTTTAATCTATGTAAAAATGTTCTTTCCTTTCTGTTAAATACTCTAATTCTGTTTGTTTTGTTTTTTTTTTTAAAGAGGAGAAACTCTAAAGCAGGGATGTAAAACTCCTCGAGGGCCACTGTCCTGCAGGTTTTAGATGTTTCCCTGCTTCAACAAACCTGATTCGACATGCATCCAACAGCTTGTCAACTTCTGCACAATGAGCCATTAATTTGAGTCAGGTGAAGCAGGGAAACACCTGAAACCTGACATTTCATTGGCCGCCACAATTCTGACTGGTAACTTGTCAAACTCCTAAACATGGAAACCACAATAAAACTCTCACTTTTAGCACTGTCTTCAGTATTGTTTATTTCTGTTTGCAAACTTGCATTCGTGTCAGTTTTTAATCTTAAATGTTTTACTTCAGTTACTTAATTGTTGAATCTTTTGATGATTTTTTGGTCTGTAAAACACAAGTTACTCTTATGTGTTTAATGAGGTTCTGCATGGTTGAGCTGAGGTGAATATTGTCATGAAAAAATGCTGTTTACTGGATTGATGACTAAAGGTAAAACCAAACGTAACATGTTTCAAAAAGGAAAATTAAAAGCTTGAGTTTCACTGATAATTTACAGCTTTATTATTTTTTTTTTTTTCCCCCCCCCCCCCCCCCCCCCCCCCCCCCCTCCCCCTTCGCCCCCCCCCCCCCCCCCCCCCCCCCCCCCCCCCCCCCCCCCCCCCCCCCCCCCCCCCCCCCCCCCCCCCCCCCCCCCCCCCCCCCCCCCCCCCTAAAAATGATGATGACATACAGCTTTCACAATAAAGTTGTAAATTATCAGTGAAGCTCCAGCTTTTTTTTTAAATCCTTTTTTTCATTCATTATTTGAGTCAGTATTTGAAAGTTGAGTCATTATTTGAAAATTTGCTGTCACCCTACTGTGGAGCACTTAACTAATTACATTTAATTTAATTCTTATCCCCTCCACCCCCCATAAAAAGTCCTGGATACACTGGAATTAATACAACTGGGCTGTAGAGATGGGCATACCGATACCCTGGAGTCGATACTTCGATATCAGCCAGTCAAAATATCAGATTTGATTCTTCAATATCAAAATACTACTTTAAAATACAGAACATGCAAATTGTTTTCACTTCAGAGTTGTAGGCAAATTATGTACAAAACCAATTAGAAGTTACAGCTTTGGTGTCTAACAGATTATGATGATGCAGCTACTGTTGGAGTTTTTTTTTCTTTATTTTTTAGTGGTTTCATTTACTGCACATTACATTTATATCACTATTACATTCATATTTGAATATTTTAGACTTGTAGTCAAGACTGCCTAAACAAAGACCAAGATGTAATGTCAAGTCTAGAATATTTTCCATTAAATAAATGTAAATAATCTTATGTTAACTTCTATTATTTGATCATATAAAAACTTGTTTTAATCTTCTTTTTGTTATTTTACTCATCAATATAACTTATTATTGTTTTAAAAGTGTTTCTTTTCAGGACTTCTGTTCTCGAGTTTTATTTTTATTTCACACATCGCCCTTGCAATAAAGATATTAACGCACACAGTGCAATCTTTATTTTCTTTTAAATGACAAGAAACATTGATGTCAGTACCAATATCGAGGAAAAGGTGCCATAAACTAATAGTATCGTATCAACAAGAAAAATGTTGGTATTGTCAAACCATACAGGGCTGTTTTGTTCTCTAAAAATAATTTGTGGTTTTGTTCAGCACTGATCAATCCTGTGATATCACAGATCTGTTAGTTTCGTTGCTTCAGTAGATGATCTGATGCCACCAGTATTTTTATTTTTTTTTATTTTTTATCCCTGACAGCATCTCAGTTTATAATCTACTTTGAAACTGAACTGATTCATGCGGGTCTCGCTCCACACATGAAGTGGACTGAAACAGACTCCTGTGGGATGTGAATAAACTTTCAAGATGCAGTTTTAGTAAAAAAAAAAAAAAAAGAAAGAAAGAAAGAAAGAAAGAAAGAAAGAAAGAAAGAAAGAAAGAAAGAAAGAAAGAAAGAAAGAAAGAAAAGCACGTTCTGTTGCATCAGAACAAGATGAAATAAAGTTCCCCATATCTTGAACTTCTCTCGTTCCTCCTCCAGTGTTGCATGTGACGGGTCTCCACCGTGAACCTGGCGCCCTCACTCACGGAAAGTTCTCCTCGGGACGTCCCTGCCACTGTCATGGACCATTGAGCAATAAAAAGCCTGTAACCGAACCCAGAGTCTAATCCGGCCGGGACAATCGCTGGCAGAGGGCTACCCCTCCGCAAAGCCGAACCCCCGGACCGGACAACCCCCCCCCCCCCCCAAACACGCTGCATGTGGGAGGAGAGCCCGCGAGCCGCTTCATCAGCCGGTGAAGAAACTTAAAGCAGCGTTTTCCTCCTCGTAAAAACCAACACCGAGGAGACCCCCCCCCCCCCCCCCCCCCCCCCTGCTTTGAGTCATCCTGAGTCCAAACATGTGAAAGAGCAAATCAGCGCGGACACGGGCTCGCGCGCAGGAATGAGACGGGGAGGAAACGCAGAGTTCATGTTAGAGCTGTTAAATATAATCTTGTTTGTGGATTCGAAGCGCTCCAAACCCGCGTCTCTCCTGCTGGGGTCGATGCGACGTAAACGTGTAACACGATCGGAGTCGTGCGTAAAACTTTCTTTTCCCATTTGGAGATCATGCGCAACTTTTCCAGGCTGCGCGTCCCAGGGGAGGTGCAGCCAAGTTTCCCCGCAGGGGGGCGAGATGCGGCCCTTCGCGGGACCCTCCTGTTCCCGGCTGTAATATCCTCCAGAGGACCATCCCATCCCGAGCCGATTTTTCACGCTTGTCCGGCGGAGCAGTCCGTGGCCTTCAGTCGCCCTCCCGACATCCTGGAAAGCGAGGAGATGGCAGAGGACGATCCGAGAATTTATTTGGAAGCCAGTGACCTGTGGGGACAGTTCCACGCATGCGGCACAGAGATGGTCATCACAAAGTCCGGGAGGTAAATATGACAAGTTTGGGAACGGTGCGCCGGTGCGCTGTATGCGTCATCTCTTGTCTTGTTCCCGCAGGCGCATGTTTCCTCCACTCAAGGCCAGGTGCGCGGGGATGGACGGGAAAGCCAAGTACATCCTGCTGATGGACATCGTGGCGGCCGATGACTGCAGATATAAATTTCAGAACTCGCGGTGGATGGTGGCGGGGAAGGCGGACCCGGAGATGCCCAAACGCATGTACATCCACCCTGACAGCCCGGCCACGGGCGAGCAGTGGATGTCCAAAGTGGTCAACTTTAATAAACTGAAACTGACCAACAACATATCCGACAAGCATGGATTTGTGAGTTATGGTTTCAGTAGGATGCTGGAAATGCGTCAAAAGTGCAAAGTGGTCTTGTTATGGCCTTCATAAATACAAAAGTGATCTTTTTCCTCTCAATTTCTTCATTTCCTTGCAGACGATTCTGAACTCGATGCACAAATACCAGCCCAGATTTCATGTGGTGAAGGCGAATGACATCCTGAAACTTCCGTACAGCACTTTTAGGACGTACGTGTTCGCGGAGACGCAGTTTATCGCAGTCACAGCTTACCAGAATGAGAAGGTAAGCTCTAAAATTCATTATTAAACGAACACAAAATTATTCCGATTGTTTTTTCTATCTAATTCATTTAAATGAAGAACTTTGTCTCCTGCAAATGATCAGATCACGCAGCTGAAAATAGACAACAATCCTTTCGCGAAGGGATTCCGCGACACGGGGAACGGACGAAGAGAGAAAAGGCAAGTTATTAACCTTATGCAAACATTATCCCAAAAGGCTACTCATGCAGAATTGCACATAGAAAAACAAACATCCATTAGCTAAATAATCTTAGAGTAAATGTACTTTTCTGTTTGTCCACAAATCCATTTTTATCAGTAAGCAGGAGCCGTCATCAAGACAAATGGCTAAAATATTTGGATTTATTATTTTTTATTTCCAAAGTGGTCATTTTGAAGCCTTTTGTGAAACCGGGTCTCTGTCCTGCATGAAAAATATCTGAAAACTTGTATTTATTGGCTGAAAGTCGTGAAATTTAAACAGGGTGGTCTGAAAGTCTGTACTGTAAGCAGCGTAACATAAACTCTCACCAAGCTGTAAAATTTCCCAAATCCCCAGAAAACATACACACAACACACCGCAGAGCCACCGCAGATACTCACACTGCCGGGGTGTTTTACAGCACCAGCAGGATCATTCCACCCTTTTACACCGTTTTAACTGCCTTACCTTATCTGACATGAGGGGAAAGAAGACTTTATGTTATTTAGAGGATCGTTTCCTCAGTAAATGGGAGACATTTTTAATGAAGCCTGCAGGTTTAAATACAGCAAAGATTCAGGTTTTAATCGGTTTTGAAATAGAGCGTTATCCTTAAATTTCTTAGAAAAAACAGTGCGACAGAGTCTCATAAAAGGAAAATACATGACAAAAGTATTTAACTCTGTTCCAACGCGGTAAAATTTTAAAAGTTGGAAGGAGTTTATAAAAATAGAAGCTTATAGGTGTAAAGTTTAACCTGATGTAGGCTATAGTATCGTTCAAAAGATGTTAGGAAGAAACCTCGAGGACCTCCTCGAAAAGAAGATTTCTCCAGTTTCAATATTGCAGGTTATTGGCAGTCATGCTGTTCTTTCATCCTTTCTTTTCTGTTTAATTGTTGCCATGGTGCTGGAATAACCATAATCTCAGCTGGGGGTCTTTCTGTGTGAGGTTTGCATGTTTTCCATTTGTCTGCGTTTGTTTTCTGTCCAATAACAATCATGTTAGTTCAACAAGTAGACTGAACATCATGTGACTGCCTCTGTGATGGACCAGTGAGCTGTTTGGGATGTACCGTTAGTTGGGTGATATACTTCAGTTTTCAACTCCACGAGATCCTAAACAAATTGAAGCAGGTACACTGAAAAATACTTGGTCCAACTATGTATTTCAGTTAGATAAATTTCTATCCAACTGAATTATGTGTCTGTAACCTGAATCAAAAATTGAAATTTATGTAATTCAATCTTATAAAACTGAGCAGAGTGGATGGCAAAATGATTTTTCCTCCCAGATGATAACAGAAAGACTACATTTATACATTTATTTCAACGTTTCGGTGCTAGACCTTCATTCATGGTTTGCCTGATGAAGGTCTGGCCCCGCAACGTTGCAAATACAATGCAGGCAAGTTGGACGGTGTGCAGGAGTCTTTCTGTTAACGTTGGTCGTTTTTTCTCCTACACCTGTCACACATATAGATGTGTAAAGTGTTCTCCCTTAATACTGTTCCTCCCAGATGATGCATTTTTGTATCAGAACCAAGCGGCATGAAGCTACCCGGAAGAAGTCACTATTTGTAGTTCTCCCTTCATCCACTAGGGGCTGAAAAACAGAACAAATCCCCACAGACGCCCATGTTAAAAACAGCAGAAATAAACATGTTTACAGCCTGGTTCAAAAATCATTTTAGGTTTAATAGGTCAAGTTTAACTTCATGTCAACTATGAGGAGGGTGAATTTTTTTTTATAACTCATCCGTTTAGATGTTATTTAATCATAATTAAGGGCGTGTCCTTTTGATTGACGTGGCAGACAGGAAGCCCGGCCTGCTGACCGGTGGCTAACAGTTAGCTCCTTGTTTAGCTCTCAGTAAGGTCTCAGTTTGTAGCAGAGTGGCACAACAATGGTTTTTAGTCAGATAATAGCAAGTCTAAGCGAGTCTTACCTTTACCCCGCCGCTTAGGGGGCTAATCTTCATTAGCTCCTGTTAGTTTCAAGTTAGCTCGGTTAGCATTTTGCCCAGAGTACATCAGCTGTCAATCATTTGCCCCGCAGCTGGAGCGGCTTTGCCTTTGCCCATTTTTGTATTTTCTGGGAGTGACGACACTCGTGACACGGCAAGATGGCGACGGTGGAACACGCCCAACTGGCTTAACTTTTAGCTCTTCAGAAACCAACGGGTGACGTAGCGGGAGGTTCGTCCCTCTCTATTAACAGTCTATAATCAGAACATAATGTTGCCTTCATGTGGTATGGGAAAGATGATCCTACACTTGTTAAGTGGAAATTACCAGTGTGTTGTGTTCAAGTGATTTGTTGTTGTAATGAAGTGAATCACTGGAAGTTATATTCAACTGACTAGCTAGCTAGCTGCAAGCTAGCATCTGCTCTGAGGAGGTAAACTGAACAATAACCGTATTTTTATAAACAAAACTAAGTTTAAATGGCGATTAAATTAAAGTTATGTAGTCACAGAAATATGCAAACTACAAACTAACCAAATAGCAGCAGCAGAGAACTTAAAACATATTGTAATGCATCCTGTTCAAGACATTTTTGTTGCTCTGTGCCATGTTGAAAGGTCAAAGTTTACCTCATCTCGGCAACTCGGGTATCTTAAAATTTTTTCAGCTTTTTTGTCTCATGGGTGTCCCCCTTATAAATTTAATAGTTTATTTTTTTTTTTTGGGGGGGTTGAATTAAAAAAAAAAAAATTTTTTTTTTTTTTTTTTTGGGGGGGGGGGGGTTTTGCCCATGAGGGTCACCAGAGAGAGTTTCTGACATTACAGTCATGCTCAAAATTATTCACATCTTCCAATTAAAAAAAAAAAAACTAAATTAAAATAATAATTCAAACAATATTAAACTAAAGAAACTAACAATGAATACAAATTTAACTAATTATTATTTAGTGAAATAAAATATTGCTTTAGAATTGTGGTCAAAAATAATAATTATTAAAAAAAAACAACAAAAAAAAAAAAAAAAGAAACGGTCCCAAACCCATTAGCGCACCTTTCCTGTGAAATTTGGACCAAAACACCTGTCATAAGTATGAAGTATTTTCTTAACTGGACTGCAGTGATTGGTTAAGAATGTTGCTCAATAAAATCTTAGCTCCGGAGCCCCATCATATTTTTTGTTTGTTTTTTTGTGTTTGTTTTTAATATTCCTTTTGAACCACAATTCAAATTCAGTTTTATGATTTTGATAGCATTTTCATTTATTATTACTTTTGTCAATTTCAACTTACTTCACTGACAACTGATTTTTTTTCCTTCTTTAATTGGAGGATATCAATAATCTTGATCACAACTGTACATAAAGAATATAAATATAATCAAATCTATTTTGTTGCTTTTTTTGACATATGCAAGTGCCTAATAACAACCAAAATCCCAGCCCTGTAGTATTTATTATATGGACAATAATTCAGTTTTTGTGGATTTTTTTTATGATGACTGAGTTAGCCATGTTAAACATTAAAACTGGCATTTAAAGGATTAAAATCCTAAAAATAATTGAATGTTTGATAGTTTTGTGTATGACAGAAGTTGTTTAGATGATTTATAAGAAAAAAAAACAGAAAAAATATTAATGTATGGTGGTTTTATAACAATTTTGTGTGGACACTTTTGTCCACAAGGATGGCCAGAGGGTGCAAAATTCTTCTGCTAAGTATAAAAAGAGGGGGAAGAGACACTGGATTTAAAAAAAAAAAACTCCAAAAAGAAGAGTTATAGGAAAAAAATTGATGCCCTTTGCAACAGCACAGCTGAAATCATCACCAAGTAAAAGAAAAAAAAAAGGGACCAAAATGAAAAAATGTCTCGGAGGACGGCATAAGGGTTGAGATGCACCTTTCAGGACTCGCAGGAATATGTCCAGTACTCCAATTAATTGTGTGAAGAATGATTCTTTAGCTCAGTTGCTCAGTTGTGAAGCAGTTTTCTGTTTTTTCTGTGAGAAAATTATTTGAGAAATTTTACATTCACTCAGAAATATAAATGAATTATTTTTAACTCTTCCGTATCAAATCTGTAACACATTTACAGTTGTGCTCAAAAGTTAACATCCCCTCCATTTAAGAAAAGGTTAAATTCACAATAGTTATCCAAATAACAAGAAAATAAAAAAATATATTGATAAGTAAAAATTTACTAAATTATAATTTAGTAAAATAAAATATTGATTTTTAATTGTGGTTGTAAAAATAATTAAAGAAAATAAACAGTCTGATTAAACATTCCAGAAAACACTGGTTTGCAGTGATTGCCTCAAAGTTTTGTTCACCAAAATTTTAGTTAAGGAGCCCCATGTTTGTTTACTTGTTTTATTTTTTTATTTTCAATATTTCTATTGAATTGCAATTTTAAAAATATCAATGTCATGATTTACTTTTTAAAATTTTGTTAATTTCAACTTATTTCACTGACAGCTGATTCCCCCCCCCCCCTTCCTTAAACATCTGAGCACAACTGTATATCTGGTGATTTATAATCTTGACTGAAACTACCTGTTTTCATTTTCTTTAAAGTTTACTTTAGAGTCAATTCTTAATTTAAAATAAATCTGAGGTCTCTTCGTCCCTGAGTCCAACACGTCTGATCCTCCTGCTCACTTTGGGAATCAAGAAACGTTCACTGTTCAGGACTGACTTCAGTTCTGACCTTCATCATCGTCTGCACTGCCGTCTGATGAGGAGAAATTAGCAAGATTTCACGTGATGCAAGTTTCCATCACGTTTGGTTTCTCTTGAAAGTTTTGACACATTAAGCAGCTGAAATAATCGAGTTCTGCCTGACAACCTGCAACAGGATTTTAACCCTTTCATGCAGTGTTCAATGACGTTGATGCCTATTTAAAGCCTGTTTTTCTAGTCTATGTGGGTGAAGACGGCATATTACCAACTTATCCACGTCAGAGTCGTCCAATACACTACCTCTCACTGTAGAATCAATAAATATATAATAAAATTCTAGATGTATTGTAATGAGCAAGATTGCCTCATTGATAAACAGGAAAATAAAATAATTAAGTTTTAGTAGGATATGTTATATGATAGATTATTATTGAGCTGATATTTTTACAGAATAGATCAAAATAAATATCAAATAAGATGAAAAATATTGTACGTATGAGCGAAACTTTTTAATAATTTATGCATCACCAGGTTTATTTATAATAGGGCTCTGTGATATACTGATATGATATTTACATGAGAGAAATACAATATTTAAAAATATTGTTACATTGCGGTATTCATTGTGCAAATGAATACCGCACGGCACGGCATTTTTTCGTAATGACCCAGCTGCACCTCAAATGCCTATAAATGAGTCACCTGATTATTTAATAAGAGTGGAAAAAAAATATCGATACACTGAAATATCGCAATATTTTCATATGTCAATACCATATATATATTTTAAAACGGGGTATCGATCTATTTTACACATGAAATCTCGCAAAATCTCATCGTTTGTGACGAAATCTCATGAGATTTCACAAAATACCGCGAGAATTCACAACAGAATGATGAAATCTCGCAGTATTTTGTGAAATCTCACGAGATTGCGTAACAAAACAATGAAATCTTGCGGTATTTCGTGAGATCTCATGAGATTTCCTAACAAAACGATGAAATCTCGCAGTATTTTGTGAAATCTCATGAGATTTCATGACAAAACAATGATATCTTGTGGTATTTCATGAAATCTTATGAAATTTTGTAACAAAACAATAAGCTCGTTCAGATTGACTGCATCTGTCCACCGTCTGTCTTCATGGTCACACGAAAGCTGCGTGAGTCTTCGGGGGCGGACCATAAACGCAGCGCATCTCAGCAAGTTCGCCAACGAGAAGACTGCAATAACGGAGGATCTCGCGGCATTTGCCTTTGTTTAGCTCAAAGTTAGTGAACGCTGTGCAGATGTGATCAAGTCTAATTTTAGAGTGTTAAGAACAGCATGTTGTTGACGCCTGTTACACGAACTTGTACTGTAATGTAGTAGACAGAATGTTATTTACCCCTTCAGGTGCAACATAGAGGATAGTAATCTGGTAAATGTCCAGGCTCGAATATTTAAAAAAAATAAATGCTTTGCCTTGATGAATAAATTCAAAAGAAATAAAAGTAATAGAAACTTTTTTCTTTTTTTTTTAGATGGGGGTAGAAATAAATATTATTATATATTATTTTATATACATATTAAGGGTTTGGGTGCTCATGGATAACATGAGGGGGGGCGAAGGGAACATGTGGAAAGGTGGATACACACCAAAAGCCAATAAATGCAAAATATGAGAACATGCGGAAGTTTTTGGTTTACTTTTAGTTTATATTTATCTGAGTAGAATGTTGCTGCGACACGTTTGTGTTACTTTGTTGCAGCAGTCAGATATCAGCCGATTTGCAATATGAAACACAGAGGGTGTTTGAAAAAAAATTTGTTGCCTGTTTGAAACATCTAAATGGATTCATTACTGGGGGGCAGCCCCGTCCAAAAATCGGAGCTTGCGTCAGTGAGAGGTGAAACCAATCAGGACCAGGTTCTGGCGGCGGAGGAGGCAGGTCCAGAAGCTGCAGTTGCTGAGAAGTAACTGCACGATCCGACTGCAGCCGGACGGCTCCCGTGATGTTTGATGATCATGTGATACGGTCACGTTTTCCGGTGCAGTTCAGGCGCAGCCTGAAGTCGGACAAAGTTTCTAACCGGCATGCAACATTTCAGGACCACAATCCCTCACTTCCAGCCGAGTTGCGCTGCAGGTAGCCAAAATCGAACGAGCCCAATGATATCCTGCGGAATTTTGTGAAATCTCATGAGATTTTGTCACAAAACGATATCTAGCGAGATTTCATTAGTTGAATAAATGGATGCCATGTTTTTAGATATAGATATGGTATCGGCATATGAAAATATTGCGATATTTCAGTGTATCGATATTTTTTCCCATCCCTGTTTTTAAACTGTCTGGAAGACAATCCTCCCCAAGACTTTTACAAAGAAATCATAAGAACCAGCCAACTATCTTTAATTACTTTGATGTAACAAACATTTCTAACCAGTGTTTTGTCCGTTCCAGGACATGTTTCAATAATAAAAAACAGGTGTTATGAAATGAAACTTTCAGACAAATAAGGGTAAAAATACCGGTATATATCGTAAATCGTTATCTAAAATAAATATATGGTGATATGATATTTGATTCATATCGCCCAGCCCTAATTTATAATAAATTACGAGTCTTAGTCAGCTCTTCTGTTTTTTCTGTCATCAGGAAACTTCAGCAGTCGCTGCAGAGGTCTAAAGAGATGCGGATGACTGATGTGCAGAGTGACCCCGTCAAAGCTTCTCCAGGACATTCAGACATCAGCAAGTCTTCAGGTGACGACCCCGGCTGGCCCCACGCTTGTTTCTGTGCCACAACAAGATGAAAAAGTAGAGCTGATTTTCTTTTGCTCTTTCTCTCCTCCATCCTGTAAGATGCTTACGGAAGTGACAGCGACAGAGACAACAGCGTGGAGGACCCTGAAGCAAAGGTGTATGAAACCAAGCAGACCGCAGAACCCCGGCCGGCTCCGACCGAGGACCCCGGACAGGACGGGGGGGTCGGTCCGGTGACCGGCGGAGCAGGTTGCTCTCGGCCAGACGGGGGGCAAGCTCACGCGTCACGCAGCAGTTTGGTGCACAGCTGTGTTTACTCTCCGGAAATAAGCAAACATCTGTGGGATCTGAGCATCTCCAGCAATCTGTTCCGCTCGGCTCAGATGAGCAGCTGGTACGGAGGCTTGTCGGTGGACGGATCCGTGCCGTGTGGTCTGAGACTGACAGCGCCCGCAAGGACCCCGCTTCCCATCAGCATCCAGCAGCACACACTGGTACAGGTACACTGTAAAAAGACTACTACACTGGAAATTGCATTTTGGCATTTTTGTTGCCCCAATTTATTATCTTATGTCAAATTAACGAGCTTTGATATGTTGTTGTTATAAATTAAAATTCTTGATCAAACACTTCTTAAACACACAAAAATCGTTCCATTTCACTCAAAATTTTAAAGCAGCCTTTAAACTCGTACTTTTAAGTTAAAATTTTACGGTGTAGTTGGACTAATTTAATTTAATTGTTTTGTTTTTGGTAACAAGAGATTAAATAAAGTTTACGAAACATCAATGTTCAACTTTAGTTTAAGTAAAATTCACTCAAATATATATATATATATATATATATTTTTTTTTTTTACAAAGAATCAGAATCACTGTTTCATCAAAAACCAACCTAAAAGTAAAAAATTTTCCAAATGAAATGTTTGTTATCCTGCAAAGGCGTATTAGGGCCAAAAGGATATCTTACGGTCGACAGTAAAGTCTTCATATTAATTTACGAGAAAAAGGTCATAATTTTACGTGAATAAATTTACAGGAACAGAGTCGTAATTTAACAAGAAAAAAGTCTGATGTTTTAAAATAAGGAGAGGAAAGTTGATTTTTTTTTAAAAATGGGGGATGTGGAGCATTTCGTGAAGATGTAGCTCAGCATGTTTTACACACAAACCAGAAGATACTCAAACTTTTGGCTTATCAGCACCACATTGTCATTAGTATCAGGACTTTGAAAAGAATCTGCAAGAAATAAAATATTTCTCAGGGAGAACCAGAGGGACTTCGAGGAAATCGCTGCTCTTGTGGCCGGGAACCGGAGTTGTGCAGAAAAATGCACACCTGCTGTGAAAAGCACCCCCTTTAAAAGAGCACAGTGACGGTCTCTCACCAGTGGCCTTGATGGCATGTATTCATGTTTAATCGCATCAAGGTTTACCAGGTTTTTTGGCACAACACCGGCCGCATCCATGTTTGTTTTTGTTTGCTTTTTTTCTTTGTTGTTGTTTTTTCTTTTCTTTTTTTGTGATCTTAAAAATATTAAGACTTTACTCTTGTTAAATTTCAACTTTATTTTTGTAAATTACGACTTTATTCTTGTAAAATATCAACATTTTCTCATAATTTTTTAAAACTTTCTCTTGTAATGTTACAACTCTGTAAAAAAAATAAATAATGTGGCACTAATACTCCTTCATAGATATCCAACAGCAAGTTAATATTAATATTATAATTGATAATAAAGCCTGAAATACAGCATTTTAATTCAATTCAATTAAATTCAGTTTAATTTAGGCTTTATTGTCATTACACGGTGCACAACGAATCTCTGAACGATGCATTTACAGCCAATGGAAATACAAAGAAAGAAAACTAAAAGAAAGAAACGGATGAGTAAATAATTGTGTTGGTATAATTTTACACACAAGGTTCACAAGTACTGTAAAATAAAATACCCTTAGCACATTTAGGTGTTTTAATAAAATATTTATGAGAATTAAAATTGGATAAAAGATTAAAAACAATATGGTAAGGTTCAATTAAGGCGAGACACTGCAGGCAAATAGGGTAAAAAATGTAACTAACTGGTATCACCATGAAACTTTCCCGGTTTATTCCTCACATCAGGGCTATCATTTTTGGTATTGCAAGTTTTCTGAAAATTTATGTTTAAATATGCAAATTAGGTGTTATATATCCAAAATGCTCCAATTTGCATATATTTCTAGGAAAAAAATCTAAACCGGATCAAACCAGGTTCAAAGTTTCTTTTGAATTTTGTTCACATATCAAAGTAAAAGTTTTTACAGAGGAGATTTTGGATATCTCCATAGACCATTTCACAATTTAGAATAAATATACTATCAACAACCAGAAAAAACTCATTTTTTGGCATAATTTTGGGATGAAATGTTCTATAAATCAGGCCGTGAATGAGATATTAAAAAATCCTTCTTTAGAAACTTTAAGATTACAGTGAGGAGCAAAACTTGAAAGTTTGGTTTCTGTAAGTGCTCCTGAAGTGGAGATTTAAGAGAAAAAACTAATTTTGAGAAAACAGCCTTTAAAGTTTTGGATTGTAAAATTCTCCACATTTTTGTTCTATAGCACTATTTACAGACATCAGATCCAATCATATTCATGAGCTGGAAATATCAAGTTTGGTTGAGAAGACATTGTTTAGGAAAAAGAGAAGTTTCCAACGATACCAGACATGACGGGATGGAAATCGTGTGGGGATTTGGGTACATCATACGAAATATCACGAAATAAACTCCTAAAATGTTTATTTTTGACATTTTTTACACTAGTCTGCAAGAAAACATGTTGAAGGAGGGAAAAAAACCTAAATCTCGAAATTGACCTGGGGATGAAAAAACAGGGTTTTTACCTGTAGTGCCTCCCCTTAAAACACAACTGTCATGCGGGTTGTTATTGCACTAATCGAACTAATTATTGCATTAATCATATACTTTTGTGAAAGAATATTCCAACAACATTGTTCAAATGTGAACACAACACAGGAAGTAAAGCACACAACTCAGATTAACAATCAGAGGTTAAATTGCTGCTCATGTGTCTTTTCCGTCTTTGCACAATTACGACTAAATAATAAGGGTTTATTGTTTATTGTTAAAAGGATTCCCATTAGCTGTCTCCAAAATGGGACAAACTAGTCCTCCTGGGGTCCATCCAAGGCAAATCTGACTAATTGAACTAGTTTAATAAATGAACTTACATTTACTTCAGTGACTTGTTATGAAAGAAAATTAATTCAATTAAATTTGTTCTGCTTGATCAATAAAAATATGACCAACCAAAGTAATTAATTTGGATTAAAATGAAAAGTGCTGTAGACCAATTACAGCCCAAATATTTAAGTTTTAAAGCTTTATGTGCAGTTGTGCTTAAACTTTACATACAGTATCCTTCCATGAAAGAAAGAAAAAATAAGCAGCCAGTGAAATAAGTTGAAATTGACAAAGGTAATGATAAATAAAAATTTTATGAACATCATGATATTGATTTTTTATGGCTCAAGTCAATATTAAAAACAAACAAGCGAAAAATAAAACAAGTAAACAAGCATGATGGAGCTCCTGAGCTAAAATGTTGTTGAACAACACTTTGAGGCAATCACTGTAATCAGGTGTTTTCTGTAAAGTCCAATCAGACGTCTGCACCTGTTGACAGGTATTTTGTCCCAACGTTCATGTGCAAGGTGCTTTAATTTGTATTGCACAGTTTTGTTTGTTTGTTTTTTAAAATGATTTTTTAAAAATCAAAAAATTCAAAATCAATATTTTCTTTAACTATTATTACTTTTTTTCAGGTTCATGTTATTTGAATTACTTTTTTTTTAAATTTAGCCTTTTCTTTAATGGGGGGGGGGGGGGTTATGTCTACTTTCAATCGCAACTGTATCAAATTCTGTCATTGACAAAGTGATGGTGGTAAAGGTCTGGAATGATGGTTCAGAAAAATCTTCCTCGAGAGCAAATGAACTGGTATTAATACTTAATATAAGCTGATGTTGTAGTCCTTCTTTACCAGAACACCTCCAGAGGGTAAAACATCAGTAAAGCACATTTTTAATCTCTGCTTATTTCCTATGAATTAAAATGTTTTAAAAGCAGCACTTCCTGCTCATCTGATGCACAAACTAATAATACCGTGCAAAAGGATTGAGCACAACTTTGCTTTCAAACAGCCAGACTAAACGAAAAAGCAGCCGATGTCCAGCAAACAAGCAAACTTTGACTGAGCTGAAGGAGAACTGTGACTTAAGATGGTTTTCAAAGATTACATCAAAACCGGCTTCCTCTTGACACAACGGAAAATGAATGGATGGCTAAAGACTCTTGCACATCACTGTTGCGTTGACTAAACTAAAAGTCTGCACAGACGAGGGCATCTGACCTTAACAAAGGCCAACAGTTTTTTTTCCTGGTGGACTCGAAAGCAACAGGGCCAATCAACCATGTATTAAAAATGTGAAGATAAAAATGTTGCTTAAAATCAGCCAGCAGGAGCGTTAGAATTGGCCCGTAACATGTGGGTGCAGTTCCAAACAAGATTGGGAGGTAGGGGAACTGTTTAATATGACTGCTTTAATATTTTCACATATCCATACAGGGCACAGGCTGGGAAACACTTATTCAGGCCACCCCAACTCATATACTGCATGCATATCACCTGCGCAAGTAAAGATATACTTTATTAACCCCAATTAGTTTGCCAATTAGTAAATTCATTCTCTGCATTTTAACCCATCTCAGGTTGAACCTGAGAGCAGTGGGCTGCTATATAAAGCACCCGGGGAGCAGTTGGTGGGGGTTGAGGACCTTGCTCAGGTTCACCTGGGTGCCTGGGACTCGAACCTTGGTCTGCCACGCCAAAGCCCACAACATTACCATTACCATTACGCTACCCACTCCCCCATAACTTATGTGTGTAGTTACTTTTGTGACAAAAGTAATCACCAGAGCTCACACCAAGCAGCAACCGCCGGTGACAACTATGAGGCTACCTGGAAGAAGTCATTTTTTGTAGTTCTCCCTTCATCCACCAGGGGCTGAAAAACAGAGCAAATCCACATAGACTCCCATGTTAAAAACGCCAACTTCACAGCAGGAATAAACATGTTTACAACCTGGTTCATGAAATCATTTTAGGTTTAATAGGTCAAGTTTACCTTCATGTCAACTGGGGGGTTGAATTTTTTTATAACTCATCTGTTTAGATGTTATTTAATCTTGAAATTACACATAATTAAGGGTGTCCGTTTGATTGACAGGCGGCAGACCGGAAGCCCGGCCTGCTGACCGGTGGCTCCTAGTTAGCTTCTTGTTTGCTCTCGGTAAGGTTTGTAGCAGAGTCGCACAACGGCAGTTTTTAGTCAGATAATAGCAAGTCTAAGCACGTCTTACCTTTACTCCACCGCTTAGGGGCTAATCTTTGTTAGCTCCTGTTAGTTTCGAGTTAGCTTGGTTAGCGTTTAGCACAGATTACGTCAGCTATCAATCATTTGCCCCACGGCTTGGAGCGGCCTTGTCTTTGCCCATTTTAGTATTTTCCGGGAGTGACGACACACGTGACACAGCAAAGATGGCAATGAGACACGCCCGACTGGCTTAACTTTTAGCTCTTAAGAAATCAACAGGTGACATAGCTGAAGGTTCTTCCCCCTGTATGAACGGTCTATGGCTCACACACTAAAAACTCCTGGATCAAACTGCTGGGTTAAAAGGGACCAATTAAATTTTGGGTTATTTCAACTCAGACATTTGGGTTGTTGGACCAACTTGTGGGTTAAAATAACCCACAAGTTTTTGTGGGTTATTTAAACCACATTGTAACCCAAATTGTAGTCAATTTAACCCAACTTCGGGGTTAAAATAACCGAACATTGTAGTCAACATAACCCAATTTTTAGGTTAAAAAACCCCCAGCATTGTAGTCAATTTAACCCAATTTCTGGGTTAAAATAACCTGACAATGTAGTCAATATAACCCAATTTCTGTGTCAAACTAACCCAGCATTGTAGACAATATAACCCAACTTCTGGGGAGAAAAAAAAAAAAAAAAAAGCATTGTAGTCAATATAACCTAATTTCTGTGTTAAAATAACCCAGTGTTGTAGTCAAAATAACCCAATTTCTGTGTTAAAATAACCCAACAATGTAGTCAAAATAACCCAAATTCTAGGTTAAAATAACCCAACACCGTAGTCAGTATAACCCAACTTGTGGGTCAAATTTTGAACCTGAAAGTTGGGTAAAAAAAAGAAAAAAAAATTTCTGGGTCAAAGTAACCCAGAAAATAGTTGGTCCCTTTTTTACCCAGACAGTAGTTTTTCATGTGCATGATTTTAGACCGATACTCACACAAAACTACAATCCATTGCTCCAGTATTTTTCTCTTCTCTGTCATTATCATCAAACAACAGTCAAAACATGACTCCATGGTGATCTCGTGTTGAAATAAACATGCTTTTATAATTTTGTCAGCAAATTATTTAGATGCCAGTTTACTGTGATTCATATAGGACCACCAACATTCACTACAAAAGGAAAAAGAAGTGGTCAACAGCAACTGCGCCTGATTTGATGGAACATTAGAAAATGAAAAAGTTAACTCAACTGAGACAGATAAGAGACAGTCCAGGGTTACCAAACTTTATCATGCAGCAACCCACCAGCAGAGGTTTGGCCCCACCAGATATTTCATGCCGCAAAATAAGACGTAAATACGAACATAAATAGGGCACAAATAAAAAAGCTTCAGCCAAATCATTTACATCCAGATAAACAACCTCATGAAGTCAAAAGTTTTTTTCTCATCAGGATTTAACCTGGACTCATAAAATCTTCCTCATTGGCTCAGTTTACAGCTGTTTCTGAGTTGGACAGGGACAGATGTGGACAGACCAAGCAGGAAATCCTAGATAAGATTTTCTGTATATCCAAGGTTGGAATGACCAGTAGCTTTATGTTTCAGCTAACAGGAGATACAACAGTACTGCACCAAATGAAATAGGGTCATTATTACAGCTAGAGTTAAAAAAGGCTCATGAATAATCTCAACTAGTGATTATCGTGTTATGTTTAAATATAAATGTGCAGCTTGTCACCACCAGCACTGTCACTGCTGCAGGTGAAGACTTAAAATATCTTTTTATTATGTTTAAAGGTACAGTGTGTAAAAAAAATCAAAGGTCAACGGCAGAAAAATGTGATATATAATTCAAAGCTGTGTTTCTATTGATGTGTGATTGCGGCACTAGAATAGCAGTTATATGTTTATTTTCTTAGAATGAGACATTTATATGTACTTGCTGGGGGGGGGGGTACATACATGGAGGCTGCCATTTGTAGCACCAAAAAAAAAAAAAAAAGGCTTCTCTGTTCATGGTTACCATGGTAACACAATGATGTCATAAAAGACCATAATATCGACTAAATTTAAATATTTTATGAAGAGCACGATGACATCATTATTGATGTGACATCATAGCGTAACCATGGTGACAAAACATTAAAGGCAGAGCCTTCTAATACGATCAAAGACACAGCTGTCTTTCATATATTTCAGAGGATCTTCTGAAAGGTAGACTGTTATTTGAAAACAGCCCTTAAAGTCAATACAAGTTGGAACTAAATTCCTTTTAGTATTCAGCTTCTTCTTTACACACTTTGTATTTCAACGTAGTAGTAGTTTCAAGCACTATCGACTTACAATTTAGCTAAAATGGCCAACGTTACCAACTACCGTAGGAACCAGCAAGAGCTTTTGGCAAGGAAAAACGAGCAAAGGCTCACACAGGAAATCAGGAAACTTGAATTTGAGAGACTAAAGCTTTTAGAAACAAACAAGAAACAAGAATGTATTATTGCTGCTCTGAGAGATGGAAAAGGCAAGATGAAGTTAGTGGAGAAACAGACAAAAGACATACAAAAGACCACTGATGACTTGCGTAAGCAGTCAAAGAAGGCTCTGGAGACTTTAAACAAAGACAAAGGAGCCTCACAGCTGTTGCAACTGCAACAAAATTTGGAAAAAGTTCAAGGAGAAAATGAAAAACTGAAAAAACAAATCCAGGAACTACAAACTGTGCGAAATAGTCATAACGTGAAACAGAAAGACTTAAAAGATGAAAGATTGCGTTGTCAATATCTGAATGAGAAGGTGGAAACTTTAAAACTTTTAAAAGACAAAGTATGCAGCTTAGAAAGGGAAAGAGAAACGTTATTGGCTAAACTGAATAAGTCCCAATCAGACGCGATAACTTATAAAAAACAAACAGAAATGGTGATGGAGGAATTACAAACACTAGAAATTAAAAACAAGAAGTTGCTAGAGTCACTTTCAGTAAAAAGTGTAATTAACAAATGCCAAAAAGAGTTAAAGTCAAAAGAAGAGGAGGTTGTAATGCAACAGAAAACAATATCAATGCTAAAATTGGATATCGGTAAACTCGATCAACAGAATGAGGAAATGAAAACGAAAATAATAGGCAAAACCCAAGAAATTACCTGTCTGCGGGAGGAAATCAGAAGACGTGACAACAATGAACAACGTCTCTCCTTCAAAGTGAAATCTCTTGAGACTAAGGTGGAACATCTCCAGGGTGAAGTTTCTAAAACTCAAACTCAACTGAATGACTGCAAGAAGGCCAATGCAAAGCTGACCAGGGATGTCAAATCTAAAGGTTTGGATTTGGAGAAAATGACTAAAGAAAGCTGTTCTATGAAGGACCGGATACAGACGTTGGAGACCAGACTGAAAACCACAAAAGCTACGATGAATGAAAAAAAATCAAAGAACCAGGATGCTGTGAACCAAGCTTATAACGTTGCAAACGATCTACAGAGATGCAAAGAGCAGATTGGGGAGTATAAGAAGATAATAAACCAGAAGGAACATGATTTACTCATGCAGAGAGACATTATTAATAAACTGACCCTGAAAATCCGCAATCTAACAGAGAAAGTAGAGGATGTCTATGATATACTGTCCACTACACAATGGAAAAAAATCTATAAAGATCACTGGGACTCACCATTCGATGTGGTAAAGGCGGAAGAAAAAGGTGAAAAAACTGAAACGGAGGAATCACACCTGGATGAAATAGTACAACTACTACAGAGCCGTGAGTGGGAATATTGTCACGTGATATGCATAAAACCAAATAGATGGCTCACCTCATTTCTCTGTAGAAATAAGATACAGCAAAATGCCAAGCAGCCAAAGAGCGAGGTGACAAAGTTCAAACAGGAGAAAAACCTGAAAGACACCAGCTCTTCATCTGTTTCCAAAACTTCCCCCGGTAGGTTTGGTCAAAAACCAAGGCAGAGCCGAAGAATTCAGAAATGAAAACGTGGAGTAGCTGCACTTTTCCACGCTACAACCTGACAACTTTTACAGCTGTAAAACTGGCTTAGCTCTTAGACAACCACCAGCCCTCCCCCACATTGTAGTCATGTCTATTAGATTTAAAAAAGAGAGGGATGAACAAAAACGTAGGACTTCACAACCAGTGCAGTTACGGGTACGCTAACAGCTATGCTAACAGGACAAAAGATGTCGCTTCAGGCAGCCTTGCAGCGTTCTCCAAACTCAAAACGATGTTGGAGAAATTCAAGCCGCCTTATTTCAAATCAAATCAAACTTTATTTATACAGCACTTTTCATAGAAACAGTTCAGTGTTCCGCATGATAATTTTTTTTTTTATATCAAAATAGATAAAAGCGCAGACACACACACATCCATCTTCCTCTCACACCCACCCATACCTAGGGTTGGGCATCGAGTATCGAGCATTGATGGGAACCGGGACTAGCTCTCTGATTCTCCCAGAATCGTTCAATTTTTTAAATTTCGATTCCTATTTTTGATGCCCAGTCTGCCGAACACCATTCGGTGTGTCTCATGTTGCAGTCTGCAGACTGCGGATTCGTCGGCTGCATACGTCACAGCGGCGCGTCGAGGCTTGTCCCGTTTCAAAAACGTCTGGAGGATCCTCCGAATCCAGCCTCCAAACCTGCACTCCGTTTGGCCTGAAACGAGGGATACATCGCATTTATCCTTTGTGGCCTCGGCTATCCCAGAATTCATTGCACACAACATTTAAAAAAAACAACTTTATTTACATAAGCAGAATGTACAGACCCTCGTGAGCAGAGTAACAAGGAGTTTTATAAAATACTGTACGCTTATATCAAGAACAAACACACTGAAAGGTTTAAACAATAAACATGCAAGGAGGTTTGAATAAAATAAAGGAAAATAGGATATTTAGCGCAAAATATATGATAAATTATAGTTGCAAAGCGATGGAAACTCAAAGTTAATGATCATGACTGGGCTTACAGTAAGGGAAAAATTAACACAGAAGGACAGGAGACTTTTTTTTAACAGTTCTTTTTTGCAATTCTGCTTGACATTTTTTAAGTGATGATAATTATTGTAAAAATCAATAAAACAGGCAAAGTTAGGTATTTTGTTTCCTTCTGCAGAAGATGGATCGAGGGAATAAGCTGCAGAGCTATGAGCGTAATATTTGGATATATTTGTGGATTTTTAAGTGTTTATTGGTAAAAACCAACAGATAATCTCTGTGGAAAATTTAAAAATATGTGGGCAAGCATAAAAAAAGAAAGAAAGAAAGAAAGAAAGAAAGAAAGAAAGAAAGAAAGAAAGAAAGAAAGAAAGAAAGAAAGAAAGAAAGAAAGTTTTTGCCTCAGAAAATCCACTTTGTTTGATATTATTCGTGGGTTAACAAGGGGTTAATGGGGTGTCCACGTTCAGGTAATGACAGATAAATAAAAAGGAATAAAATGTATGCCATTTAGTTCTCTCTCTTTTTTTTTCTAACAACGTAGCTGAAGGAATAAGCGGAAAGAAAGCCGTCACTAGACAGCTGTGGAGTCTGCAGTTACTAGGCAACGAGAGTGGAGCACTATGGGTAATTCTCATCTGCCCCTAGGATGTCCCATTTCAGCAGCCTACCCTTTCAGGAAGCTGCTTCTGAGGCTGTGCAGACTACGTAGCACACTCAGAAGCCTACGTAGTCTGCGCACTTCGCAGTCTGCAACCTTGAACCTGAGACACACCTATAGAATCTGCCAGAAGCGGAACGTTTGTTAGTGCTGATTTTCTAGTACACCCGATTACGCTGATGCACACGGCACAAGTCGGTGTCTTGTCGCTATATTTAGTGAGTTTTCAGACCCTCTGCTTACTTTCTTTTCATAAAACTGCTAGTGACAAGTCTAGGGACATTTACTGGTCTTATTGTAGACTTTTGGGATCAACGTGAAAAAATGTTTTGTTTATTGCGCCCTGCCGCGGCCCCTCCCCCATCACACACTGCCAGAGGCTGCAGGAAGCATCAGACACAGCAGATGTTCACCTCTGCTCCATAAACCAGACTGATAAACTCAACGCTGACACTGATCATCAGGTAGCCTATTCATGTCTCTAAGTGAAGAATGTGGACAGAAACATTTAATTTAAGTACTGTAACATGTAGTAGACTCTTAAGTGGGAAACAGCCAATTTAACAGTTAAAGTTCTGAAAATGGTGAACTGGTGAGGTCTATTCAAAATGGCCAGGGATCAAATCAAAATCAAATCAATTTTATTTATATAGCCCTTTACATTACCCATTGGACACACAAAGTGCTTTACAGGAGGGGTAACAGAAAAACATTGGGACAGTTTTATTTCTTTTTCTACTCTTTTTTTTTAAGTTGAAATGCAATTAAATGCCTTTGGAAAGAACATAAATAGAGCTGGAGTTTAGTAATATTAATGTCCTTGTCTGTTATTTGATTTAGTTGCCTATAAAAAAAAAAAGTAAACGTTTTTTTTTACCCTAACCTTTAAAAGAATCGGAATTGAGAATTGATAGGAACTGAAATCGAAAGAAGGGAATCGAATCAGAACCGGAAACGTTAAAATTCAAACAATGCCCAACTGTACCCATACCCCATTAGCCCCTTTAAAACAACACTATGGGGCTGGTTGGAGTGTGTCCCGGGTAAAAACAGTGGGGAGTAACATGCTTTACGTTAAAACTTCAGAGTGACCAATGGCCACGGCACGGTGCACAAACAGGACAGCTTCTAGAGTGGCAAGATGTTTTTGCCGCTTTGGTTCGTCCTCCACGTGACTGACGTCAAAGTGAAATCACAGTTGTCATTTAAAGGAGCTGCATAGCGGACTTTGTGACAGCGTTGTTGCTGTTGCTGACCTCCCCCTCAGTTAAAGCATGCAGAGCTGCAGGATGTTTTGTGTGGTCATTAACTCAACGCGAGGCAAATTAAATCTTTTATCGTTGACTGCCAGACCTTTTCCAAGCAGATGTTTCTGTGATCTTTGTTTATAAAAGAAACGTTAGAATCTCTACGCACCATCACCCAGCCCGGTGAAGCGGCTTCGTTTAATGTGGAGCAACTTCACATTATTTTCCAAGTTGCCCAACACTGGCACATAAAACTCGCTGCACACACAAACTCAACACAAATTCACAAGCTGTGTGCGTTGTAAAGAGCAGAGCATGCGTCTGCATCCTGGTCATTTTCTCACAATTATGTAGAGCCGATGCGTTTTAACACGTGTTGAATGCGTGGTTTCATATATTTTTAGTTCATATGTTTATCACAGAAACACATAAAACGCTGCGCAGGGAGGGAACGAAGTTCTGTGTGACACGAAACAAAAGACAAGCAGAAAACGCCACATGTAGCTGCGCCAAAGAGTATAGACCAACAAGAGGCGATGCTCAATATAACGCTCCATTGCAACATTTCACCCATGCACATCCGCCATTTTGGACTGAAGTGAGCAGTTTATCGCTATTGTTCAGACCTAATAAAACACGTCATTTTAAAAAGCTTAAAACTTCTTAACTTTTGTTGAAATGCATTAACACATGGCAAGCCTATTGAGAAGAAGGTAATTACATCCGTTCCCACCACCAGAAGTTGTACTGAATTACTTTTTTATTCAGAAACAATTCCAAACTATCTTAATAGGCTGTTTTCAATAATCTTCACTGATCCTCGTGGAGATGTATTACAGTTCAAGTAGCCGATATTATAATTATATTATAAAATTTATCATTATTTTATTTTAATCAAATTATAACATTTTTATATTAATAAATCTTAAACTATTTAAAAAAAATAAAGTTAAATGAAAAAATATTGGCCTAACCAATCATTTTCATAAATATTGTAATGTCTTCTTGTATGCCATTTCCAGATAGATGCTGAAAGCAGTCTTTCAATAAGCTTTCCTCAAATCATATGAATAATCCAAGGCACGGTTTAACACTTGAAACAAAAAACATTTAATCCAATTCAACATGATTGAAGATTTATAATGCCTGCTGGTGTTTACAAGGTGCACTAATCCACTACTTCAAATAAGTCATTTTCTCCACTCTCCTATTGCAATCAGGTAAACCCAGTGACCCTTAAACAGCTCCACATCTTACATGAGGACCATATAACCAAAAGACCAGGCATTTCCTCTTCCGGGCCATTTCAACAATAGCTGTCCCTGCTCTGTTACACTTTGTAAATCGGATAAACGCAAACCATACTGAAGTTTTCATGGATTCCCGACTGAAGTGAAGAAGGAAGAAGTGGATCAAAGCGATCGATTCACCGGAGTGAAGGGCCAAACTTTATAATAAAACAAGCAGTGTTTGTAGCCGGCAGACTACATAGCTGGTGTTAGCAGGCTAGTGTTAGCCAGCTAGCATTTGATGACGTGCCTAACTTTGTGCGGCTGAAAACATACAAGCATCTGAAAGCGTCTCCTTTCTTGGAAGTCCCCAGTTGTTTCACTGGAAACGGGAGGGTACAGACCCGATTTTCAGATGCTTGTGTGTTTTAAGACGCACAAAGTTAGGCACGTCAGCAAACGCTAGCCTGCTAACGCCAGCTGTTAGCATCATTGAAGTGCCGGCTACAGACAAACGTGCTACGTTGTTTTATTACAAAGTTCGGCCCTTCACGCCGGCGAATCGCTTTGATCCACTTCTTCCTTAGTATCACTTCAGTCAGGAATCCATGACAATTTAAGTAGGTTTGGCGTTTATTCAATTTACCAAGTGGAACAGAGCAGTGATGTTGAACTGGCCCGGAAAAGGAAGCGGCTTAATATTTAAAGTTCCGGAAACTGCAACACGAAAGCGTGATAATCCCCTATTGCATAACTTTATGTGTCAGTTTTGGACACATAAATGAGTAAGACTGTTCGTACTCATATCACACATTTTTGTGAGATCAGGTTGGATTTGCTGCCACCGGTTGCCGCTGAACTGCGTCATAGCTAATTAGCATGAAGGGGGAAAAAAAAGAAAAAATATACATATAGACAAGAGCTATGGGAGCTGCCATGTCTGCTAGTTTCTGCTAATGACTTCCAGTTACCATGGTTACAGGGTATTTTACACTAACATTAACAACATACGAAGAGCTCTAAAACTCAATGATTGAAAAATGGATATATGTGATATTTGTCCATCTTCAATGACACTAAACTTTTTTATTTTTTTCAGTTTTTTTTTCTTTCTTTTTTTTTTTATTAATAAGAGTAAATACAAGGCATAAATAAACAAAAACAAATGAACTTCCCGGGGCCATCGCAAATTAATTTCAACGTTTCAAGTTAAGAAAATAATTCAAACATGGTCACAGGTGGGACTCAAACCCGGACGACACAGTTGTTAACACAACACAAAACCCACTCGGTCACAAAAACCAACTCATGGAAACTAAACAACACACAGCCGACTGCGTCACTATGTAAGTCTATGGAATTCCTGTTTATCAACATGGACTCAACAAAGTACGAAAATATTTAGCTATTTTAACATTATAGGCCATTTCATCAATTATCCCCCCAGCTTAGTGTCGCAACAGGGTGAGGAATTAATAAAACACAGTCTTTTATAAGAAATACATGAGAATATTATCATTCTAGAGATATCACTATTCAGTGTAAATGACTGCAGATCTTACTCAACCGGTAGCGCTTAGCAGAAATTGATCAACTGTGGAAGTAAACGGGAAATGTCTGTGAAACTTGTCTATAGACTAATCCGGCCAAATCCCACAACAAGACCGTCCGTCGTTGCCGTGGGAGCGTTTCTGTACATGAGTAATGAGAACGGATGAGAATAAAGGCCCTTTCAGATAGGACGCGTTTTTCGCTGAGTTTACCGCGGGGTAGGGCGCAGAGTCGGCGAAAGACACAGCGGCAGCGAGCACGTCAGGCACGCGTTGCTAAGCGACAAACCAGGAAGTGTTTCCTCCCCGGCACGCTTCGTTGTGAGAGATGTACATCTCATGGTCGCAGCAAAGAGCTTTTCTCCTGAGAAGGAGGAGAAGATCAGCAGCAGATAAAAGGGTGGGGGTCCACCTGATCCTGATAACAAGGCAGAACGTGGGGAGTTCAGGCTCGTCCGCGAGCTGCATTCTTTCACACAGACCGCTTCCAGCTTTACTTCAGGCTGAACAAGGACCACTTTTTTTTCCCTGAACTGGCCTCTCCTATTGGACGCGCTAGGATGTCGTCACAGCGCGCTGCGCCCGGGTGAAAAATGTCCACTCGAGCGCAGCGGCGTCAGCGCCACCGCGGTGGCATGCGCCCATCTTGCGCGCCGCGGAGCTCCGCGGCATGGCGGAACGCGCTGCCGCGGCGGTACCACATACACAATGAATGGGTTTGCCGCCGTCCTCTTGCGCTTGCCGCGTTCTGTCTGAAAGGGCCTTCAGGCCGTTTCTCAATATGCGTACTTTTGCGGACTTGCATTCTTGTGTACTTTTGAAACGTCATCAGTAGAGGTCCAAGTACTGTTCCAATTCAAAGAACGCATCAAGACAAGTACGCTCCATATTCCCGGATGTGTACTTGCTCCGCCCACTTTTCCGAGTCTGCATTGGAGATGACTTTTGTGGACTTCAGACACCTTTCTATCCCATAAGGCATTGCGGCATAACAATGGTGGAGGAGAAAAGTAATTGCTATAAGTGCTGAAAATACTCATTATTTTACGTAACGTTGGTTTTATATAACTTTTCTACAACAGAGTTGTTTTACTTCAACTTCTTGGTGGTTTGATAAATTTTAAACCGTTATTAAAAGTGACTAGCAGTTTCACAAACGGGCTGAACAGCTAACGGTAGCTAACAGTAGGTAAGACGGTTGCGCAGATTAGCTGTCTTTAACTGCCACATTCAAGCAGGGTTATTGCTACTTATTATTTCAGTATTAGATATCTGTTATGACACAACTTCAGCAACGTCTTTGACGTAATCAAGTATGCTTCTGTTCCAAATGTGCAACGAGTGTACTTGCGTCCTTCCGTCCTCAGAAGTCTTTACTTCCAACAAGTCCATACTAGCAAGTACACAAGTTTGTTCTTAGCGAACTTGGTATTGAGAAACGGCCTCAGACTTTGTTCTTAACAATATGGAGGAAATCTGGAAGGACGTCACATTCCTGGTTGTTGGAACATCAGTGGAAAACTTTAATTGTGGTAATAAGTGAATAAGAAGATCACGGACATTTATTTCATGAAGATTTCTGCTGTCTGTGACAAAAGTGGGCGTTTCTGCTGCTCAGTCCACTGATGTCAGTGTGTTTGGAGGAATATCAGACACACAGAGCAGAGGAGGAATAACTTGCTGCCACGGCGGAGAAAATGCTGGATTTAATCTCCAACAACAAAAACACGGTAAATTATGGTTAAAGGCCTTTTCACACCGGGACCGATGCAAACAAACAGCACAAAATTGCGAATAATTCGGGGAAGAAATATCGACGCATTTGTCTATACACATCTCCTCCGACGCGAAATTAGGAAGATGCAAAAACAAACTCGCATTTGTTATTCCAGAGGAACGTGAGCACATGCAGCAGTAACAGAGGGAGAGGCGGCTGCAGGGAAACTTCTGGATGCTGAAAAACAGCTGATCTCACCGTGGAGATGCTAAATGCGGATTTTAAATGGAACACAGGTAGCTAATAACCTCAAATGGCCACAAAATGTAGGGAAAACACTGTTACTTCAGCTGTGACAACCCCCGTTTAACATCGCAAAATCGTAAGACGGAATTTTGTCACTGATGCGAACGCTCCCGTTGACTTGATATTGATTTGATTCAAGCTTTTGCTGTGCGAATCTTTCAGACGAAATATTCGCAGTAGGTGTGTAAAGGCTTTATCACTCATTAATCTGACACTTTATTTCACGTATCTATGCTCCCGAAAATGACGCACCGCATAACGTTATTATGCTAGCTAATGCTAACAGAGACAGCTATGGTGTTGCTGAGAGTTAATGACTAATGTGGGAGATATTGTGAAATGTAACATTATTTGCTCTGATCAGGGCAACGTTGGGACCAGAAAATAAAAACAGTTCAGTTAGAAACAGAAACGGATCAGGAAGACGGTGTCCTGCAGCCTTTAGTTTCATCTACAGGACATGTGAAGGCTACCAACATAGAGGGTTGGATAGATATGCCCCCCCTCTTTTGCGCTCTCCTCTCTCCTGGCCCCCCCCCCCCCCCCCCCCCTCCCCCTTTTTTGTTTTTTTATTTTTTTTTTTACTTGTTTATTTTTATTGGGGTGTTCCCCCCCCCCCCCCCCCCATCTTTTTCTTTTTCCCCCCCTTTAATACTTTTTTTTTTCTATTGGTACTGTAAAAAGGGATATTAAAATAAATTTTTTTTTTTTTGATTTGATTTAATGTGGTCTGTGCAGTCTTTAAACAATACCAAAAGCCAAATATGGGATAAAATAGAAAAGTAACCACCTTTAAAAGAGTTTAGTTTTTCAAAATTTGATAAGTAATCAACAGATGTGCGTGTTATTCCAGTGTGGCTTGTCATTAAAGCCAATTTCCGAAGATGAATAATAGTTTAAATTAAAGGGACTAGAGGCAGGAATTGTGAAAGAATAAACAAGCACGTCCAGTTTTTTAATATGAGTGATGAAGCGCTAAAAACCAGAGAACAAGCCCACCCACGTTTCTCTCCGTTGCCTTGAACAGGCTATGTGCTGCATAAAGCGCTGCGATTTGGTGGCCGAGTTTCCCGCACTGTCCTGCAGATGTGACGTCATCCGCATCCCCGACTGTTTTGATACAGGAAGAAGACGGTCGCTGTGGATTCAAACACTGTAAGCGATAGTTATGGATTCTTCTGCCGTCAGCAAACGATCCAGATCAACTGAAAGACACTAAAAAGCGTCACTACGAAGAAAAACACTTTATCAGCAGCTCCTCTCCCCCACATGCGCCCCCCGGAGGCTTCGTACCCAAAACTCTCGCATTGAGCATTCAGAAACAGTATTAGTATTAGAGACCACCGCAGTGAAGAGAGATGAGCTCATTCTACACATCAGGCAGTTGTAAGAGCATTTGGAGGAAAGAAAAGAACAGTATTTAACATTTAAACTTGCGCAATGCACCTTTAACATCTCTATTGAGTGCATATGGTCCTTGCATCCACTGGAGTTAGACGTCTATGTGCTTCTTATCTGATTCATTCTGCTTAAAGGTTCAGATCTGGTTATTTTACTTGGGAAAAGAGAGACGTGCTTCTAATTTTGAAAAGATGGCTCATTCTGTGATGTTCTGTACTGTCTACACAGTCCCCCAGAGCAATGCACCATCTGGAGCGTGGGCTGACCACAAACAAATTTTTTCGCCCCTGTCTGCCCCTGACTCAGACTGGGCTGGAAATACGTGTGGATTTGATTTTGCCAAAATGAACAATCTCAGACTCATTTATAAAAAATCCATTTGGAGAATTTTTTAGATTGAATTAGTAAAAAAAAAAAAAAAAAAAAAAAAAAACCAAACTAGGATGAAATAATATTTGCATTCTATCCTTGTTTTCTTTTAACAGCTATTTTAGTTAGGGATCGAGCGATACAGATTTTTCTGGGCCATTTTTCTGATATTTTCCTACCAATAACTGGGGCCACTATTTGGGGCCAATACTGCATTTGACCCCAAAATTAATATAATGAAGGAAGCAATGAAAAATAATTTTGAAAACTTTCTTATGATTAAAAAAAAAGAAACAAAGCACTTTAAAGTAATATATCAAAGAGAAACAGTGCACCTGTAAACAAATATTAGATAGAAACATAATGTAATGAATACATAAATAAGAAACTACTTGTAATATCAAAAAGAAACATTAAACATGTATATAGATATATACAGTATAATATGATACATATATATATACATATATTAAAAACTGCTGCCTGCATAGATGCCTGTCTGTAAAATATGCCAAGGGAGGTATCGGCCAACGCACCCAATGTATTGGCCGATGCCGATACCAAATATCGGCCAGATGATGTATCGGTAATTTTAGTTGTAAATTATGAGGGTGTTTGTGGATTTTTTTATTAAACTTTTGACAATAATCACAAAACGTCTGTGGCAGGAAACAGATCTGCTTGGTTCAGATTTATCTCACTGAGCTTCTAGCTGCATATTTGTTGGCGTGGATTTGGGTGGTTTGGTTTCTGGAGGGATCAGACAGTCTGCAGGTCTGTCTGCATCTGGATGAGTTTCCCCAGCTCTGCTCCTGCTGCTAGATTTGTAAGCAAGTGTGAAGTATGTCCTGACACTTAATTGAAATCTTTTAAACAAATAAAATGCAAATTTATGTGTTTTTAAGTGCTTTTCTGTAAAACAAACAAACAAAAAAAGAACAAACAAAGCATGACAACATGTTTACGGAGCACATTTTTATATGTTACATGATCTACACCAGCCATCGGTGTTGTGGCTGATTGGGGTTTTTGGTTTTACGCTACAGAACTGCATCCAGTCTCAGAAAGACGAGTTTAGACAAGGGCTGAGAAAACCAGTAACCGGCTGACCAGTAAGATCACACAGTCACTAGAAAGGAAAAGGGGTCAGGTGGGACGGGAGACATGCAGCGAAGGACCCCAGGCCGGGATTCACATCAGGACCGCACTGGGGATCAACCAGTTCAACTAAACGCTGTCCAACAAAAGTTTTTGTAAAGTTGGAAGAGTTTTCTTTTTGTTCATGCCAAAAACTTTGAAATTAGCAGATAAATAGAAACATCTGACAAAATGTAATGAAATAAAAGATGTAAATTCAAGGAAAAGCACACACAGCAAAAGGTTAATAAATTATAAATAAGACAAAACCGAATTATAGCTGGTTAAAAAAACAAAAGAGTGAATATATAATACAAAGAATATATATTTTTTGGATAGGGTTTGTTCCATTTAAAAAAAAAATTTTAAAATTTTCAGAACATTTAAAAGAAAAATTCAAGATTTTTTTTTTCTCAATTTCTGAAAAAGTCAGAATTATGACTTTTTGCCATAACATTTGATTTTTATTTTTTTTTAATTCAGGAGATTTCTTTTTTTTTTCAATTTCTGAAAGTCAGAATTTTGACTTTTTCCTCAGAATTTTTTTTTTCTTCAGTGGCCCTCAGCCTCTTCCGTAGATTCTTAAATAGTATTAAAAACGTATAAGTTTTAGTGATACTAATGATTAAAAATAAAATTTTACACTAATAAGTATAAATAAATTGTATAAACTAAATTGCCTGCCTTAAAATTATGATAAAATTAATAAAAATACTATATCCAAAAACAGAAAACATGTAAAAAAAAAAAAAAAATAATAAAAATAAAGAAAAAAGTCTGGAAAATATCTTCTTGGTTTCTAAGGAGTTATTGTTTTCAGCCCCTTTCATAGACTTTTAAAGGCTAGAGGATAATAAGTGAGAGGATGTCAGTGTTTAAAACCATGCTGAGTCATCCCTTTGTGTGAATAAAATCATTTTTCCTTCTCTTTACCAGGACCTGATGAGCCTTTCACCCTACGGAGGCTTTGTGTTTTATCCTTACTCCAACGTCTCTGCAGCATCGGCTCAGTTCCTCATCCCTCCCATTCCCTCCAGAGTGGATTTCAAAGCTTGTCCAAGCGTCCACAGCTGGGACCTCTTCTCTCCAGCCAAATCTTCATCTCTTCCTCCAGCCGGGCAAAGCAGCTTCAAATGTCTTAACTCTGACTTGGTCACACCATCGGAATCGAAGCAGAAAATGTCGGCAGATGAAAGGAGAATGGACCGCAGCCTGAACGAGTCGCCTACGGGACCAGATTACTGACCTCTGTCTGCCTAACATATTTCAGAATAAGTCTTTAGAGTCATCTTGGTGTAGTCTCATACATGCATGGGGCGTAAAAGACATTTTATTCCAACTTATCCTAGTCTAGTCAATAAATGACATAATGAGTTGTGATTTTGTTAAAAGCTGCCTGGTGCATAACGAGGATGATGAAGTAATGTCCACCATTCATGACTCCCATCTATAAACCAACTCCTGAAGGACTTTCTTTAGCACAATAAAACAAACATGAAGTTAAAAAATGTGATTAATGAAACATGTTTGTACATTTTTCATCTTTGAAAATAATTTCGAACGGATGTCCACACACACACACACACACACACACGTTTTTAATGCAGATGATTACATTACCCCCCACGCTGCCTCTATTTATGTCCACATTGCTACATCCCCAGCGCGTTTCTTTTGCTTGTGTAAGGGGGTTTTGTGTACTATTGTCAATGTTGAAGATGAAATTATTTGGCCGACTATTTAAACTGTTAAATGAGAGCAACAAAAAGGGTGTGACCAAAAAAAAGGAGGAACACAGGCAGCTAAAAGTTTAACAATTTATTTTAAAAAGAAAAGTAAAAAGTCCTAAGACCAAAAGTAAAAACTTTAAAAACCCGGGCTGTAAAGAATAAAAAGTTTCAAGAATAAAAAATAAAATAACTGCTGAGGGGGAGGGAAGCTGTCGGGTCAGGTGCGAGCTGGTCGGGATGGCGTCTTGAGGATGCTCCTCCTCGGGTTGACTCCCGCCGTCCTCACTTAAGGCACACAACGAAACGAGCCAGCTACGCAGCAAACCAAGTGACACACCGGATGTCGTCCGAGGGCTATCATCCCCACAGCACCGCAATGCTCACTTACAGGCGGGGCAGGGTTTTACCCCTGCCGCTTCTCGTGTTCAGCTCGCGGTGCCGCTTACGGCTTCCTCCAGCCTCCACGCCTGCTCCCGTCTCCACGCCCGGCCCGCTCCTCCCGGTCTCGGCCTGCCCGTCCTGCTGGAGAGACACACACACAGCCAGCCCGAGCAAAGCCACGACACGCCCTCGAGCCCAAGGCTCCTGTCTTACGAGCACCACTGCTTCCCAAGTACAGACTACTCACAGCCAAGGCAGGGTTTCCCCTGCCGCTGAGTGTCTTCCGCGTCGTGGTGCTCTGTCCGGCGGTCGGCTGTCAGCTGGATCCTGTGGTGGTTACTGCTCCCAGGCCTTCCCAAAACGCAGCGCGTCTGCCACTTGTTGTGAAACCCCTTAAGTCTCATCCCTGTTGCCGCCGTAGCACAGGTGCGCTGATTGGCAAACAGGGGATTGGGCAGCACAGTCACGTGAGGGTTGCCATGCCAACCGCTGAGGAGGCAGGACTCAAATGCAACAAACACAAGAAAATACAAACCAAACCATGCAAAGAAAAACAATCATGTCCTCCCCTTAGGCTGCATCACACTTGCGTCATATGGGAGACCCGTATGATGCAAGCTTAATTTCTTTTTGTTGTTGTTTTCTGTTTTTTTAGCTGTTTAATTATGTTTGTGGTCACTAAGTAGGGGTTTGAAACTGAACCCAGGTGGGATATATATATATATATATATATATATATATATATATATATATATAAACAAGTCCGTTCATGTAATAAAGTTTCATTTTAGGCCTCATAAGAACAGAAATACTAATTAGATACTTAACTGTGCAATATTCATTCTTTTTTTTTTTTCATTTTATTAATATATTTATAAATGTTCTTCTGTCTATTCTCATGGAAAACATGGCACTGAGTAACTCACCTTACTCCTTGTTGTCCCTCAGGACAACAACTACATTATTTGAATTATTTTATAAGAATGAGATTTAAAAAAAAGGAAAAGAAATAGTAAATAAAAACTTAACTTTTTCATCAGACTTTAAAAGTACAGTTGTCCTCAAAATTATTCATACCATCTCATTAAATCTGTAAAAAATCATCTGTCAGTGAAATAATTTGAAATTGAAAAAATAATAATACATTCATATATACACTACATTGATTTTCAGTTGTGGCTTACTCGAAATATTAAAAACAAACAAACAAAAATTAAACAAGTAAACAAGCATAATGGGGCTCCTGAACTAAAATTTTGTTGAGCAACGCCCTGAGGCAATCACTGCCATGTGTTTTCTATCAGAATCAGAAATCAGAATCCTTTTATTGCCATTGTGCCACAGGGACACAACGAAATTTTAAAAAGCAGCTCTATTTAAAAAACAGTGCAAAAGAGAAATATATACATATAAATATGATGTTATAAAAAGACTGTGCAGTTAAAGGTTCAGTATGTAAGAATTACTGACATCTAGTGGTGAAAATGGGTATTGCAAGAAAAGATCTTTTCTTTAAAATGACTTCAGATTCTAAGCACTGTTGTGAATGTATGGTGGCTGGTAGTGGCCAAAATTCTCCCAGACATAAACATGTTTTTATCTGGGAGTTTATCCAGTGGTCTCCCATGTAGCTATGACTGTACCATGAGTAACTATTTTTAATGTCTTTTAAGGCATTACTGATCCCAAACAGTCTCTAACTACCATTAAACAAAGCTGGTACAGCAGTTTTAAAGTTCAGAGGGTTCTTACTTCACACGCATTGTTTTGTCAATTTAAGGAGACTTTAGTAAAAATGGTGTAACAAATATTGCAGCCTCCACATGTGCACCACCCCTGCAAGTAGATATAAATGACTCATTCTAAGAAAACAAACATATAACAGCTATTCTAGTGCAGCAATTACACATAAATAGAAACACAGTTTTGAATTATATATCACATTTTTCTGCCACTGACCTTTGGTTTTCTCCATACTGTACCTGTAGAAAAAAAAAAAATATAAATATATATATATATATATATATATATATATATATATATACACACACACACACAATATCTATGTAGTGAGATAGTAAGATAATTGCACATGAGGAATTACACAGAAAAGTACTGACTGATCTTGTGATTATGGCAGTACACTGTAAATTGCTGGTATGGTATGTTGTTGTTTCAAGTTAAAATACTTAATCAAGCACATTTTAAACACACAAAGAACATTTAATTCAACTCAAAATTTTGAGGCAGACTTACTCGTATTCTTAAGTTAAATATTTCACAGTGTAACAACTGTTTAAGTGTGTGTGTGTGTGTGGGGGGGGCCGGGAGGGAAACTACAACTGTAGGAAAAAATCTTTTTTTCTGTCTTTTTTTTTTTTTTTTTATTCCCCAGACGCCCCCCCCAGGGGAGCAGGTGGGGGGGGGGAGGCCCTGATGATGCTGCGGGCTCTCCTAAGGCAGCGGGTGTGGTAGATGTCCTCCGAAGAGGGGAGGGGGCAGCCAGTCAGTCTCTGGGCTGTGTTGATGACTCGCTGGAGCTCAGCACCGACTTCTCCCCCTCCCCCCCCCCCCTCCCCCTCCCCTCCCCCTCCCTTCTCTCTCCCCCTCTCCCCCCCGCCTCCCCCCCCCCCCCCCCCCCGTAGGGTATGAATGAATTTGAGGATGACTGTAGATTGTTTCTGTTGCCCTCTTGCCTGTCTTGCCCCCCTGTACTCCTGATGCATTCAATGTACTTAAAAAGTGTGGAAGGGAAATTTTAAAAAGTGATTTTTCCACCCATAAAAAAAATCAGAGACCCCCAGATTTAGTTTGTTACATGTTTAGTATTAGCAAATACTTGGTAACGGTTCTATGATATTTTAACTGACAGAAATACGAGTAAAGATACTTGAAAATAATGTAATCTGTTTCGGTAGCTCACGAATGATATAAGAGTTTGAAAATCCACTTGTCAAGCGGGGTTTACTTTTGTTAACTGTTAAAATACTAAAATTCGAGTTGAGGTTCTCTGAACTTCGAAAAGTGAACTTCATGTTGTGATATATTTTAATTTAATAGTTGGAAAATAAAAAAATCCGGGTTTTTACTTGTCATGGAATGCAGCATAGCGTCTCTGATGATGCGTTTGACGCCATACTCAGGAGACGGGAATGATGATCCAAACAAACCGTCGAACAGCGCTAGCTAGCTCATAAATAACGCTGTTCAACATGCACAGCGACCTCATCCGTGTCCGTGTTGTATTCTGAGGGCGACAATGATTTCAGTCAGTTATCTTCTGCTGTGTGGACAGTTTCTGCTGCTTCTGACGGTGATACTGTTGCAATGTTTGGAAGGAATACACTCTCAGAACTCGTCGACGGCGGAGCCTCCGGCTGCTACCGCTTCCCCTGGTCAGGGGGCGACCGTCCCCCCTTTCAGCGAGCAACCCGTCACAGTGAGAGATGACACAGTGCCGGAAAGTGAGAATAACGCGGATGATTATGAGTACAAGCCTCCGTCACCAGTTGTCCTTTGCAGATATCTGTAAGTAATGCTATGCTAGATTTGCTGGTACGTTAGCATGCTGCTGCTAGCTAATGCTAACTGACCACTCAAAGAAAGCGACAACATATTCTCTATTGCGTTTTTTTTTGTTTGTTTGATTTTTTTACAGACAGAATAAGGTCAATGTTATATTTTTTCTTTGAAATCCCAGATAACTGATGCATAACTCTGTATTTACGTAGGAAATAAGGGAAATGTGGGGAAACGAGGTATAACTCATGGTTTTGGTGGTATAACTGCCACCAGTTTGGATTATAATCAGGATTTGGTTTTTATTAATCAGAAACTAGAGGAAAAAAATCTGTCAACCATTGTAGCTTTCAATCATTACATCAGTAGCAAATATATGACCTGATTTTTGCTTCTTATTTCATTCATTGAATGATGAAGACCTGAGGAGTTCATCTATTGTCAGGACCCCGTGGATCACGCCGGCAACTACAGTGCATTTCAGGAAATGGGATATGGCTGTGTTGGAGTAAGTGCTGCTTTCCAGAGCATTTAAGTGCTGGATGATTCAGGACGTAACTCACTGTCTGTTTTTTCCTCTCATCTAGTGGGGCGGTCAGACTGAGAAAGAGGTGAATCACACTCAGGTTATGTGCTTTGCGCTGGATGGCATAGAATGTGCCGGACCCAGAGACTTCCTCAGGGGAAAAGTACCCTGCATCAAGTAAGAAATATATTACTGTTGTTGGGGCATATGCAGCTGTTATCAGAGGAGGTTTGTCACAAACAACAAAACAGCATTTATTTGGAGATGATAAGCAAAAAAAAAATGAGGCCAATATGTGGTATAGAGTGCTAATGGTAAATATTTTGCTTGTAGAGTGGCTGCATGAAAAACATACACATGGATGACGTCTGCATTTAACAGTGTGCAATGGTGGATTTAGGGCTACGGGGAAAAGTTGCTCCTGCGTCTGGTTTAAAAACACAAGTTGTCTCTGCTGATGAAGTGAAATTAAATATAAAGAACAAAGGTGGCGTGCGGATTTATTAGGGCTGTAACGGTACACATAATTCACAGTTCAGTTTGTATCTCGGTACACAAGTCATGGTTTGGTCTTCCATCGGGACAGTAATGAAAAAAATACACAAATATTAACTGTCTTGTGTTTTATTAACAAGTTCACTAAAACGTAACTTATATTGTGTGAATAAGAATTTTTTTTTTTGTCATACTGGTAAGATTCCCGAGGGGAAATTAGGGCTCTGCATTTTACCCATCTCTGTACAGTGGTACCAGATGGCAGTGGGCTGCTACTTAACGCGCCCAGGGAGCAGTTGGTGGGGGTTAAGGACCTTGCCCAGTGGTTCACCTGAGTGTTGTGTCTGGGACTGGTACCCGGGGCCTCCGCACCAAAGCCCACAACGCTACCACTAGGCCACCCACTCCCCTCATTTTTCACACCTTTCAATGAAAAATAGAAGAAAAAGAAACGTCTTCACATCTTAAGTGACACCATCTGTGCATTTCACAGAAACAGCCCCCCCCCCCCCCCATTTCACTTATTCTAGTCAAAAAATGCATAAATAAGGACGTGCGTCTGAAAACACATCAACCAGCTGAAACTCAGACACAGATATCAGTTTTAAACTCTTATGAGAAGCTGTAGATGGAAACTCGCTCCTCTTCACCTGAGAATGAGCACGTCGCGGGAACGTGCACAGCTGATACCGCCATTAAAATCACGTTCAATTATGTCAGCACGTCATCTTACGTAGATCTGAACTTTAAGAATATTAAGCACGACTTCATGGAATGAAACGTTTTTTATCGGGGCTTATACAATCCTTTACGTTTTTCTGTCCTCTGTGTTTTTTCTTTTTTATCAGTTTGGAAACGCGACGTGACTGAAGAGTGTAGCTGCTTATGATGATTTAATTATCAATGCTGGAACTGGAAGGTTACTGTTACAGAGATTATGAATACATTACCAAGCGGAGCTGATTTGTAGTTACAGGTTATCAACACAGCAGCTATCACACTTAACTGGTGTTAATCCTACCCGCTGACCCCCCCTGCGTGCTCTCCCGTTAAAGCTGGTGGGGGAAACACTGCGACCGCAGTTCTGCAATGTCGGCCCACTGATTTCGTTTTGTCGACTTTTAATCAGCTCCCTCGTCATCTAAACCGAAGTGCTGCCAGACAGAGGACTGGAGAGCTGGTGGAGCTTCCTGTAGCTCAACAATCTCACATCCATGTTGTTACCAGTTGTTAGAAACAGGATGGTCAGCGCGCTGACCAAAGTAACCCAGAGTCAAAGACCAATAAGTGCAATAGGGCTGCCACTAGGGATGGGTACCGAAATCGGTACTTTTATTGGTACCTACCGAACTCCGTCGGTACGACTGGGTACCGATTCATGTAAAATCAAACGGTACCATGTTTCGGTACCTAAATGCATCCTTTTTAATGTGAGGTAGTGGAAGAGTTTGTTATTTCTGTGCCGCACGTGAACGTTGCATCGCAGCATGACATCAGCAGCAGCGGCCGCATGTTCAGTCAGAAGCTTTCCTGCTTCACTTCTCTAATGCCAGCGGCGGGAACACGTCTGATCTGAGGAAGCAGCAGATTAAACACAACATTCTTTTCAAAGCTCCGTTCCCGACACGTCGTCCGCAGCCCGCAGAAAAAAGAGGGAGAAGTCCGTCAGCGCCTCGGCGGCTGAACAGATGTAATCGGGGGCAGATAATAACCAGCAGGGTTCACAAACTGCCGTTCAAGAACTTAATACGATGTGAATATTTACTGAGTTTAGCATCAACCAAGACAGTAAACCAGTTCTGGGGCGACGCGCATGTCACGTCTCTTCCTCCCTCTGTCGCATCCCACATCTTATTATCTCTTAATCAAAGCGTAGTTTCTGCACGCGAGTGCACCAGCCACCATACTGACATCTGATAAATAAGAGTCTGCGTCTCTGAAACAGCTTTTATGGTTTAACCAGCACGGCAGAAACTGTCTGCATCAAGTTAAGTAACCTGATTCCTGCAGCAGGATTACAGCCTCCAGACCTGCGCAAAACGCCGCCACAAAATCAGTTTAGTGTTTGAGAATATTCAGTCTTTTTTCTCATTAAATTATTCTGTCATTATTATTATTTCGTCTGGAACAAACTCCCAGAAAGTCTCAGATCAGCTGGAACACTTGTTCTCAGCTGCATTCACATAGATTTTACTCTAAAGTTCAAATCTGCACGGCTGCTCTCTCTTTTTAATCTTAAATATTTCTAATGTTTATCATTTTAAAATCATACTTCTACTTTTTTGTTCTTAATCATTTTCCCTTCTACACCCTGCTGCAATGCTTATGCTTTATCTAAAGCACTTTGAATTTTCCTGTAGGCTACATGAAATGTGCTGTATAAAAAAAACTTGCCTTGCCATTAAGTTTCCCTGTTACCAGACGCTCTGACATCATAGAGAAACAGCTGGATTTTGCTTTAATATATTATTAAAAAATTCTATGTTGAGAATGCGAAATAAATCTGTTATTGCTATATAAACACACATAAAAGTACAGAAAACTGGTACCGTTTGGTACAGGTACTGAAAGTTGGTACCGTATCGATTCAAATGTGAAAGGTACCCATCCCTAGCTGCCACAAACAATTATTTTGGTAATCGCACTGCAAAAACTAAAATCTTAGCAAGTATATTTTTCTAATTTTCAGACAAATATCTCACCACACTCAAAATTAGACAAAATTACTTCAAGAGAAACATTTCAGTGAGATATAAGATCATGTTTTAAGGCAATGCTTCTTATTTCAAGAAAGTCTTATCAAGAAAATTTTGTTTGTCCCGTTGGCAGAATTTTTGTGCTTATTATTAACAAAAAAAATTAATAATAATTATCTTTTTTTTTTACTTATTTTAAGAGAGACCAAGATTTTTTTACTTGTAATAAGCAAAACAATTCTGCCAATGGGACAAACAAAATTTTCTTGATAGGATTTCTTGAAATAAGATGCATTGCCTTAAAACATGATCTTATATCTCACGGAAAATAGTTTCTCTTTTGAGTAATTTTTGTCTTATTTTGAGTGTGAGATATTTTGTCTAGATATTAGAAAAATATACTTGCTAAGATTTGAGTTTTTGCAGTGCGACTAGTCACTGATTATTTTGGCAATTAGTTGACTAATCAGATCATATGAAAATTGTAGCATTTTTACAATACCAGGCAAAAGTTTGGACACTTTCTCATTGAATCTGATGGAAAAACGTATCTAGACTTTTGACTGGTAGAGTGTGTGTGTGTTTATGTCTGTATGCAATTCAAGAAAAGCTGACCAGGCAGACAAGGCAGCGGAAGGTACAGTGGCAATTTTTAAAGGGAAAAACAAAGCTTATACTGTAAATAATAAACAATTAATCGATTATGTCACCAACTGCTTTGATAGTTGATCATTAGTCGATTAATCGTGGCTGCCCTTAACTACAATGTACATCTTGCAGTGTGTGTTTGTGGGACAGAATGTTGTTGAGCGGCTGATGGGATAACAGACTTTCTGAAGCGTTATGGTGCGTACACACCAAACGTGATTTGGGCGACAGGTTTAGATGCTAAGTTCGAGGAGGCGTCAAACCCTGTGGCGTGTTTCACGTGTCAAGTTTTGAGATTTTGAGTGTTTGATGCGCGACATGCTCCTGGAGTAAACGGTGAAACTCTTCATACTCGGAACACCTGGAATCATCTGGTGAACCAGACACGGAGCAGAGATGCCCGACGACGATGTTCCCTAGCTTTGTTTATCACATAAAGCCGAGCCGCTCTCTCTCCTGCACCTGCCATGGTGCAGACCGACCGGTGAACAGGACGAAGAAAAAGGAGGGGCTCCTCCTGAGGGGCATCGAGTGCGCCTTGGCTGGACATCCCTCGCCGCGCATCAGGGGCGTCAAGATGCTGGAAATCAATGCATCTGACTTTTTAGCAACCCAGCGTCAAACTTTGGGCATCAGTCACGATTTTGACGCCAAAAACGCATTTGGTGTGTACGCAGGGTTGCTCCAGGGGTGTCCGGCTCCGGTCAGCGAGGGCCACAATCCTGCAGGATTTCTATCCCTCCCTCCAGCACACCTGACTCATGGGCTGTTAGATTTATTTTAATGTGTCAGGTGTGTTTGAGCAGGAAGGGAAAGAAAGCCTGCAGGACAGCGGCCCTCAAGGACCGACTTTGGACACCCCTGCATTCCTCTTTGCATTGAGGGGGCAGCAGGCTGTTGCTGAAGAAGGTGGGAGGTGCAAAACCTTTCTTCCATGTTGGTTTTGAGCTGAATTAAAAAGCCTGGCAGGACGCATGTATTTTCACGGACTCCAGGGGAAGTTTTCTCTAGTTTTGTAAGAGAAATCAAAACAAGGACAGCTCCATAAATAGTTAGATTTTTTAGAGGCTGATCACACCAGCTGGGATGCATGTGCAGACAGCAGACTGACTCACTGCAGTGAAAAACTGAGTCAGTAGCAGCTCGTGAAAATGTTGGACTTGACTGGAAAATAACCTCTGCTGGGGTGTTTTTACTGAATGTGTCGGTGCTGATCTCAGACACATGAGGTGTTCCACCAGCTCAGTCGTGCGAGCGGTGCACGTGTGGAGCTATGATCATCTTTACGTTATGATCACAGTGAGCTGTTGTGTTGCCACGCTGCAGCGCCAGCTGTTCAGCCTCCATCTGTATGCAGACTCCTCACCGTCCCTGATGAGACCGATGACTGTGGTGTCTTCGGCAATTTTCAGGCTTTTGACAGATGGCTCCCTTGAGAAGCAGTTGTTGTAGACGGAGAGAAGCACACTTCTCTCCCCCCTGTACAACAACAACTGCTCCTCAGGAGATGCAAGTGTGTTATTCAGGTTTTTCACAAGAAAAAGAAGTACACTTGTTATTAATTTGGAAACGATGTTATCTTTCATGACAGGAACCGTTTTCCTCCCGTCAGGGAGAAAAATGAAAATGCTTCTGAAGATGTTACAGCCCCCACCGCGGGTTTGAGAAAACGGTTTTCTTGTCATATTGCTGCTCATTTAATAACCAAGACTAATTAAAAGAATGCTAAAGATTTAATTACTAGTAGTATTGGTAGTAGGTATTTAGAGTAGCAATGCACCGATCTGATACCTGGATCAGATTATCGGCACTGATATTGACTAATTCACTGGATCTGATATCTGATGAATGAGGCCGATCCAGCATATTAGATTAGAATTAAAATAACTGTTTGCATTAAATGTTTACATGTTATTTCTGTTTATTTTGTAATTTTGAACAAGCAATTGTTTGGTTTCAGGCGGCTACTAGAGATGTCCGATATTATCGGCCTACCAATATCGGTATTGAAATATGATATTGGAAAATAAAGCTATAGGTTTTTTTTGGACAGATACTTTTTCTAATGAAAGAGATTTCGTGACAGAACAACGAAATCTCACGAGATCTTGTTCCATTAGCAGCAATCCAGCATGTATAAAAGTAGGGATGGGCATATCGACACCTTCGGAGTCGATATTTCGATACCAGCAAGCCAAAATATTGGAATCGATACTTTGAGTATCGCAATACCAATGTACACATAAAAAACATGCAATTTGTTTCTACTTCTGAGAGTTTTAGGCAATGAAATGATGAAAGCAGCCAGATTCTAGCTTCCGTGTCACATGATGGTGGTAGCCAATCAGATGTCTTGATGATGTTGCAACTGTTAGTAATGATGATGATGATGTTTTGTTGTCTTTTAGTGGTTTAATGCAGGTTATTGTGCGTTATGTTTTGGTACTTTTGAATTTTTGATGTCAAATACCTTAAATAGATCAGATCAGGTACGGCTTTGACCCAAACCATCTCTTAAGGTGTGTGTAGGTGTTGCCTCTGTCAGGATGGAGATATTTTGCAATGCAAAACCAATCGATTAAACGTGTTTTATCAACATCATTGCTCCTGCAAACCAAATTTCTTTAGTGAGCAAAGTAAAGAAAGATGAGTTTTCTCCAACAAGTTAACTCAGAGGACCTCATTTCATAAATGTCCTTGTTTGTATACCAATAGTTAGAAATCTTTTGGGTTTATCCAGAATGTAACTTCAAGCTTCTATTTATTTTTTCTGGTTTCCTCTGTATCCTCTCAGCTTACAATAATAAAATAACCAAACATCTGTCTCTAAGATGCTCCCACATCCACCAATAATCATCTCCCCGGTCATCTTCACAGCCAACTCTGTTTGGTAGATGACAGAGAAGTTTTCTAAGAGCTGGTGCTGACGCAGAAGTTAGAGGAGCAATCCTGAAAATCAATTTTCTTCACAAATGATGTTTGTGAGCAACAGGCCGAGAGGCATGCTTGGTGGGGAATGGAAGCTTGAAAGGCTGAAGGATCCTCAGAATCAATACGCTGTCGTTCTGTAGGGTAAATATGAGGTTCATACCTGGCCGCGTCACCTGATGTTGATTTGCTACAAGCAGACGCTCACATTCCTTCAGCTTAGGGCTGAACGGTTTTGGGGAAAAATCTAATTGCGATTTTTGTCACCAATATTGTAATAGTGATTTTAAATTCTTTTTTTTCCACATGCTTTCCATCCAGCATTTCCCCATGAAATAAAGGGAAGCTATCAGTTCAGTGTAACAGAAACATGATTAAACCAATGAATCCTTCCAGAAGGAAAGAACTTAAAGCATAACTTTAGTTTTTTTCAACCTGGACCTCATTTCTAAGAGTTTTATTTCTAGGCTTTCCACAGAGACACTTTGCACTGATCCTTTAGCATCTTCACTGAATTTATATTGTATACATAAGACAATATTTTTAAGGGGCCAAAGATGGCATAAAGTTTAGGGTCAAGTGTTTGGAAAAAATACTGTGGCATTCAGGCCTCTTTTTGTGGCCTGACTGCCACATACAAACACCAGACAAAGAGGAAAAAAGAAGCCTGTGTATATGCAGAACAGAACAGCTCCTGCTTTCCAGTTTGCACTGAGTTTCCCATTTCCATACCAATATGAAAACGCAGGGTTTAGTGCGTTCCCTTTGTCTGGGAATGCTGACAGCAGGTGACGTGATTACCGGGTAACTCCGTCTTCTCTGCGCTGCAACTCCTTCCCAAACTATTTGGAAAAACCTGGCGCATTTTCTACCTCTCAAAAGTACGACATGTCTGGGTAAAAGTGGACGTTTCGTCACCCTATAATACGAAGCATGCATAAATATACAAATAAATATAAGGCACGGGGCAAGAGTCCCACGATACCGCTGGTATCAAAGCAGGTGGATGGATGGGTTGATAAGTAGTTTACACTGCAACGGAGCCGCAGAGTTTAAAAGTGAAACTAAGGAGTTGGAGTTAATTTCACCACGGATACTCCTCAGCATTCTGGCGGAGAACAGAGCGGTGACTCGCACCAGAGTAGGGAAACTACGGTGGGGAAGCCAGAACATGGAAGCAGCATTTTGGCTGCATGCGCCACAGAGCGCAAACGTCATTGTGCGGAATCATATCCTGGTCAGAGCCCGACGGCTCCGAACCTGATTATAAACTAGTAGCTGCCTGGACTTTGTTGAGTAGTCGGCTATATGGCCGGCAGCCGGTGCTTGTGGAAAGCCCCGATCACTTTGTGATGATGCTTTAAATGTTGAAACAAGTTTGTTGTGTTGCCACGTGAAGTAGCAATTTTTGCGAGGCAAGTTCAGCATAATACCTGATGCTGTTCAAAATAGTCCCACACAGCGGATGTGCTGGTTTCCTTTGGAACCAAGATATCTGCAGAAGCTCGTACCGGCAGGGCCTGTCGCTCGGGATCGGGAATCCGCAAATACCATCATTCCCGCACCCTCTTTCGGAAATTCCCTTCATCGCGCGATGTGCAGTGAACGTTTCCGGGCCAAAAATGACGAGAATAAGGCCGACACGCAGCGACCTCTCCTTTCATTCAGAAGGAGTGACGCGCCCCCGCGCGCCCTTAATAAAGCGCGCGCTCCCTCTCTCCCCTCTCTCCTTCAATGTCCACTTCCCTCTTAAAACCACCTGTGGCGGATTCCCCCGAAGACGAACTTCCGGAGCAACGTAAATACCGGTCACCTGAAGGGAAGCTGGCTGACCAACACCAGCGCTTGCAGCGCCGTGTCGGTCTCGTTACGACCCAAATCCTCCAGACCTCAGGTAGCGCCGGTGCTGTCCTCCAACACCCAAAAGTTTTACTAACGGGCCATTCCTTCTCTCGAAGGCCGACCCATTTGTTTAACCAACTCACCCGCCCGTCTCCACACATGTGATCCGAAAAAAATGTTAAAAATAGTAAAACCGAAGAAAACCAAAACAAGAGAAAGAAGCTGATTTGGGATGTTTCCTCATCATTTTCTCCATTCTCACTCTCTTCCTTTTCTTTTTATCTCACTTCTTTATTTTTTCTCTTTTCCATTTTCTTTCCTATTAATTCTTTGGTATTCTTAAAGGTGTTCTGAAATGTGTTATTATATTCTATTTCTCAGTTTTCTACCTGGCATGTAGATGATCTCTTCCTCCCCAAACCAGTTTTATTTTAACAACTTTTATCAATGCAAAGATTACATAGAAAGAGAAACAGAACAGAGCTAAGAAAGAACCACCAGAACCACTAATTATAATTATCCGTTAAATGCAACAGATACTCAAAACTTTTTATATTAAGTTGGTAAAACTGACTGAAAAGAGAATGAGACGGGACAAGAGAGCTGTCTAAGATGGAAACTAAGGACGGAAAAGACAAATGAATGCTCCTTATTAATCTGAGGTACGGATCAGGGTCCTTGCAGGGTCTAAAAAGTAAAAATGATAAAATATCAAAACTTAGAACTTAAAGGGACATTGTGTAGCAGTTGTAAATCGCAAGCAACTCGCTCGTACTTTTAATCTGCATTCATGTGAAACTGGGCAGCAGACGGACGACAGCCGCTGGATGTAAAGGCATAAACAAGCCTCTATGTGAAGACATGGTCTGTCAGTTACAGCGACTTCAGTCCACATCTGATATGTTGTTATGGCGATGTCTTATTGTTTTCTCTGACCCATGTTTACTGTCCTTCTTTCGGCTTCTCTGTGATTAAAATGACATCTGGTTTGTTACCGGTTGCTACTGCACATGAACGCAGCATCAGAGTAACGCTCGGTTCCTCCTCGCTGCACCGCGGTGACTTTTCAAAGTCATTACCTTGACCTAACCGACAACTCCAGTGTCTCCGGTGAGTTTCCATGGTTTCCTACTGTCACGCTTCTACTCAACGTAAAAACATGCGACACTACATGGCAGCCACCACTGAGCCTGCAGTTCCATGTATATATGAATGATACGAACGGCAAATTCAGAGCTTACAGGAGCACTTCAGTTTGTTGATGGGAGAGATTACTGATTAATGGAAAAACAATTTTGAACAAAATCGATTTTTGTGGATAAACAATGTCCCTTTAAATTTGAGGCCTTAAAAGGTCTTGAAAATGGCCAGATTTTTTTCCAAGGTCTTAAATTTGATTTAGACAAGTCTAATGTTTTGTTTTTTTTAACTTTTCTTCATTCCAGAGAAGTGTTGGCCACATAGAATATGCTGAATAAAACCCTGCAATCAGATTTTTTCCATCTTCCTCAGAGGCTTGAATAGCTACGACTGTTGGTACGTCAAGTGTTGGTACGTGGTGATTAAACGACAAATCCCATGATGACTACAGGCAAGAACTGGCCCAGTTTGCAGCCTCTTCATTAACATATTTTCTCAGAGTAACTTGCAGCCTAAATGACAGATTAAACTACAGGATGCTATTCTAACAAGATGTTGTCAGAACGGATGTTCAGTTTCCTATCGTGTGATCTATCAGGTTTCATCAGCAGCTCTAAGTTGACATGATTTATTATATAAAGAATACCTTTGTAATAGTAACAGATTGTTTTTCTTTACTTATTGGTCCAAAGTCTCATCAAATTATGAAAAATACTGAAACTCTGTTTTATTGTCTTTTCTGTAGCTTGAAAACGATCTCTTCTAGTCTGTGGAATAATTATATTTATAGCGACCAGCTGCACCACATATTTCATTGAAACTATAATTAAAGACCAATTGATGACGATCAGTGGTGAAAATTTATTTCCACATTGCGATCTTTTTTTTTTTCACCAGTGAAAGATTAATTACTATATCGGCAACTGATTTTATAATCGACTAATCTGTATTGTTTTTGAGCTTTGTTTTTCCTCTAACAATAGCTTCTGTACCTTCCACTACTTTGTCTGTCTTTCTGTCTGTCAGTATTTCTTCAATTTCTCATTACAAAACTCACTCACACCAGTCAAAAGTTTGGACATGTTCTTCCATTGGGTTTATTGAGAAGTGTCCAAAATTTTGACTGGTACTTAAATATTCACAATTTCAAGGATTTCAAGAAACTTCCATGTGAGCCTTTTTGCTTTCCACCATGTTTTCATAAATTAAACATTGCAAACTCGACTGCTCTCTTTTCCACCAATAGCAGCATCCTGAGTTTTTCAAAGTGCGGAAATCAGTCACAGTTTTAACATAATTAAAGTTTGAAACGGTGTTACTAATCATGGGAATTTTATCCGGTTTACCATTTTGCCGGTTATCGTTACATCCCTACATCTATCAGACACATAATAACCCGTCCTCATACACAGGAGGACGGGTATCTGTCAAGCAGGGATCTCTATCGATGTGTCACGGCTGGCTGGGCTGACCCGAAAATATGGCATCTGAAGGAAAGGCTTTAGTTGAGAGAAGTAAGTCGTGTTCTGGTGATCAACCTTATGTAAACAGCGGCTAACACGAGCAGTTAGATCTCCTGCTAAACACATGCATTTGTTACAGCAAGTGTCTGATCGGATTCACGCTCATAACTTCATTTTCGGGGAGGAAAAAAAGTACATCAAACCCAGTTAGCAACAACTAAAGCAGCTAGCTCTCCTGACTTGCATTGAAACTCACCCAATACAAGGTTTAAACTGCACAGATGCAGTCAACATCCGATCAGCTCTCCTGATCACTAAAAGCATTTCTAACTTTGTTGTTCTTTGCTAATCCATAGGAAGAAATATCTGTCACTCCCAGCACCACAGAGCGTCGGTGCTCCGCTGCTGTTCGCCGCCACCGCATCCCCGAATCAATCTGAAGTGACGGGACAGGCTGTGGCTGCGTTTATACAAGGGCTTTCAAAAAATTAATCCTAAATTAATCCTATGGTCAAACAAGAGATGTCCTTTTTAATTACTACTGCTATATGCAGAAAATACATTAACTTTTGTTTTACAACTTAAAGGCTTAAACCAAGCTACACATCCGGGAGTAGTCCAGGACTCAGACCTGAATTTCAGCTTCACATTAGGACAGTTGTGAAGTCAGCGTGTGAGGACGTATCAGCAACATTCTGGACTAAACTGCAGCTGTCTGAAGGACTATAGGGAGACATGTAAGAACAGGGTTTCAGTAGTTTAGTCTACTAAAAAAATGCAGAATCCTGGTAGACACCTTAACCCTAAATGTGTTCTAAAGTGAAAAAAGCAATGTAATTAATCAGGTTAATTTTTTGACAGCCCTAGTTTTTATATAAAAGAATCAATGGAAAAATGCGCCCTCGGCATCTATTATGTTTGCGGTTGGTTAGTTATTATCTGAAGCTTTCAGGCTACATTAGCCCCCCTAAAAATACAGTGTTGGTAGAAATAAAGAGGAGGGAGAGGAGGAGGGAAATGACATGTATATGGTTGATTTTTTTCTAAATGTTATAATTTTTATCCCTAACCGGTTACTCGTGTAGACGTTAACCTCCTACCCTCTTATTGAACGTGTACATCCTCCTCGATGTCACTAAAACTGAAGTAAAATAATTCTGTATAACCAATGTGTTTTAAACACCATGAAACTAGAGACGCACCCATCTGATACCTGGATAGAAATCTGCTCCGATACTGACAAATTAGCTGGATCGGATATCGGATGAATGTGGCCGATCCAGCTTTCTGATCCAGCATTTCTGTTTCTATTAATATCATCATAAATGTACCTTTATTTGTTATAAATATTAACACATTTATATTAGTGTAATTTACCCTTTTTTTTTAAACAAGGCTAAATGTTTATGTCAAGCCTGATGCCTTCACTCACATGGCAAAGTACACAGTTCATTCATTCAACAGTAGTATCGGCTCGGTATCGTTATCGGCTGATACCCTCACCAGTATCATATGGGATTGGATCGGAAAAAACTGTGTCGGTGCATCTGTAAAGAAACTGATTATTGAGACACACCGGACACCTCAACTGAGAATTTAGCATAATGTTAAAACTTAATTTCCCCTTAATTTATCTTGTGTGTTGTTGTGATGGGAAGCAGGACCGGAGACAGGAAACGGAGGCTCCATGTCTGTCCTATAGGACGCTCTGTCACTCGGTTGGTTGAATTAACTCATCTCTATAATCCCTTGTGTTTCTTTTTCCGTCAAATATTCTTTCTCACATTTCCTCCTTTACTCACTCTTTCAAAAACAGTACTCCAAATTATCGTGTTTGGGTTTTTTTTTTCCCCAATTCTTCCCAAATGTAGACCTATGGGGTATGTTTCTTCCCAAACCTCCTCTTCAGAAATCTGATTTCTTTAAATTAAAAGTGACACACAAAGTCAAAGTTTTGGTTTGGTCCACGTTAACTTCAAAAAAATTCTTACAGTAAGCAGCAAGTCAGAACTCTAAAGGACTTTGAGTTGATGATTCATTCTATTCTATCTCTTTTTTCTATCCTTATTTTGCCTTCTTAATGTAGTTGTCTTTATTATGGTTTAGCATTACTTTTTCTATTCCAACCCTTAAAAGTTAAGTTTCTTATCTTTTCGGAAGACTACTACTCTTCATATTTATTCTCATTTATTATCCTCTCATTTGTTTTTGCCCATCAGTCGTCTTCAGTCTCACACACACACCACAACATTCAGGTTATGCTCGCTTTTGTTCAAACATCACTCATTAAACATTGAGGATCATCTGGATTATTCAAAGCCTTTTAAAAATGAAAAGCAACATGCTCCTGTCAGGCTTCTTTTTCCTGATTTCTCCTTTTTGTTGTGTTTTGTTTGTGCTGCCGGTAAGTTGGTGAAGTGTAACAACAAACATGAACTCTGACAGACGGATGGAGACCAGGTCTGCTGTTAGCTGCTAAAACAGCCACTAGAGGGCGCTGTTTACTCATGTGTGGAGCCACTTCACATCCAACCATGTTAATTATTACTCTACACTCATCTGCACATTCGTTTCATCGCTATAGTAACCAAGTGTAAACTTAAACCCAAACTCATATTGTTTTGTGAAGTCTGTGATATTCATCCTCCTTCCAACAGTGTTGCCATTCAGACTCTTCCGTCTGAGCGACTGTCGACGTTCCTGGGACTCCAGTTTCACTCCAGCTGGCTTGAAATGTTCTTTTCTTCTCCCTGACAGATACACTGGACACTACTTCATCACCACGCTGCTGTACTCCTTCTTCCTGGGATGCTTTGGGGTGGATCGTTTCTGCCTGGGCCACACCGGCACCGCAGTGGGGAAGCTGCTCACCCTCGGAGGACTGGGAATCTGGTGGTTTGTGGACCTGATCCTGCTCATCACGGGCGGTTTGATGCCCAGCGACAACAGCAACTGGTGCACCTACTACTGAGCCTGACGGGGAACTCCCACTTCTCTGACACGCATCGGCTCAGTGTGGAGGACTCCGGGGAAGGGCAGGGGTGTGTGAGACCAGGGACCCTCTCTGGTGCTCTGACAGTTTCCCAGTGGATGATGAGACATTATATGAATATCTTAAATTAAATTTCCTTTCTTGCTTTGAGAAGTCATAAGATGTGAAGTCAGCAGGGTCTCCGTGCGTGCCAGTCCACAGGGGGGAGAGAAACATCTTTGCCTTCTTGCTCTGGTCAATTAGCCGTTCACACTAATTTGCTGTTGAATAAACCTTTAGGTATAAACAGAAGTCATGTGAACGGACAGATGGCTCATCGATTAGACTGTTGGGTAAATGTCATCCTGCAGAATCTGAATGTAATTAAAGCTGCAGGGTTAAAAAACCAGTAAAACAGATTGTTTTGGTTCAGTTCTGCAGCTTATTGACTCGTTATTAGATTAGATCGATGAACTGATGTTCCAGCGAGTGCAGGAGAGATTGATTAGCACCACTATATCTATCAGCTGATTTTATCAGTTATGATGGAGTATGTACGGATGCAACAAAACCTTTTTTACGAACCGATGCCGATGAATTTTAGCTCCTAAAGGCCGATACCATAACACATATACATACCTAATTATGACATCAATACTATTACAAAACCAAAAAGACTTTTTACTCTTTTCTTTATTTTTTCCAGTGAAAAACTATCAGCAAGCCACTCAAACATTTTCTAAAAGATATCAAAACTATTCGATATCTCAACTGTACATCAACTTAAATACACTGCTTACTGATACAAGAATAAAGGCTCCTTGCATCGGGATTACAAACCAAAAAAGTGCAATTGAAAAGTAAAAAAAAACATGGATAATGATGCGCTGACAAGTTTAGATTCAAACATTTATTTTATTTAAAACATTTTATTTTTAGAGGACAAAAATCATATATATATGTTATGGGGGCAAGTGATACCGGGCTTATCAGAATGGTGTAATAATTTCTTGTTCTCGGCCTGATAATTATGGGCCTGACAGCTATCGTGCACCCCCAGGAATATGGCAAAGCTTGACACGTATGAGGTAAATGTGTTCAGTCTTTCAGAGACTTTGTAAAACCTGAGTTGTTGTCAAAGAGACATGAGGAAGCTTCCAGGCCAGGCTGTTGAAGCAGGCTGCTTAGACATGTGCTGGAACAGATCTGATCCCCAGAAGCTCCAGTTTACTCTGACAAGTTCTGCTCCGAACGGCACCGGATGCCTCATGGTGCCTTTACAAGGTGGAAGAATCCAAGCGTCATGGAGCAGATATGATAATACGATAATATTGATTCAGTTCAAATAAGAAAAATGATCATCAACAACAATTACGCCTTTCAAACCAACACAGCCCTTAAAGTTAAACTTCCTACCACCTCCTACCAGCGATGTGAGCGAAGGAAGTGAGGTGACAAGCTTTTCATTAATGAGACAGTCACATTGAGCAGAATTTCAAACCAACATCAGCTGAGTGTGACACAAGTGCATCATGCAACCAGTGTGTTGCTGCCGACGGACGCTTCTATGAGATGACTAAATACACTACTCACAGAAAGTTAGGGATATTTGGGGTTTTGTATGATGTGAGAATGAACCTAAAATCCAAATTGTTTGAGATGGAATTACCACATAATAGTTGCAGTTAAATGTCCAACATTCATGATGTAATATCAATAAGGTGTGAAAATTTGACATTTTCCCTAAATTATAACCAAAAGTTGAATATCCCTAACTTTTTGTGAGTAATGTACATACCGTATTTTCTGGACTATAAGTCGCTGCTGAATATAAGTTGCATCAGTCAAAAAATGGGTCACGAGGAGCAAATAAACATATAAGTTGCATTTATTTATTTAGCATAGGGAAATTTTCAAATTTCTCAAACCGTATTTTAGATACCCTATCTGAAACTCCCCCGATTACTTTTATTTTATGCTCCCTTACGTGCGTAAATGGCGCGTCCATTTCATGTGCCGCCCTGCGTGGCTGCCTTCATACTTCTGTGCGTCTTCTGCGTTCCCACTGCTCATAAACCAGTTTGCCTGCTAGGCGGCAGCGCTGCCTGTCCCTGTGTCCTGGCGATGTGATGTCATAGATATGAGTGTATTTTGGACACTCTTGCACAGCCCCTCCCCAAAAGCTCCATCCATGTCTACAGATGCTCTCTGTTTATTTGGCGTCTTCTTTCTCAGGTGCTTTTATTGGGCTATTTGACCTCGGCGGTTTTTGTGTTTGCTTTTGTTCCGGTTCCTGTTCTTCTTCTCTGGTTTGTTTCTGCATATCAGCTACACAGCTCAACACTGACCCCGTGGTTTCAAGAAGGGTCTATCCGCAGCTCGCAAGACAGGGGCGTGTCGTAAAGTGGGCATGTCATAAAGTGACGTCACTCTACGACATGCTCACCGGACCGATGAGAGCACAGTAAAATCTAACCCTTCCCCTGACCCTAACCACAGCCCACCCACGATGCAGCACGCCCACTACAGGACACGCCCACTATAGGACACGCCCCTGGGTTGCAAGCCGCAGATAGATGCACTTGGCGGCTTTGCTCCATCCTCCGCGTCGAGTGACCAACAAGCCCCTCAAACGCACCAAATTACATGCGTAGCCAATGGACATGTACGAAACTGTCCGTCTGCGTATCCAATCTCTATGTCGAGCATAAATGGGCCTTTATTCCAAACTCAATGTCTGTAAATGATCACAAAAATCATAATAAAGAAGGATAAACATGTTCTTTGAGGATTTATTCTACCACACAGACAGTAGGAGTGGTTAAAAATATTGATTAGTGAGAGTAAACACACGTATAAACTCCTAGAAATAAGTAAGTTTTATTTCTATAGCGCCTTTCACAGACAAGGAGACGTCACAAGGTGCTGTACGGAGGGAATAATTAAAATACAAGAAAATAAAATACAGTAAATACAAAAAACAATATAAGCAATAAGAAAAATTTGAATAAAAGTCAGCATGGAGGTCATAAAGAAAGAAAGTTATCCTTTGACTAGATTTTTTTGAGTCCCACCCCTAATAATTGCTTCAGATTATAAACGCAACCTTAGTTGATGTTGACTTGCTGATAGTCTCATCGATCAGATTATTATTTGATACTTTACTGTCAGTTTTCAGATCAGTTGCAGCGTTTTTTGCATGTTGGAGATGAAGAAATCTGACGAAGCACAACATGACCACAAATAAACTTCGTATTTTTAAGGTTTGTATAAAAATCGCGGCCTTTTTAAGTCTTTTGGTCCCGTTTTACCCGTGAATGTTTGACCTCCCAACCTCAATGACTTCACAGCACCTGCTTCGTGTGAAAAATGTGGATCAGAGCAGAGCTGAAATGCAACAATGCTGCTGCTTCTTCGTTTCCTTGTCAGCAGGAGGCTGTCTGACGTAAATGTCATCCTCATCTTCATCCCTGCTGATTTCACTTAAAGAGCAAAAATGAGGCTGTACATCCTGACTGCGAGAAGCCGCGCTGACTTCATGCATCATTGTGCCATGAATGTATCTCATGATGTGCTGCACTTCTTCACACTCATCCTGTTGGGCACACACTCCTGCGTGGTGTCGCCTCCCGCTTGCTGTCCAGCCAAACACAATAAGCACCGCAGCTTTTCCTCTGACAGCTGGGAAGTCGCCGCAGCATCCGTGGATGTGTGGGTGAACGTTGCTCAACTCTTCAAACGAACCTTGTTTCCTGGAATCTGTCGGTGGAATGAAATAAGCCTGAAATAAAAATGCAGCTAAATCCCAGCGTACACGTGCTACTTTATAATCTTTCCAACAATCTTTCATTCTAGTGAAAACACAGAACAGCGAGCTTGGAAATATTCACCTGAGGGCAGCATCCCCCATGATTTACAGAGCGAAGCATTAACCCTTCCCTCGCTGCTGCTTTTTGCTCCGTCTTCAGTCAGACTGATAAACATCGGAGCCCCCAGTGGGCACACAGGAGTGCAGATGGACAGCGATGGCATCAGCCGCACTGTCGACACAATGATTTAGAGGTTTTGAGTTTTTACCTGAGGAATGTTTTCGGTTTTACATTCCTTTGCTGAGTAGGTCCTGCTGCTGCGCCGTGTGGAAGATTGACTCGCTTTGCATTCAGCTGCTGTCTGCCCCCCTAAAATCACATCTCATCTTCACTGACTTCTTATAACAAGGCAAATTTTCTTTTCCTTCTGTCAGATTTCTGTGTTATTCTTAAGATGTTGTATATAATATTGATCCTCCCAACCAAAGCTCAAATAAGTTCCCTTTTATATAAACTTTAATCCACTTATTTATTTTCCTTGTATATGTTTTGTGTTGCGCTACAAAAAAAGTGTTCTTTGGAGCGATGTGAGGGAAAATAAAAATGTACTTCCTTGAAACTAATCATTGATTTGAAACGGTTTCTTTTTGTGTTGTATTTCTTCATAGAAGACTTCCACCAAGCAGCTCATGTCCCCCTCATATTGTGACGTACAACAAAAACGTATACTCCTGCATTCATACAATCTACATCATTGGATTTGTTGGCCATGAAAACCTACCAACAGCATCTGGAATCATGCTTGTATCACTATTCAACAGTTATTTCCAAAGAGAAATATTTCCATAATGGCGGTTTTCTTCTGGATCTAAATCCATTGCTATTAAAGATGCGTCAATTCCATTGAAATTCTCCCGATTCAGCAGAATCTTGGCTACAATTTGGTGTTAATTGCATGTCTGTATCTTCATTTGTTACCTTTCAGCATTGAAAATTTCAACGACTCCTTTACTTTTGCGTGTTCGGGATCATAGTATCTGGAATTTTCTCTGGAACCTCCTTGGTGGAGGTAATGAGCGGTGCTCCCCAATTAGGGATGGGTGATACCAAAATGCTTCCTGTCGATAAGAGACCTGTAGTTTATGGTACTTTTTCATTTGTAACTTTAAAAAAATCGCATTATTGCACAGTTTGCATTAATATCTTGAATGCAAGGGCAATATTAGATACAAGTAAAACTTGAGAACAGAAGTACTCGGAAGAAATGCTTTTAAAACAATAATTATATTGATGAAGAAATTAAATAAAAAGTAAGATACAAGTTAAGATTATTTAAATTTATTCAGTGGAGAATCTTTAAATATAAATGTAATATCATACAATATATTTACCAAAACATAATGTGCAATAACCTGCGTTAAAGCACTGGAACGTACCAAAACATCATCATCATCATCACTAGTCGCAGCATCATCATGACCTCTGATAGGCTACCACCACCATGTGACACAAAATTATTTGAAATAATTTCCTCCCCCACACCCACATAATTTTCAACTGTTTCAAGTTGCAAGTGAATGAAGTTAGAGCTCATCTAACTGAAGTGTGTTAGAGTGAATCTTTGGGTTCGCAGGGGCTGGTTGTCTCTTACTTTTTTCAGGTCAGAAAGCAGCTGATGTTTGCGACTTCCTTCGCTCCAGCTGTTACCTTAAAGAAAACGCCACCAATATTAAGACGCCTTAAGACACGAAACTGAACTTAACACGGTGTCCATTCATTTCTAAGAAAACTGCATACCTGTACTTGGCCAGGTGATGGAGAGTACAACTACATATATGTGTAAAAAGCTGCATAACACCTTTTACGAGGTCCAATAAATGTCTGTCAGCGCTGGTTGGAGCTCCAGGCTGCAGGAACTGCTGCTGATGATAAATACGCAAATGTTGGTGGCAGGTTTTGACAAGAAAGAATAATAAATGGACAATAAAAATATATTAGAGGAGGGTTTTTTTTTTTAGAGGAGCTGGTTTCAAGGCTTGTGAATGATATTTGCTGTATGCAACGTATTCACTATTAGCTGCTTTTCCTGCCAGTACCACATTAATGCCCTTTATGGCGTCACTCGTACATCTCTACATTTGTCGGGAAAATAAAACTGCTTTACTTGAACAGATCTGGTTAAAAGGAATGCTAAATTCTGCAGGATTTTTGGATAAAGTTGGTAAGATTTGATGTGTTGTCCTTTTGCAAGTAAAACATTTTTTTATATTAATTATTTTTTAATTTCTAAAAAGAAAAAATATGGTAAAATATTGAGTGAAACATTTTTTCTCAAAGGGCTAGGTCGCTTTTACTCAATTATTAGCCAGGTACCATGACTAAAGTTATCATCTCATGTAAAAAGTAAGGTAAATTTGTTTAAGCACCAGTCAGCAGGGACTGGTGCTTACCGATATTATCGTCCAATATCAGCATTAGATAAAATCTTTATTCCAGACCCAGGGGGATCCATATCGTATAAAAATAAAACAAAAATAAAAATGATATAATAAAATGTAATATTGGAAGATATTGATATATTGCAATTACACAATTATTTCTTCAACCAAATAAGAAAATGGAATAATAGTTTTCTTCAAACAGGACGCAACATCTGGCCATGAAAAGGAAGAAGAGAATAAAATGAGCTGATGTGAACACCAGTTAACCACTTTGCACAATCCAAAGTGAAAAATATTAACTTGATATATTTAAAAATAAGCTTCTTTCAGGTAAAAACCCTGACAGTGATGTTAGAGGAGACAGGATCCTGTAATACCAGGTCATAGTTCTGTTTTATGCTAACCTTAAGCTTGAGCTAGCTTTAACAAACATAGTTTGGGGCAACTTGTCTCAATCATATTGGGGTAAGTTGTCACATGTGACATGAAAAATGCTCCCCTGGCAAATTAGCCACATACAGTTGTGCTTGTTGTGCTTGAAATTTTACATCCCCTCCCATAAAGACATAAAAAAAAAAAAATCAGCTGACAGTGAAATACACTGAAATTGACAAAAGTAATAAATAAAAATAAATAAATCTTTTATCAAAATTGTGACATTCATTTTGAATAGTGGTTCAAGAGAAATATTAAAAACAAAGAGACAAAAAATAAAACAAGCAAACAAGCATGATGGGGCTCCACTGTTCTACCGTTCATAAGTAAGGTGTTCCAATTTGTCTGGGACAGTTTCTTTTATTCTTTTGAATCATAATTCTAAATCAATATTTTATTTCATAAATGATAATTTTGTAAAAATTCTCTTCATTATTACCATTTTCAGTTTTCTCATTATTTGAATTACTGTTGTGAATTCAGCCTTTTCTTTAATGAGAGGTATATAACTTTTAAGCACAGCCAGAGCTGCGATGTGAATTGAGTCTGATGATTTTTTTTTTTTCTACAGGTAAAAACAGGCATTTGATGCAGTCTGGACTTTAATCCAGTGCATGTTCATTTTATTTTGTGGTAAAAGTTTGTTTAATGGCCAAAGTAAATGACAGTGATTAACACTGTCTGTGCCTCAATGTTCACTTTCACTTAAAAAGAAAGAAAAAAAAAAGACAATAATAATTGTGTCCTTGTTTTATTAGCTGCAAAATCCAGTGTGGCATCTCACCCCAGTGAGACAACTTACTGCACCTCATGGTGGGGCAACATGTCACATGCTCACACTTTCCTTTTGATTGCCTTAAACTCTACACTGACAAAAGATATAAAAATAACAGGAAAATACATGCCTGAGAGTTTGGTCTTTCATTTGGTACACATTTTTATTTCATACGATGTATTGATTCCAAGAAATATATAAGAATGTAAAAGGTGTGACAACAAGCCCCAGTCAGCTACACAAACAGCTGAGGTTGTCTGTCATGTTTAGATGTTTTGAGTGAGAGGAATAGCTGAAGAGTTTGATGCGTAATCTGTGCAAACTGTCCAGAAGTTGTGTCATTAAAAAACTTTAAAATGAAACTGTTAATTTCCAATATTACATTTTAACACCAATATCAACTGATAATACAGGTAGGCCGATAATATCAGACATCTATGAGAAATACTTCAATAATTCCAGAGGCAAATTACAATGTTGTAATAGTTTTTTTTTTTTCTTAAAGCACTAAATTCTTTTGGAGATAATGTTTTTTTTTCTGGTGATTGATCTGATCTGAGCCCAGTCGCTGCTTTTATTCATGTTCATTCCTCATGTCTGGTCAGGTATTAAGACATCTGGTGGGTTTATGGGTTTTACATCCACAACATATAAACAGTTGAACAGACGCATATTACAACCCATGTAAGCTTTTTATTCAAATGCTGCCTTGTGATTGTGGATGCGATTGTACTGATGTAGAAATATAGAAGATAAAATTCCTGATAAACCATGTTGGCATGGTAACGCTGACAGGATCGCCTGCAGCAGATTCCAGCTGTGTTCTCTCCACTTGCTGGTGAAGTTCACAAATACCACAAACATTTTTTCACTTTAACTTTAATGACTCCAGTAACTCATGTTTTATAGTCCTTATATTCCACATCATTACACCGTCTGCACCTAAATCAAACTTCATTTTACTTCACTGAACATTTATTTCCATTCTCTGAAAACTAAACGTCCTGCCATGTTTTCTGCACCTGGCAGCAGAAGGGGAACACGACATGTACATTATGTGCTGCCTTCACTTCACAGTTGAGCTTGAGGTGACCCCTGAGGGCCCCTCAAGGCGCGGCCGGACAGAGAGGTCTGAATGCACCTCGAGTTTCGTTATAAGAACTACCCTTCCCCATCAGTTTGCGTTGGCACATGAGGGAGGACCTTCATAGTGACCATGTTTGACGCAATCGTTTGGAGGACAAATTTATGCCCCAGCAGATCTGATAAAAAGCTGAGGTTTCTCAACTCTTTTATTCAAAGCTATCATAAAAGCTAACTTACCAGCTTTCCATCATCACGGTCATTTGTATCACGCAACCAAACAGCCCCCCGTTGGAAAGCTGCCCTAGGGCTTGACGATAATTCGATATGAATGAATGAAAATGAATGAAATGAATGAAAAAAATACTTTATTCATCCCTGAAGGGAAATTCAGTATTGTAAAAGCTCACTTTTTTTTTTTTTTTTTAAATAAACAAAAAGTCAGTTAGTCTTGTTCTTTAGGGTGATGCTGCTGGCAGGAATGAATTTCTGTATCTCTCCGTCCTACAGCGAACTTGACGCAGCCTCCCACTGAACACACTCTGTTGATTCTTCACCGTGTTGTGGAGAGGATGGGAAGTGTCCTCCATCATCTTCATCAGCTTGTGCAGCATTCTTTTTTGAACGATCAGCTCCAGCGGCTCCAGAGTTATCCCCAGCACAGAACCAGCTTTCTTGATCAGCTTGTTTAGTTTCTTCAAGTCTCTGATTCTGATGCTGCTTCCCCAGCAGATGCTGCAAAGCTAATTGCACTTTCTACCACAGACTTATAGAAGATCTGCAACATCTTGGTGCAGACGTTGAATGATCTCAGCTTCCTTAAGAAGTAGAGTCTGCTCAGACCTTTCTTGTAGATGTAGTCACTGTTGCATTTCCAATCGAGTCTGTTGTCCAGCTGAACTCCAAGGTATTTGTAGTTCTCTACCACCTCCACCTCCTCTTCCAGGATGTAGACAGGACTATGCTGCTTATTCTTGCTCCTCCTGAAGTCAACAATCATCTCTTTAGTCTTGCTGGTATTTAAGATGAGCTGATTGTTACTGCACCATTTCACAAACTGATTGACCAGTTCCCTGTACTCAGCTTCTTGTCCATCACTGATACACCCCACAACTGCAGAGTCATCAGAGTATTTCTGCAGATGACAGGATCAGAGTTGTACTGGAAGTCTGAGGTGTACAGTGTAAAGAGGAATGGTGAGAGTACAGTTCCTTGTGGTGCTCCAGTGCTGATATTGATATATATCGATCGATAGAGGTTTTTCAATAGAAAAAAAAGAGGGTCAATAAAAGTTCGATATATAAGCACAGTTTTCCGCTGTAGCCTATCAGGTAGCATGATACTACAGTCACTCCTTCCGCCAAACCAATCACAAACGCAGACTCAGGCAAAGGCTGAATTAAGCCCCTTGCAGACTTGCACTGGAAAGCGGTAATATTGTGAACTCTGTCCTTTATAACGCTGCATTCAGACATGTGTTCCAGTTTAGTACCTCAGAGATGTAGCAGACATGTAGCTACCGGCTGGTCAACATGTCACAAGAGCAGAGATGTTGCAGCACGTCGTTTTGGCTGAACGCACAAGAGAATGTTCCGGACAGAGTTGAGCGGGGCTGTACTGACTTTCCGCAACATTTCCTGATGTCTGAAAGCCCCCGGGACACGATAAGTTCACAACAAAGTGGCATGTTTGAGAAAAGATGAGTCCGTTTAAAGAGCGGATGGACTTTACCGCTCATGTTCCGAAATGAAAGTCTGAAAACAGCTTTAGTATGATCTTTATTAAGAGTAGTATCGTCCAGCCCTAAGCAGCCCTACTAATGTCTTGTTTACCTTTCGTTGAAGTACACCTGGACACTTTTATAGACGGACCAGGATTCGTTCACTAAAGTGGCACAGATTGTACAGACACAGTTTGCAACTGTATTTGGGTTTTCCATCTCTTTTATTCAAAGCTGAAAGCTAACTTACCAGCTTTTCCTCCCTTTTCCTTGTTTTACCTTTTGGTGAAGTGCGCCCGGACACTGGGGGGGGGGGGGTACCATTTTAGGGTACCTCCCGTTTGGCCTTCGACTATGTCTGTTACAAAAATGAACTCATACAAGATTGTAAAGTTTTCACTCAGCTGTTTTCCTTTGAGCTTTAATACATCTGACACAAAAATAGTTATAAATCAACATGAGCACAAAACACACACAACTCCATTAACAAACCAGTTCACATCACAATGGTTAAACTGGCTGAACGACAAGCGTTCAGTTACATTTCTTCCAAGTATTAAAACTGATATTATATTATTTACATAGAGAATGGCTCACAGGAGTACAGGAAGAAAGTTTTCGGCTTTCTACCCTGTAAGTCTTTTTTGAAAAGTTACATGAACCTTAAAACCTGCTTTTGCTGACATTATGATGAGACCTTACCTTGTTCTGCACACCGCTAGAAATAAATGATTCATTCAACATATTTTCCACTCAGTATTGATCTCTGAGGATTCCTGAGTGTGTTCGTTTCTACTGGCCATAAATGAAAGAACCTTCTGATGTATTTTCAAAGCTTGAGGATGAGCATTTCGTTTTTTAATCATGCTGCTTATAAAAGACTTCCAGAGTAAAGTTTCCAAGGTTTTTCAGCCTAAATTAAATGATGAATCAAATTGTAAAGCAGCAATCCAAATGGTTTGGAGGTATTTGACTGAATGTCCGTCCCAATCCAGTGCATTTAAAAGAGCTTCTAAAAACACGAAGAGTTTGATCTAAAGAGCCCAAATTATGCTCATTTACTTCATTAACAGTATTATCACAGTTATTTTATTTTCTTTGACATGAAGCTGTGCAGCTTAACTTGAAACTGGCTAACAAACATGGCAGACGGTCTTTCAGCTGGTTGGTGACGTCAGCAGTAACGTCCCACATGTGCACCTGCTTCATTAAAAATGAGCTCCAGAGCTCCACTTCAGAAGATTTAGTGAATCCAATTCAAAAGACTTCAGAGGAAGGTATAAAAATAACAAAAAAATAGCCAGTGCTGTCATAACTGGGAAAAAATCTCAGGAGAAGAAGCTTTTAAAGTACTTCAAAGTGACGGCTGGGAATTACAGAGTACGCACATGTGGAAAAACAAGAGCAGAAACATTCAAGATGTGAGCAGAACAAATACAACTGCATTCAGTAGTTTTGATTATAGAGGCCAAAACTGGGAACATGGATTTTCTTTTCAAGATTGTAAATGGCAAATGAAACTGGAGCTCTGGATGGATTTGGATGAAATGCCTTCAACAAGAATTGTGTTTCAGTCCGTTTCTTTTACATAAACATCTGATTTATTTTACTTATTTAACTTCAGGCATGCTTCAAGCCAAGTCGCCATATAAGACGACATCTCATGGCAAAAGGACATACAGTACAGGCCAAAAGTTTAGACACATGTCACAGGGTGAACAACCGGGTGCTGCCAGAAACTGGACTCTGCCCACTAGCTTGGTTTTTAGCATGCTTTTTATGGTTTTTGTGTGGTTTTAACCTTGTTTTTATTCTCAAGCTAGTGGGAGCTTTTAACGAACTGATTGGCAGCACCTGGGGAGAAGGACTCCTCCCCTGGCTTAATTGAATGCTGGAGGAATAAAAGCCGGTGTGCGGACAACAGAGCGGACGAGGAAGGACTGAGGAGGACTGGGTCCAGGAGGCGCAGCCGGGGGAGGATGAGAGTCCCCCAGCTGGGGGCTCGAGGCAGCGGTGTGGCAGCAGCAGCAGCAGCGGCGGCAGTGGTGACGGCGACGCAGAAGAGTGGCTCGGGAGTCGGAGGGCGGTCGCGGACCCCACAAGGAGGGCCTATGGCCGGAGGCGCGGCCACCCGGAGGAGTGACTGCCCGGGCCCGAGAGCGGCGGTGGTGTCCCGGGGGAGCCTATGGCCAGAGTGCTGCTGCCGGGAGGAGCGGCCGCCATGGACCCGGGACAAAGCAGAGTGGAAGCCGGCCACTGCCAGCCTTGCAAGCCCTTTTAGCCCCCCTTTTTATCCTTTTCTTTTATTACTTTTTAGTTGGACTTTTGGGATTATTTTATTACTTTAAGTTTAGTAGTTTTTATTTCTTTAATAAAGTTTATTTCTTTTCAACCACTACCTGCTGGCGATGCTCTTTCTTTTTTTTTTTTTTTTTTTTTTTTTTTTAAAGGATTTTTTGGGCACTAGTGGCCTTTATACGACAGTATAGTGACAGGAAAGGGGCAGAGAGAGTGGGGAGCGACATGCAGCAAAGGGACCTGGACCGGGAATCGAACCAGGGCCGACTGCACTGAGGAACTGTAGCCTCTGTTCATGGGGCGGCTGCTCAACCAACTGAGCTAATCACCGCCCCGGCGATGCTCTTTCTTTTCCCTCCTCCTGCAGTCGCCGGTATCGGCAAAGAACCACCCGTTACACACACTCCCATTAAAGACGGGAAATATCAATACACGACTGCGCAGTCTGCCGGCTACAAACAAACGTGTGTTTTATTATAAAGTTCGGTCCTTCACCGCGGCGAATCAGTCGTTTTGATCCACTTCTTCCTTAGCACCACTTCAGTCTGGAATGAAAACTTGGCATTGGCGTTTATCCGATTTACAAAGTTTAACAGAGTAGTAGCTGGCGGACTACTGTTAGCAGGCTAGCATTAGCCAGCTTGATGACGTGCCTAACTTTGTGCGGCTAAAAACACACAAGCATCTGAAACTTTCTTGGCAGTCCCCAGTTGTTCCACTGGAAACGGGGAGGTACAGACCCGATTTTCAGATGTTTGTGTGTTTTAAGACGCACAAAGTTAAGCACGTCGGTAAACGCTAGCTGGCTAATGCTAGCATGCTGGTGTTGTGCCCCACCGGCTACAAACAAACATGCTACGTTGTTTTATTATAAAGTTCGGCCCTTCACTCTGGAGAATCGCTTTGATCCACTTCTTCCTTAGTATCACTTCAGTCTGGAATCTGTGAAAATTTCAGTAGGGTTGGCGTTTATTCACGTTATCTACGAAGTAAAGCAGGGACATTGAACTGGGCCGGAAGTGGGCCGTCTAAGTGTTTCAAACCGGAAGTTCGGAACACGGAAGCGTGATAATCCCCTCTTCAAAATCAATGTCTTTTTTTTACTAAATCACAATTTAGTAAATTTTTTTTTTGTTATTTTTTCAGTTTGTTATTTAAATTACTATTAATTTAGCCTTTTCTGTAATAGGAGTTGTAAAGTTGTTTACATATTTTCCGTACTTTTTTTTTTTTTTTTTTACAAAATTTCTTAGGCAACCACAACTGCCAGATTTTTATTCATTTTCTTTTGTAAAAATAAAGTTTTTTTTTTGTTTTTAAATGAAGTGTGTCTAAACTTGTAGTCCATACTGCATATGAAAAGTCTTCTCATATTTTCTATTAAAATAAGTTCAACAGTCTACCTGTAAATGCAGCGAGCAGGATCATGACTGTCATCATGTCTTTATGATTGTCAAACATTTGTAGATAATGGTGCTGAATCTGAGTGAAACTGTGGTGTTAATTTCACTTCACACTCACACATTGTCAAAAACCCAAACAGCACACAGACTACAACTGTCTCATTCTGAAGTCAACGCCCTTCGAAGTGCGGATTCGTTGGATGCATGCGTCACAGTGGTGCGTCATGTGCTGTCCCACATCTAAGTCTCCGAAGGAGCCTCCGAATCCACCCGTCAAACCTGCACTCTGTTTGGCCTGAAAGTAAGACAACTGGCGCTTCGTAGCCTCGCCTGTCCCAGAATTCATTGCCCAGAAGATAGGAGGGGATAAGCAGCGGAGCTATGAGCATAATATTTGGATATATTCATGGGTTTTAAGAGTCAAATGAAATGCTTATTGGCTAAAAACAACAGATAGTCTCTGTGGAAAATTTAAAAAATATTCGACCAAGCTAAAAAAGAGTTTTTGCCTCAGAAAATGCATTTGTTTGACATTATTCAGTTGTTAACGAGCGGTGTGGAGTCTGCAGTTGCTAGGCAACGAGACTGGAACACTATGGGAACTTCTTATCGGCAAGGATGTCCCATTTGAGCAGCCTACCGTTTCAGAGGGCTGCTTCAGAGTGCGCGGACTACGTAGTTTAAATGAGACACAGCTTGCGTAGAGCAGGGATCCTCAGTCCTGGTCCTGAAGGGCTGGTGTCCTTCGCGTTTTCATGGTTTACCTGCTGCAACACACCTGACTCAAATCAATGGCTAATTAGCAGAGAAATCTGACTCAGGAATGTTGCCTCAGGGAGATAATGAAAACATGCAGGACACCAGCCCCCCAGGACCAGTACTGAGGATCCCTGGCGCAGACTGTGGAGTGTCCTACGAAGTCCTCGCACACGGAAGCAGCCTTCCAAAGCAGTAGGCTGCTGACAAAAGCTACGTCCCAACTGGAAGCCTGCACACTTCCAAGTGCACAGACTTGCGTAGGCTATGGAGTGTCCTACGTAGCAGCCTAACCTTTATGAAATGGGACAGCCTAGTCTTCAGAATTTCCCATAGTGCTCCAGCCCTGTTGCCTAGCAACTGCAGATTCAATAGCTATCGAGTGCGCTTCAGACAAGTTGTAAAAATCAAATGGAGCTGGGCATATTATACCTTTCCATCCATCTGTCATCTGAACGTTAACACATAAACAGTAGTTAACACCGTCTGAGTTTGTTCTCTTACTTACAAATGGAATAATGTCTAACAAATGCATTGTCTGAGTCAAAAACTCATTTTAAGCTCGGATGAATATTTTTGAAATTTCCGCTGAGGCTACCTGTTGTTTCTAGCCAGTAAACACTTAAACATTTAACATCCATGAATATACATAATTACACTCGTATCTCTGCTGCTTATTCCATGCCATCTTGTGTGCAAAGAATTTTGGGAAGGGCTAGGGCGCGAGGATACCACCCGTAGTCTTCGCTTCAGGCCAAACTGTACGCTTTTGTGGGGTGGATTCAGAGGCTCCTTCAGAGACGTTTGAAGTGGGACAATACTTGACGCGCCACTGTGACATATGCAGCCAACGAATCCGCACTTTGAAGTGTGCAGACCCTGAAATGAGACACAACTATGGATTTGCTAAATGTAAAGACTAATGTGCAGTAGCTGAACCAAAATATCAACTTCCAGTCTGTTCTGTCTCTTGTTTGGTGTCCTTTCATTGGCGTTTCTGCAGTTTGTTGCACATTTTCTATTTGTTTGCATGTCTTATATACAGTCCGTTTGCGATCCAGATGCTGTCAAATGAAGCTGCATCAGGTTGAGCTCTGTTGGCCAAACAGATCCGATATATCACACCAGGAAAAGACCAAACTCCAAGGTTTGAATAGTCAATTGCTCTTGTTTTCTTCTGCCCACACAAAGTTAAAACCTGAGCAATGTGCAGATGGAAACCAGCTCCTCGTATATCAGTGAGATCAGTCTCTCTCTTCGGGAATGATGGTTAGCATAACGTCTCCAGCTTTTCGTCTCACCCCGACAGAGAGCGCAACACTGCTCTGGACGGCCTCGCTCACTTCCTGTGTGGTGTAGATGGGCTGCCCGTTGATGCTGCTGATGATGTCATGATCAATCATTCCAGCTCTGTAGAGGAAACAGGGATGTACATCAGTAGAGCTTTACTGAAACAGACTCAACAACCGTTCCTGCGTTACCGATGGATGGGATAATCCAAGCCTCATGAAAAAACGAGTCAAATATGACACGTCTGCTCAGGCAATAGATCAACTCCAAGATCTGTCAACCGGAGCTCCATCTACTGGCTGCATATGTGATGCATTTAAAGTGGAAGTTCGGTTTTTTCAATGTGGACCTATTTTCTAGCATGAAATACATTCATTTACTCACCCAGACAGTTTTGGTGCAACTTGAATTTCTTCGAGAAATATTTAGATCCACTCCAGATCAGAGTATGCCCAATATAATGAAGTGATGGGGCAACCTCGCGCAGCCTCTAAATAAGGCATTATCTGACACAAACTCCTTTATTTCACCAATGTTTTGTTACGAAACATTAGTCGGACCCCCTGTGAGCTCAAAGCAGCTTTTTTGTAGTGATTTGTCCTTATTTACAGACATTTACTCGTTACGGTGTCTCATAATAGTGACGTCATCAAAGCCGCCGCAGTAAAAATATCTGTAAATAAGGACGGATCACCACAAAAAAGCCGCTTCGAGCTCGGGGGGGTGGTGGGGGTCCGACTAAGGTTTCGTATCATATCACCATGAATCGTGATATGAATTGTTGTCAAAATGAATCGTTACACCGATACTCATTACTGTAATGCGGGTCCTTGTGTTATCTTTGATGCTGAGTTTAATAAATATGTTCTCAACTTTGAGATACTCTCTCAAATTCAAATAGTCTAACTTTGTGTTTTAAATGGAAAAAATAGAAGAAAAGAAATTGTTCAGCCACGCATTACTCAGTTGTGGCCTCGCATTTCTAATGGCAGTTTTAACTATATCGAATGAAGTTGTGGCCATGCGTTATTTGTGGGCGATTTGTGGACAGATTTTTAAATTTTAATTTCAATTAAATTAAAGTAGAATAATGTCCAACGGTCTCAGGCCTACAGTGTTACAATGATATTCTGCCATTTGTGATTCTTATTATGTTAATGATAATTTTCAAGCGTTAAATTTGGAATTGAAGTGATCGGGGTCGTTTTAGAATCCAAAAATAGCTTTATTTCAACGTGAAGTGTTCATACAGTATGTGGACATTGTGCATGATGCATAGTAATGCGTGGCCACATTGTAATCTGATGCTTTCCTTCAGTCCGAAATGATGAACGATTGCTGGCAAAACCTCCTTAAAAAACCATCTGTTTATGACGCGATTGAAATTCAGTCCCTCGGAATTTCCCGGCAGCAGCCCGAGCCGTGCCGATGACATAACGAGGCCTCGGCTGGTGTGGTAACATCCTCGAAACAATGCTGGTAAAACTTTTGGTTCATAAGATCGAGGCAGAGTCGAGCAGATGGGTTTAAACATAACACTAACATTACCATCCTCCCCCTGAACAATGAAAACAAACAGGTGTTGCGATCATATCTGGTCACTTAATGGCCATTAAATCCTTTCAAGAAAAGATTTAAAACTTAAAACTGAGACCCTAAATAACTGGGAAGATGTCAAATCAAGAGAAATAAGGGGTACTCCTCCCATTTATGTCTCTATAATAACAGGTGTTTTTGGAACCATCTCGTCCACTGCTGGGCAATGACGATAATGTATGTTTAAAGGAGTAACCAGTAAGATTTCCTGTCTTTAGCAGGAGAGACGTTAGCTCTCTGGCTGTGGGGAGCACAAGCAGAAGGAGCAACTTGAGCAATGTGCAGCCTGAACTGCAGGCTGTCCTGGAAAACATCCAGAGGCCTTCAGGGGCCACTTCACAGCTCTTTTCTTGCATGTAAAGCCCAAACATGCTCTATCTGTATCTTATCTTCTTAATCCAAATAGAGCTAAGAGAAAAAAACAACTCTTGACTGAATAGTGTAGTATATACATCTTTGTTTAAAAAAAACAAGGATTACTGATGTAGCATTAAAGGCGACATGAAGTAAGTGTCTATGATAACACTGGGCTTGAATCTTACCGGGATGCTGCTGTTCCAGGTATGACCTGATAGACGTAAACTCCCGAAGTTGCATCTGGAAACTCGTGCACACGCTCTTTGATATCTCGAATCAAACTGGACACACAGAGAAGAGCATAGCATTCATGAAAATACAAGAAACATTCTGGCCCTGGGACGGTTAACCGAACCTCACCGTCTCAATTATCCCACCTAATTCCATTTTATTACAATACAGCTGACAGTTGACTGGAATATTTTGCAGTGAGGAAATTTCATGACTGGATTTGTTGCACAGGTGGCATCCTATCACAGTTCCACGCTGGAATTCACTGAGCTCCTGAGAGCGACACATTCTTTCACAAATGTGAGACCACCGTCTCACATTAGCTCATATCTAAAGACAGTTTTTAGTCTCAGCATAGTCTCAGACTGAGATTTTACAAAGACTGAGAATCTTGCAGGGTCACTATTTAAAAGTATATATAATAGTATATTTTATTTGAAAGCACGTTATCAAAGCGCACAAAGACACTGTATAAATACTCGGGATGTCCCGATACCACTTTTTTGCTGACCAAGTACAAGTACGAGTACTTGTATTTGAGTACTAGCTGATACCGATTACCTGATTAATGGGCATAAGTGAAATAAGTGAAAGGCGTGTCTTGTCTTATTTTGGGGGGAGGGTTATTTATTTGTTTTGAATAAAGAGAAGCATCTCTGCATGCTCAAGTGTGATGCAAGCAATAGTTGTTCAACCCACAGCCTCCAGAGCTCGTGTGTGGGTCGAGACGCCAGATCATGTCTGTGACGGTGCATCGCTGGGAAAGCAGCCTGCAGGCTTATTGGGCTCAGTCAGTCCCTCTGAAATAAAACTGTATCACCTAAGATAACGTTAAATAATCATCTGACTTCCCTCCTCTGATCAGGTCTGATTAACAGCTGCAGAACGACCGAGCTGCAGGTTCTGTTATTTTGTCCACAGCTGGCAGCATCACAACGAGAGACGGTAAATAGTCCGCTCAGCCGCTTCTTGAGAAAAACTTTAGAGTTCAATGGTAAAAAAAAAACCCTCCAAAACACTGATTTAATATTTATTTCTTTTGTAAGTGGCCATGGTATAAGCGAGATACTACCTCAAAAGAAACAAAAGCTACAATAAGTCGTTTGAAGCTTATAATCAGCCTCTGATGCAGCTGCGGTTTGCTGTATTTTAGCAGCATCGTCATAATTTCACATATTTACACTCGCACCAGCTTAACGAACATAAACTTGGAAAGTGAAGGAAACAGAATTAGCAGTAAGCTTGTCCAGTGAAAAAACTGTTTGTACGTATGTGAGGGAATCACAGGTCCGATGGGAGGGAGAGAGAAAAAAAAAGGTCCGCTGTGACAGCTGCCAACATTTTGAAAAGTATTCCAGAGATCAGTATACCAGAGGGTCAGATATATATTCTGTCCTCATGTAATGGAAAGCACCTTCTAATTTTAAAAGAAGACGTGAACTCAAAGCCGGCGCCGCTCCTATTGAAGAGTATTTAGTTGCTGGCATGGCGGCGTAAACACAGCGAGTCATGTGACGTCAGGTATCAGGTGCTGTCAGGGGCGAGTATTTCACGAGTACAAGTACAGCAAAATAGGCCAGTATTCGGAGCGAGTACTGATACTGGCTTCGGTACAGTGTTGTTTTTGGCAGCTATCTGAGTTTTAGTCTTAGTCTTAGTCTTTCTGACGAAAATGCTTATTAGTTTTAGTCATATTTTAGTCATTTCTGTATCTGATAGTTTTAGTCTAGTTTTAGTCGGCGAAATTAAAAACGTTTTAGTCTAGTTTTTGTCAGGTAGGCTATATTTAAAAAAAAAAAAAAAAAAGAATAACTGGCCACTAAGGAGACCATGCTGCCGGTTACATTTGAGCATATAGGTTTGTATATGAAAACAGAAAGAAAGACTATGTTCCATTGCAAGTGAAGACAGCAGTTAATGGTGAGGGGAGTGAGCTGCGTTGTCTTGTATTATAATCATGTGGCACCTGAAAGTTTAATTTTGTTGTTTTATTATATTGTGTATCTTTTCTTTACCTGCCAAGGGACTGCTGATGCTAATTAGCTTGCTAATGACAATCCAACATGTTGCTATATGTTCATTAATATGTACTGTCCCTGTCAAATAAAAAAGTTTGAAGATAGAATAAATTTTAAAGCTTCTCATAAAAATACTGAATGCAAAAACGTTTTTGACACACAAACCATCAATTTATTGCAAAATTAAGGTAAAATATAGGGTTGCAAGTATCTTAAATTACAAACCATTTGGGAGTCGAAACAGCCGGCTCTTTAGGAACCGACTCAAAAGAGCCGGCTCTTTAGGAACCGACTCAAAAGAGCCGACTCTTTAGGAACCGACTCAAAAGAGCCGATTCTTTAGGAACCGACTCAAAAGAGCCGACTCTTTAGGAACCGACTCAAAAGAGCCGACTCTTTGGGAACCGAATCAAAAAGACTGGCTCTCTGAAAAGAGACGAACTTCCCACCATTTCTGATCAGTGCAGCCAAGCAACTGCGCGTCTGACCGCAGGTGTTCACCAGAGTCCCTCAGCAGTTCAGATACCCGACGGTAACACGCAAAAACGCTGTTTAGCAGATAGAAATGACAAAGATTAATATCATGGTTAAGGTGTGGGCGGATATTTATGTAGTTCGGGCGGGTGGCGGTGAGAATATGTTTCTTTTTTGTTGGACAAGACGCGTTTTAAACATCAAACGTTGGGATCATTTCCAGATCAGGCAGAGACAGAGGCGCTGCTGGTAATGGGAACAGCGAACACTGTTACAACCAGGAATGATGATGTTTTATGCTGGAATCTCTGAATCAAATAGATAAAGCCCCAACGTGGCAAAATGACAGAGACTGCTGTGAATTGAAGATATTACTGTGCGACATGCGGGTCAGGTTTGACGGGAAGAGCCGCGGTTCGCGGGTCTCGGTTCGGGCGGATGCGAGTAAGGATGCAACTACTTTTTAACTTTTGACAGATTAATGCAGAATAGGTAGACATTTCCTGCATTATGAACGTCTGACAGACCAGAGATTCACATTTTCGTCCAGTCTCGTCTCGTCAATGAAAATTTACACACGTCCCGTCATGTTTTAGTCATCAAAGAGACATGTTTAGCTCGTCATCGTGTCGTCATCGTCATGAAAAAAAGGGGCGTCAACGAAATGATTTAGTCATCGTCATCGTTAACGAAAACAACACTGCTTCGGTATCGGTATATCTCTAATAAAAACAGATAAAACGTTACAAACAGGAAGCTAAAACACTAAAAGTGCAAAACATAATCTGCTCTCTGTAACCTGAGAACGTTCAGTGACCAGCATGTCTGCAGCTCTGATGTTTATTTAGTGTTTACTGTCAGTAATCTGATTGCTGCTGTGTGTTCTTCAGTAACATGTGACAGCACAGGGTTTGCATGTCATTCTCCATGAGTCACATGACTGCTCTTACACTGAAGTCAACGCATGTCGCAACTCTGTATTTCTATGGCTCTTGTCAAAGTAATATGCAACTCTGAGTATTGACGGTTCTGGAGGTCGGCACCTGTTTCCGCTGCTGTCAGAGCTCATCCAGCTATTGGCTGTTGAATGTGTTGCATCACTGCGACTTGCAATAAAATTAAACAGGTTTGATATTATCCAAGCCCAAGACGAGGAAAAGACTGATAAAACAGCACAGATTACCATCTCAAACTTAACGACTGAGGCCGTGGGGGCGCGCCGCGATTCCAGTAAAACTCCTGAGATTTACTAAAGACCTTCAGTCTTAAGTCTGCAACGGTGAAAATCGTGTAGTGTGAGCCCAGCGTAAGGGTAAACCTCCGTGGGCCTTGACCAACTGCTAGCCGGGTGCTGAGACGTGGCAGCCCACTGCCCCCCGGTTAGTCTAGAGATGGCTTAAATGCAGAGACTGAATTTCCAACTTGGGGTTAATATATTCTATAAAATCTTCAACAGAATGTCGTAGAATAAATAAATAGACAGGGATGAGAATCGTTAAGAATTTAGCGATTCCGGTTCCATTATCGATATCACTTTTTGATTCAGTTCCTTATCGACTCTCTTGTTGATTTTCATTGAATGATTAGATACAGGATGAACGGCTTTGGTTGCAGTTATTCTTTCCATTCAAAATATGAATCAACCTTTGCCTTCAACTTCAATTTAAAGCTGACTTCAGTTAAAAAATAACTCATAAAATACAACTGCAGTGATCAACTTTTGTACAGCAACGGCTTTTGTGCGGAAAAAAACAGCATGTTTACATTTTGATGAAAGATACAAGATCTTTTAGGAGTTAAAGGGAACGAATTAAATAAGTTAGACTTCTTTTTACTCCTTTTGAACACGTTGAATTAAAATTTTTATGTGTGTGTAAATATGTAGGTGTGTGTGTTTCGTTTCATTTGTCAGATATTTTGTTATAATTTACAGAGCAGTACACATCAGTACACAGCAGTACACACTCTGACACAGAAATTGCTGCTGCTTTCCTTTTCAACATGTTCAAAATAAACTAAAGACTAAAGGTTTATATGACATGGCACAATACTCTATAAATAATCTCTAACATTATTACAGTCAATGGGAGTTTTACGTTGCCTGCGACGTTGCAGACGCTTCCCACCGAGCGCGACCACGGTTGCTTAGCAACGGACGAATGGCTTTATATTCCGACAAACTAACTGCTGTGTGGCCAAATGTTGGAGGTTTTTCCTCCCTTTGATGCGATCAACGCGTAACTCACGCTTATATCGTATTTTTTCATGAAATACAACCAAACTTTGGAGCACGTTTGCCGCGACGGCATGTTGTGACGTCATCGCACAAATGCATCCGACGTTTACGGAACCGCTAAGAGGAATCGTTAGGCAGGCAGATGAACGATTCCATGGAATCGAATGACAAATGACAAATGACGAATGACAATTCCCATCCCTAAATAGAATAATGAACTGGTTACAAAAGCTGCAGTAGGCCTGATTCAATGTTATAAAGAAGAACGGGCCAAAATGGGAAAGACTGAGAAGACCGTACAGAAAATGATCTTGTTGCTGCTGATGTCGGTTCTACAAGCTACTGAATGGAGTGCATTGGTTTTTCACACTGCTTCTGCATTTTGGCTTAGTTTTAGGGAGAGAAAATTGCACAGTGGTTATCATTTTTAATAGCACAGCCAGAGGGGAATAACCAGAGCTGGAAAGAAAAACATCATTAAAAAAGATTCTCCTGCAACCCCAAAACAACCCAAGAAAAAAGAGATGTCTGTAGAGCTGCTGGCAAGATGCCTCCAACAGCAATCAAGGCCAGCTTTTCCTCTGCCTACCAGCAGTTTTTACAGCCAAAACCTATCTACAGAGACTCAAATCTTGTTTAAAACCATTAAGAAAGAGCAAATTAGTTGCTGACTTACGATGGTGTGAGCTGCAGCATCCGGATGCCTAAGAACTTCTTCTTTGGTTCTGCATTTCCTAGAGGCATAAAAGAGATGACACGATTTAGACTGAATGGATGAGATGGTGAACTAAGTCCTGCAGCTGGTGACGATGAGAACATACTCACCGTTGAGTTGTCTGTTGTAGAAGTCAGCAAGAAACTGGCGGATTTTGTCAACAGGGATGGCAAAGGAGATTCCTGCTGCCACTTTAAGTGTGTTTATGCCTATTACATCTCCATCCTGTTACAGGGAAAATGACAGGAAAGCTGTGAGATGGTGGTGAACACCGTCACAGATGAAGGAACAAAACAGCAGAAAGAGAGGAATCCATTTCCTTGTCAGTGCACAAGATGTAGCTCATTGTTTATCACTGTTCAGTCTTGTTATTGAAGGGAAAAACAAATCCACCATTTCAATCCACACAAAGCAAATCCTGATCTTAGTCCTTACTGTTCGAAATGAAACAGGAAAGATTTCATACATGGCAAAAACAAATACACAGATTTCCTGATATTATTCCTTTACTCATGATAGTACTTTAAACCCTCTCACCAGGTTGACGAGTGGTCCGCCTGAGTTTCCGTACTATGAATCAAAAGAAAAAAAAAATCATCACAACTAATTGATCAAGTAGAGCAATAGTCTCAAAGTTTTATTGCCATTTGTGTGAGCTTGTTTACATTTATGATGGCATCGGTTTGGATGTAGTCCATATCGGAGTCCTTGAAGCCCAGTTCGAGGCCGTTGCGATGGGCAGTGCTGATAATGCCGGTGGTGACGGTGTTCTGCAGGGAGAAGGGGCTTCCCACAGCCACCACGAACTCCCCAGGTCGCATGTCCGAGGACTGGCCAAGACGCAGCACAGGGAGGGGACCCTGAAAGATGGGCGCATGACACCATGACTAAACAGCTACAACAGATGCTCTCAGAGAGATGTGCCCCAACGATTTACAGCTACGGTGAAACAATATTCAGGTTGTCTGATTGTTTCTGATGAGAGCTGTGCTTATATTTGGTAAGTAAGAAATATTTGCGTTTTATATCTTAACAGCTGGATTAACACAAATTAGGAAAGTAATTCATCCAGGCTTACGCATTCGATAATATTTACAGTCGTCTCTATAGCTCCTTTCAGACTTGCGATGGAAAGCGGTAATCGTGCGGACTTTGTCCTTTATACTGCTTGCATTCAGACATGCGTTCCGGTCTGTTACCTCAGAGAGGAAGCGGACATGTACCGGCTGGTCTCCATGTCATAAGAGTGGAAATGTTGCGGTACATTGTTTTGACTGAACACACAAGAAAATGTTCTGGACAGAGTTGAAGGGAGAGCATGGCTGTGTTGACTTATCTGTAACATTTCCTGATGTCGGTGGTCGGGGCGCAATAAGTCCATGAGGAAGCGACATGTTTGAAAAGACGAGTCTGGTTAGAGAGAGGATGGACTTTACTGCACATGTTCTGCAATGCAAGTCTGAAAGCGCTGAATTAGTCCCTGACTGACATGATTTCTATAAGCAGTAAACAGCAGTCTCATGCACATCCCAGAAAGGGTAATAACTGGGTGTTGGATGAAAGTAGAATACTAAGTAGAAGAAATAGGATCCGCACACCAGGAAATGCTCGTGAAAAGATTTAATATGACGTTTCGGGCTTCTGTGCTTCTTCAGACAAAACAGATAAATACATCAAACTCAGACAAATAATTGTTTTATCAATTTTGAAGCATCTAAAAAGTGAATATTTACATGATTACCGTGCTAATGCCAGGATTATTTGCTATTAGCATTAGCTGCAGAGTTGCTGGCTCAATTGTTATTTATAGAAATAGCATCTTTCTTGCCTTGTGTGGCAAGGTACGCAACGGAGGGCTCGGGTGGGATTTGGTCCTCCAGAGTCCCGGGTGAGAGTCTTGCATGCTAACCATTCAGCCAAAGGGACGTCCCCTTGGCCAAGTAGCCAGAGTGCATGATTACTTGCAGGCATAGTGCCAGGACCGTTAACTGCCACAGTTACATTTCTCAAATTCAAGTGGACAAAAACAAAGCAGGATGAGGGTTATATAAACGGTATATAAAGCCTTCTCTGCTGGCCTTAACACTATCAGAGGCACTAACCTACATTTACAGCTTAAATTCTAATTTAATTTTCTGGAACTGTATTACTTTATTCCCAACAATCCATTCTCTTAATTTTTTAACATCTCTCTTGGCTGCGCTGCTTCCATTACACATATGTGGTTGAAATATTTTTTTTGTCCAATCAGATTTCAGCCACTGTGTGTTGCCATGCTATCTAATCTGCCAAGGGCCTTCAGAATCAGTAGTGCTGACCGATGTAACCTTAACAATATTAGAAAGGAACTTTTTCTTCAACCAGTCAGATTTCAGATTTGCCCGTCACGGCCAACTAGTGGGTCCACAGTAATGTCAGCATTTTCTGTCCTCTGATTGGTTAGTTAGAGCAAAATGATTACAGCCAAGTTCGGCTAGCATAACATGTGCTGTGGCGATCTCCACTTATTCATACATTTGGGTCAGAAGTTTTTACAGCCACAAAGGCAGCTGGAGGAGAAGAAATGGACTTGGTCTTGGACTAAAAACATTTTCAAGGTGGACTTTTCCCGAATAGCTTGGCATTGTGACAAATAATTTTACAGCAGTGGTCATTAAAAGTGACATTTTGTGCTGAATTAGGAGAAACCACTCGTATTATTTGTTGTGTTGAGCTATCTAAAATATTCTTGTTTCATTTGTCTGTTGCATGCAGATGTTTAGTTTTTGTAAAGAAAACTAACAGAAATAAAGCCTGGATTTGTAACCTTCTGGTACAGAGTACTCTGAATTTCTTAGTGGAAAAAGTTTTTGACTCATAATTGTTGTTTGACCTATGTTGATAGGGAGTGTTTAACCTGTTCCATCAAGTCTCAGAACAACCTCAATCATGAGAAACTATAATCAGTAATTACAGTCTGTATCTTTGTTGCTGCTTGTCAAGCTAATTATTGCCATTAGCATTAAAAGAAAAAAATCCAACATCAAAACACATTTTTTGCTTCTTTTGTAATCTCTAATAAACATGACTTCGACAGACATTTATGAACAGTAAAGCAAACCAAACAAACTTGTCTCTGCACGTCTTCTCTTACCAGCATCTCAAACTGCATGAAGCTTTTCGTCATCACCAATCTTGACTCTTATGAAAATATAAAAGCCCCTTCTACACACAGGAACAAACAGCAACTGTCACCACCACTTACTACGGCAGTTACAGAATATCTGCAGGTCTGAGGAAGCCAAATTTATCACATTTTAAGACAGTTTTTTATGGCTGTTCTTTTTAATTTAAGACCTTACATTCACAAAATAGCTAAAAGTACGGAAGTACCCTCCAATTAGCTGGAAATGATAGTACTAAAATTGAACACAAACATCAAAATGATTGACTGCCTCTGTTGACATCAACTTAAGAAGTTTATTCCCCAGAATACCAAAGTAGCAATACTGACCCTAGAAATGTAAATGAATGAAGCGGCCCATCTCCAGAAAGAGTCAAAACCCGTTACCACTTAATAGAACGAGATGACTGAGGTCCTCAATACAAACATTGTTTTCTTTTTTGTTTGGTGGTAGTAGTTAATTTAAAGCTAGCTTATAAGGAAAATAGAGGTTTAAAGACTGAGCTGATGATGTGCTGATTGTCAGTGATACAAAGCAGATTACAGAAAAAGCACAAACAAAACATGTTTTCACTGTTAATGAGGTTTTTTCTCAGTTATTTGCTGAGAAGGGCTGTTTCAAAGTCTGTGAAACTGATGAAACAGAACATAAATGCAGCGTCTGTTGGCCGCATCTTTGTGCTTCTCACTGTGCCTGACTCTACCACTTTAATTCCCATTGAACCCAGTTTACGGAGCTCCTTGCACAGCTTACAGCAGGTCTCGTAGCTGTAACGTCCAACTGGTCTTAACCATGTCGCAAATGTGGGATTATCCATTAAAAATTAAACTGCGCTTTCCCATTGAAAATGATGTTATGAAGCCTGCTAATAAAGGACAAACTGCTAATGTGCGTACCTGAAAATAGCCCCCCTCCCTCCCACACACGCAGAACAGAATAAACATTGGTGGTTCCACTCTTTTTTGATCTCTGATAAAAAAAAAGCAAATTAAAAGGAATAGGAATACACCCACAGAATGATGGTCCCTTATTTTCAACTCACCCTCATGCTGAGCAAGACTGGACAGGTTTTTGTTTTCCCCCAACTTTTATAAAATGGAGTTCATGGGCGACTGAACCAAAAAGGTCCATAAAAGTCCACAAAAACTTGTCAGTATTCCTCCATACTGTTTGTCCAATGATATCCATGTGCCCTGAGTGGGCAGTGCTCATCATTTACTTGAAATTTAGTATATTTACTCATAATTTAGTGTATTTTTATAGCATAAACAGTACTACATCTAGCTGCTGCGAAGCGCACCCTTGTGAGTTCACGACACAACGGAAGCTGCAGCAGATGAGATCACGTGTTCTCTTTTTCTTTGTTTGTTTTAAATCAATAACCAACCCCCTCTTGTGTTTGTCCCGGTTTGTCTGCAGCTCATTCGCTATTGGCACAGTGTAAACAGAGATTTTCTTCTTCTACTCTTGCATTATCAGCAGAGTAGGTGCTGAATCGATGAACGCACACGAACGCTCAAATAGAAACGGTAATGCACTACTGTTTAGGCTATAAAATATACTAAATTATGCCGTTTGGAGTAAATTATTGACGCTACCCACTCAGGACTCTTGGATTACATTGGACGAGCAGTATAGAGGAATACTGTCAAGTTTTTGTGGACTTTTATGGACGTTTTTGGTTCAGTCGCCGGTGAACTCCATTATATCAAAGTTGGGGGAAAATGAAACCCCCCCCAGATCTCCAGCTGCATTTGAGATATTAAAAAAGCGCTCCACGGTCTTGCTCAGCCCGAGGGTGAGTAGAAAACGAACGCACATCATTCTTTGGGTGCACTATTCCTTTAAGGATTAAATGTCATTTTCAAATCTATTTAAGGCCTCGATTATGGAAAATCAAATTTAAAGGTGTGATGACAGCAGTATAAACTGTTCCATGTAGTTGATATTGCTGCATATGTTATTTTCCAAAGACTTTTTTCGGAGGGGGGTTGTTTTGGCACACCAGATGTAATAATGACATGATCTGCCTGGAGACCAAGTTGACTTCATTTTGATTGGCTACAACCTTATTTGGAAAAACTGGGCCAACCGGCCTGTTCCTAGCAGAGTTTGTTTGCTAAAGGCTATCTGTTAGCACCATGCGCACTTCAGACAGTGAACTATGTTTATCAGACAAGACAGTATTTAAAAAAAAGAAATAAACTTACGGATAATGACAACTTTGTGGTCACCTCCTTCAGTGTTGCTAAGACATTTTTTTTAAAATACATTTTTTTCAAAACCCTGACCTGAATTCGCCCATCTTCAGGAATGAAAACTAGCTCAACTCATGCCGGTGTATCAGCTGGGAGGAAGGAGAGGGGAGGGGGAAGGCTGTTTGCTTGATGGTGTGCTCTAATTAGAGAATATGAATTACGCAGAATGATAACCTATGTAGAATGATTCAACCGTTTTTGAACAAAGAAACAAAGCTGACAGCCCACGAACAGGGACTTTGATACTTGCTCTTGACGTTTACATGGCCTCATCAGTGCACAACAGTCAATCCCCAAAACCCCAGAAAAGTGAACTTGCTGTCATTACTGCTTTAAGACTTTTTATGGATCTCTAGATACTCAGTGGTTAGTATAAGAGAAAGTCCAATTAAGAATAAGAATGTAAAACCTTTGTACTCTTGAGATGTTCTTGCAATCAGATCAGTATGAAAGGTTTTCATGATGTGCTTCAGGCTAAGTGGACTGCGACTGAAACGCTTGGAAATAGTCACTTCTTCCGCCACTTCCAAAGCACGGTGCATATATGAACATGTCTGAGAAGTGGCATGTTTAATGCAGAACAGCAACAAACAAACTAATTAAAAATACATCAGGATCAGGAGATTTCACCAGATTAACTGACCATGTTAAAGGAAGAGTGTAATTTTAATAGGCAACAGCCCTTGATGATTTTCTCTGTGGAGTCTCTGGCCCACTTTGTGAACAGGATTATCCCACTTTGATGTTAGCCTCTGATGTAGCTGCCAGACCAGAGGAAAACACTCAACTAAATTTAGCCCAAAGCCTTCAGAGACAAAGCAGGGCACTCACTTCTGGCTCGATTTTGATGAGGGCGATGTCCATCTTCTCATCCACATCCTTGACCACAGCATCGTAATGCACACCACTTTTCAGCTCAACTTTGACCCGCTGCTTGTTGCTGAGTACATGGGCGTTGGTGACAATCCAGCCATCTTCAGACACAACAAACCCAGAGCCACTCGACACAAAGACCTCGTTGCTGGAAAACGGCACACTGGAACACAAATACGTCAAAAGGAAAAGACTGGGTTTAGGGATTTTTGAGGATCATTTAAAACAGTGTTACTTTAAATTTCTTGGGTTAGTTATACTTTTGGAAAAGCTCCAGATGGACCACAGCTGGGACAATCTTATCCACCACATCGGCAATAAAGTTGAACTTGTAGCGAACGCTTCCTGGATGGTGCACTCCTGTCAGGATATAGCATATGAAAAGTTGAGAGACTTTAAACAGAAATCCGTCAAACATACGAATAAAAACAGAAATTATGAGCCAAAATCCGTGATCTCCAAAGAATAAACCCCCACCGGCAGGGATCTCACACCATAAACCATTCCGAGCATCAAAATAAGCTGGGCATACCTAAATGACATCTGCTAGACATTCTAACAATTAGGGATGTATGATTTTATCAATACTGGTACCATATCGATACTACTTATTGATACCTTTATTTATCGATACTCTTATTGATACTACATACATAATTTAGAGTAAACAAAGACATTACAAGAAGTTGAAAGATCTAATGGTCGAAAACACTTGTTCAGATGATGAAGAGGCCTGGACGTAAAGGCAGGTGACAGTAGGGATGAGCAATATGTTATCATGTGCAATATAATGTCAAAGCAATTCCCCATGGTAATTTGTCATCTCACGATAAAAACGATAAATTCAATTTATCAGTTTGTACAGTTATTTATAGTTATTTTTGCTGTTTGCATTGTTTGAATAAATGTCAAATTCATTCTCATATTTCAGACTGACAGTTTTGCAACACAGGTGTACTACTTTGATGTAGTGAAAGATTTATAATAGAGAATTACAAATACCTTGGAGTTCAGCTGGACAACAGACTCAACTGGAAATACAACACTGACTACATCTACAAGAAAGGTCAGAGCAGACTCTACTTCTTAAGGAAGCTGAGATCATTCAAAGTCTGCACCAAGATGCTGCAGATCTTCTACAAGTCTGTTGTGGAAAGTGCAATTAGCTTTTGCAGCATCTGCTGGGATCAAAACCAGCGACTTGAAGAAACTAGACAAGCTGATCAAGAAAGCTGGTTCTGTGCTGGGAATAACTCTGGAGCCGCTGGAGATGATCGTTCAGAAAAGAATGCTGCACAAGCTGATGAAGATGATGGAGGATTCTTCCCACCCTCTCCACAACACGTGAAAAATCAACAGTTTGTGTTCAGTGGGAGGCTGCGTCAGGTTCGCTGTAGGACGGAGAGATACAGAAATTCATTCCTGCCAGCAGCATCACCCTGAAGAACAAGACTGACTGACCGACTTATTATTATGTTATTATTTCATATTAATGTTATATTGTTAAAAACCAAACGAAAGAAAGAAAGAAAGAAAGAAAGAAAGAAAGAAAGAAAGAAAGAAAGAAAGAAAGAAAGAAAGAAAGAAAGAAAGAAAGAAAGAAAGAAAGAAAGAAAGAAAAAGAAAAGAGTGAGTTTTTTTTACAATGTTGAATTTCCCTTCTGGGATAAATAAAGTATTTTTTGTTTCATTTTCATTTATTTTAATTTCATTGAAAGATCTGTACAGACAGTTGTGTGAAAAAGTGTTTTCTCCTGACTCCTTGCTTTTTGCATGTTTGTCACACTTAAATGTTTCAGATCATCAAACAAATTTAAATGTAAGACAAAGATAACACAAGTAAACAGGAAACACAGCTTTTAAAAGAAGATTTTTATTGGTAAGGGGGGGATCCAAACCTCCATGGCCCTGTGTAAAAAAGTGATTGCCCCCCCCCCAATTTCTCTACCGACACCAAGGCTGGATTACTGCCACACCTGTTCTCAATCAAGAAATCACTTAAATAGGACCTGCCTGACGAAGTTAAGTTGACCAAAAGATCCTGAAGTACTAGACATCATGCTGCGATCCAAAGAAATTCAGGAAAAAATGAGAAACAAAGTAATTGAGATCTATCAGTCTGGAAAAGGTTAAAAAGCCATTTCTAAAGCTTTGGGACTCCAGAGAACCACAGTGAGAGCCATTATCCACAAATGGTGAAAACATGGAACAGTGGTGAACCTTTCCAGGAGTGGCCGACCGACCAAAATTACCCCAAGAGCACAACGATGACTCATCCAAGAGGTCACAAAAGACCCCAGAACAACATCCAAAGAACTGCAGGCCTCACTTGCCTCAATTAAGGTCAGTGTTCATGACTCCACCATCAGAAAGAGACTGGGGGACAAAAATGGCCTGCATGGCAGAGTTCCAAGACCAAAACCACTGCTGAGCAAAAAGAACATGAAGGCTCGTCTCAGTTTAGCCAGAAAGCATCTTGATGATCCCCAAGACTTTTGGGAAAATACTCTGTGGACTGACGAGACAAAAGTTTAACTTTTTGGAAGGTGTAGGTCCCATTACATCTGGCGTAAAAGTAACACAGCATTTCAGAAAAGGAACATCATACTGTACCAACAGTAAAATATGGTGGTGGTAGTGTGATGGTCTGGGGCTGTTTTGCTGCTTCAGGACCTGGAAGACTTGCTGTGGTAAATGGAACCATGAATCCTCCTCCCTTTACCACAGTTGATCACCCCACTTACTGCCTTTTTTTCAAATCAAGTAAAGCATGTTGCTTTACACACTTGAATTTCCAGTGTAAAAAAGACATTATTGTGCTATTTTGAATATTTTAACTATTTCTCACCACAGTGCACTGAAAAATATCCAAATAAGAATTCAATACATTTTCCGTTTTACAGTTCATGTATGTAGGTTACGTTAAGTGAAACATACAAACCAGGGAATTTATTACGGATTCATATGTGCATTGAAATGTAATTAAGTTGTAAAATAAATCTGAACAAATATCAAGTTTTACATTTGACTTCATTTTTATGTCATTCTGTCACCTGAACTTGAGGTGAAGAAGACTACATCATCAATGATCAGGTGGTTTTACCCTGATTGTTTTTATCAGGTCGCATTTCTGACGTTTGGACGCACATTTTTGGCCACAACGGCGTTCCGTACTCATCCTCTCATGTCCGCTTGACAAGCAGCAGCAACAACTTTCCTCCCATTTCTGGACTTAACTGTGGCTTAACTCATGTTCCAGATAACGAGGACAGAGTTTCTGTGTGCTGTCCCCGTTTACCTCGTTCACGAAGCAGGTCCAGCTAATTATTCGTCTCCTTTTACTGAGATCCGCCTAAATACGGATCATTAATTTATTCGCCCGCATCGCGCTCGTTTCCACAGCGCAAAGCCCAAAACTTTAAAGGTTAAAAGAAAACTGGTTGGAAGTCAGTGGCACTTTTATTCCCATTAAAATGATTTGATCTGATTGTACAGATCAGACGGCATTTTTCACTAAACTGTCTGATCAGCTGATGGCTGTGGCGACTTAACTGCTGAGTCATTTAATCTGACGGCGCAGACAGTTCAGGATTATATTTTACTGAACATTAAATTCCCTCATTGCACGGAGTGGATCAACAAATAGCAAGAGGCACCTGCAGCAGAGGTCTGCAGCCTCTCTCCAACAACGGAACCGAAAGTTAGAAACTGGATGAGGCTCTGCCGAAGCCGTTTTCTGGAGTAAAGATTACGCAGCACGAGATGCCGCATCCCAGCACTGATGCTGATTGGTTAGCTGACCTGTCCATAAGTAGCATTCCGCTTCTGATTAGTGAGCTTAGTTGGCTGGTACAGAAATGGCATGTGGCATCTGTGTACAATAATTGACAGAGCAGATCCTGGGTCAGTCAGGAGCGCTGGAAAAACCGCAGCTTTGGCATCACGTGATTGCATGGTCTGAAATCGCAATTTCGATCTGAAAACAATAAATCGTTCAGCCCTATTAGGGAGCAATCACTTTTTCACACAGGACCATGAAGGTTTGGATTTTTTTTTTCCACCTTACTAATAAAAATCTTCATTTAAAAACTGCATTTTGTGTTTACTTGTGTTATCTTTGTCTAATATTTAAATTTGTTTGATGATCTGGAACATTCAGGTGTGGCAAACATGTAAAAAAAAAAAAAAATCAGGAAGGGGCAAACACTTTTTCGCACAATTGCAGCCTCCACAGCAACCTGTTCATCTCATGGAGACTAGGCCTTGCAGCAGTGCTATGACTGGCACTTCAGGTAAGGACAGATCGGGGTGAGACTTAGGTTTTATGCACCTGAACCATCTGTGGTTTTGTGATTTCTTTCCCCAAAACTGCAGCTGCATTTCCTGTTTCCTACAGTCTTCAAACAGCACTCAGATAATGTGTCTCAGTTCTCAGTCTCCCAATCAGCTCCAAGACTTTCGTACCAGCCACTTTCAGATTGTTCAAAAGAAAAGTGTTTCACGAAGACTAACAAAGCAGTTTGTCAGTTTCTTCCAGAGCAGAGGTGTTTATTTAGAAAATAAGCAGTGAAATCATTTGCAGTAGCTAATTTAAAACATCACACACCAACAGTACTTTTGGCTCATTGCTGAAATTAAGTGATATCAAATGAGTCAGAAGCTCAAATATGTTCAAGAGAACAACAAAGTTTGTAGAGTCTTATTCCAAAATGCTAAATGATGTGTTAGCTGGGGGCTGTGTTCCCCCTTCCTTTGACTTCTACACAAACCTTTCTGTCTTGAAGGCAACACATTTACTGACTGATGACATGTTTACAAAGCTGAACAAACCAACAAGTCTCTGCAGAAGCATTCTTATATGCAAATTATGGTATGCTCTTTGCCAAGAGCTACTTTGGAAGAACACCAACTACCTTTTACAGTACCTGTCTGAGAGCTCTGCTTAAAATCAGCAGCATGCTGCCTGTTGGCTGAAAAAAAATAGTTTTCACTGTTGTTTACTTCCCATCCATGCCATCTCAAACAAATGCATCTTCTAACAGATGTACCCAGCTTAAACTTCATGTGTCATGACATCTGCTACCAAGCGTCAACATGAAATATGCGTAACTCTACTACTACACACATCACACCAATATTTCCATTACAGATCAACTTTTTTTTTCTTTTTTTCTGAAAAGTATCCTCATTCACCAACTTTCCAAACTTCCATTTTAAAATCTTACTTAGAATTACTTTTTATTTTAACTGGATTAGTCAACTGCTCCTCCAGATGTTTTGATTTGTGCCACTTTTCCAGCCTTTTGTTGTCCCATTCCAACATTTTTTAGACATGTTGCTGACATCAAATTCAATATCAGCTGAAAACTGAATGAAATGCTAAAATGTCTGTCATTGCATTCTTTTTTGTATTTGTCTATAAATGCACCATCACAATTTTGGGGGGAACTGGTCAACAGTCCCATTAAAGAAAAAGCTAAATTCACAACAGTAACTCAAATAGCAAGACAGTGAAAAAAGTAATAACTAAAAATGTACTAAATTATAATTAAGTAAAATAAAACATGGATTGTGATTTTTTTTTTTTGTTTAAATAAAAAACAAAAAAACACAACTGTACCAGACAAATTAAAGCACCTTGATCATGAACAGTGGGCCAAAATACCTGTAAATAGGTGCAGAAGTCCTGTTGGACATTACAGAAAACACATGACTGCAGTGATTGCTTCAGTGTTTCTCAACTATATTTTAGTTAAGGACCCCCATCATGTTGTATATTTTTTGATTGCTTGTTTTCTAATACTGCTACTGAACCACAATACAAAATCAATGTCATGATGGTCATATAATCTTTTTTTTTTTATCAATTATTACTTATGTCAATTTTAACTTACACGACATTGCCAAAAGTATTTGCTCACCCATCCACATTATGGGAATCAGGTGTTCCAATCTCTACCATGGCCACAGGTGTATAAATGAAGCAGCTAAGCATGCAGACGGTTTATACAAATATTCGTGAAAGAATGTGTCGCTCTCAGGAGTTCAGTGAATTCCAGCGTGGAACTGTGATAGGATGCCACCTGTGCAACAAATCCAGTCATGAAATTTCCTCACTCCTAAATATTCTACGGTTAACTGTCAGCAGTATTAGAAGAGGTATCTGGGAACGACAGCAACTCAACCAGGAAGTGGTCGGCCACGTAAACTGACGGGGCAAGTGGATGTCAGTGGATGCTGAAGCACATAGTGCGAAGAGATCTCCAACATTCATTATTCATTGTTTTGATTGTTATGTTTCCTATTTGTTTTAATGTTTTCACTTTTTTTTCCCCATTGTGAGACCTAATTTCTGTTTTCATCACTGTTCAGCGCTTTGTATCGGTAGCTGTTGTATTTAAAGCGCCATACAAATAAAGTTGACTTGACTTGACTTTCTGCAGAGTCAATCACTACAGACCTCCAAACTTCATGTGGCCTTCAGATCAGCTCAAGAACAGTGCACAGAGAGCTTCATGGAATGGGTTTCCATGGTGGAGCAGCTGCATCCATACATCACCAAGTGCATTGCAAAGCGTGGATGCAGTGGTGTAAAGCAGCCGCCACTGGACTCTAGAGCTGTGGAGGCGTTCTCTGGAGGAATGAATGGTGCTTCTCCATCTGGCAATCTGATGGATGAATCTGGGTTTGGCAGTTGCCAGGACAACGGTACTTGTCTGACTGCATTGTGCCAAGTGTAAAGTTTGGTGGAGGGGGGATTATGGTGTGGGGTTGTTTTTCATCATCATGTCAGTACATCTATCCATATCTCTGTCTCTCTTTGATTAGTCTTATTAGGTTTCATGTTGTTTGCTCTTCCTGACACTAACCTCTGCATTTACCCGGGCTTGGGACCAGCACAAAAAGGACACTGGCTTGTGTCTGCTGAGGCTCTATTTATCTATCTATCCATCCATCCATCCATCCATCCATCCATTTATTGTTCTCTATTTCCTTTTTGTGTATTTGTCATTTTTATTTCTTTAGTTCTTTACACAGTGTAGCTCAAATAATTCATTATAAGATCAGCCGTCTGCTTGCAAAAGTCCTAACAAATGCGTCCATATCTACGTCTGTTGTGTCCTGTTGAGGCTGCATTTATCTTTTTTTTGTGTGAATTTGTGTGTTTACTTATTTATTTTTTACTTTTTTTTTCATCTATTTATCTGTCCTTTTTATTTCTATCTTTTTTGTGTATTTCTTTTAACTTTTTAAATCCATCTATTTATCTGTCCTTTTTATTTCTATCTTTTTTGTGTATTTTTTGTCATTTTTATTTCTTTAGTTCTTTACACAGCATGGCTCTTATCAGTCATTATAACATCAGTCGTCTGCTTTTCTGTGTTAAAGTCCTAACAAATGCGTCCATATTCACATCTGTTGTTATAGCCTTCTTGTGAGCCAAAGTAACTTAATTTTTCTCACATGTAGCATTGTGCAGTGGACGGGGGGGAAAAACACGAGACAAAGAGGAGAAAGAGCTCTCACATTAGAATGGTTAGAATTTGTGGCGAGTCACGATGGAGGAGCAGTAATGATCGCTCTGCTGCTGCTAATGCCGCAGTTCTGCTACCGGCAGCTTTGCTGTGCTAGCTTTAGCTTTAGCAGCCAGAAATCTGCGCAGTGATTCGACTGTTCAAATTACAAAAGAGAAAGCGACAAGAGAGACATACAGAGAACGAGAACATGTTGAGAGAAAGAGTAACCAAATAATTTCGTGACAGAGGGCGGAAGAAATCTCAAAGTGGCTGAGCTAAGGGGGCATTTAGGGGGGCATTGCCCCTCCTTGCCCATGCCTATATCCGGCCTCCCAGCATACCGAGACATTTTGGACAATTCCATATTCCCAACTTTGTGGGACCAGTTTGGAGCTGGCCCCTTCCTCTTCCAACATGACTGTGCACCAGTGCACAAAGCAGGTCCATAAAGACCTGGATGCAGAGTCTGGTGTGGAGGAACTGGACTGGCCTGCACAGAGTCCTGACCTCAACCTGACAGAACACCTTTGGGATGAATCAGAGCGGAGACTGAGAGCCAGGCCTTCTCATCCAATATCAGTGTGACCTCACAAATGCGCTTCTGGAAGAATGTTAAAAAATTCCCAAAAACACTCCTAAACCTTATGGACAGCCTTCCCAGAGGAGTTGAAGGTGTTCTAGCTGCAAAGGTGGACCGTCATATTGAACCCTATGGATTAGGAATGGGATGTCACTTAAACTAATCTTAGTCAAGGCAGGTGAGCCAGTACTTTTGGCAATATTGTGTATTTTACTGGCAGATGATATTTTTCTCTTTAATGGAAGTGTATGTAAACTTTCAAGCAACTATATTGGAGTTAAAATCAAGCCCTTGGCTGGATTAGTGCATGCTTGTGTGATGAGGAAACATAAGTTCACAGTCAGTCACATGTTGATGCTTTGGATTACTTTGAAACTTATTGTCTGGTCTTTTAATCAGACTATAAAGCAGCATCAGGGGCATTTTATAGAGCAGAATTGTATTTGCATGTTGAGACCCACAGATTTTTGCCAGTACTGTATTATACACAGACATATTGCTTTTTAATGGGTGAAGGTCTGGTTAATAATATACATTTTCATTATCCAGCTGCTTTGGGAAGCCTCCTTTGAAAGCTAAAACCAATTATAAACAGAAGAAAGAAAAATAAATTGTATTCATTACTGTTATTTATTACTTTCAGGGACTTCTCAAAATGAGTTTTTTGGGTATTTCTTCATTCTTTATTCAAAAACCGTTAGAGCCCACTCATGCATCATTAATCATTTTTTAAGGAGCCTTTTTTTAAAGATGGCAACATGTTTGTGGTAAAGAGAATGAACTCAGAGTGCTTTGAATAATGTTTTTTTTACTGAGGTATGATGGCAAGGTCAAGGTCAACGCTGGGATTCAGCTGAAATATTCGTTTTTCATTGCTTTCTTTTTAATTAAATACAAAACCCTCAAATCTAAAAGTTTGTTTATGAGTTTTTCAGGAAATTGAAACTGAGGACATGACCTTCAGAGAGTAACAATGCTGCCAGCCTATTAATCGGGACACAAAAAGCAGATTTTAGGCTGTGCAGTTATTTATTCAAAACTAAAATTCTGTTCCCGGAGTTGGTGACGCCTCCTACTTACTCTCACACCGACACACAGCTTCCATACTGTAGACAGAACAGCTGTACATATGCCAACATTCCTGGCTTGTCTGTTTCCCAATCACTGTGGTTGCCGAGCAGCAGTGAAAGGTGATGAGACACACTGACAGGTCTCTTGACATAAGATGCTACTTCCTGCCACTCACAGAGCTGCTCTGTCCATATTTCACTTTCTCTCCATGAGTAGCAATGAGTTTAACGTGGCTGAACTTACACGATTTCTTATTGAACTCACTCAAATGCAAGATTTTGGCAGTTTTATGAGGGTATGGAGACAGCTGCTCTGCCCTACAGTATTAGTGAGTGCAGTATCATGTTGTATCTATGGTATGAAATATTAAAATGAGGAAGTATGAAAAATTTAATTTTACAGAATGTATTTTATGAATTAATTATTGAAAGAGGCAAAGCCAGAAAAGTACTAGGTTAAGGTTAGAAAAGCATTATAACATAAAATACATACTGCAGAGCTATGTTCCAGGGATGCAACACCACTTTATGCGACAGATTTGTCATCTTAAACAGTTGTTCCCACCCTGTTTTCCCAGAAGACCCCCTCATGCAAACAGCAAAGTGTCGTAGACCTCCCTCCCCACCCATTGCTGAAACACGCTTGGTATTATGCTTTCATTTGCTAGGTTCTTGCCACAAATGATCTTGCCACTGATCTAGAAAACTATGGACATCCAAGTTGTTGAAAAACAGTTTTATGAATCTGGACTTTTCTGATTATTCAAAAAAAATCAACAGTTTTCTTAATGAAAAAAAAAAAATCACATAAAATCAGTAATCAGTAACTTCACATATTTCCACCACATATTCTGATTATTCTTTCTGAATACAGCAACTTGTAAAGCTGGATTTATACTTGCGCAGCATCTGTGTCCAGTTGGGTCTGTGTAGCTGATGCAGAGGTAGTGTGTGCTTTTACTCAAGCTTAGGGTTACGTGTCATGCTGCAGTTTCTTCTCCAGATCTGCAGGGGACGGTAGGACGGTAGGACGGTAAAGCCCCCCCCCCCCCCCGTCGTCATCATCCTCCTCTCTGACAAAGCTGGTTATAAATTGCTACTCCGTGGCAGGTAATCGGCTGATTTCAGGTGGTGCTAAAGAGGCTAGCTTAGCAGCTAGCAGCCTCTGTGGATCACGTCATCCGCAGAGAAAAAACAAAATGGCGTACTGTGGAGAGCACGCTCTCGTGGCCGATTCTGGTGAGAAGAGAGAGCCCACACTTAAAGATGAAGCCACTTTCACTCTCCGGAGTTTCTGGCACGTTTTAACTGAGGTCCTGTTCCAATACACATGTTTTAACATGAAAAAGTGGGATTTCCAGGTGATGACTTCTTTAAAAACCAGTGGCAACTGAACAAAGTGCTGCACAATAGATCAAATAAAAGCAACACGAAAGCATAAAATCAGAGAACACAAGATAAAGATAAAATGTAATAAAAATCTAAGTTGTTTTTCCTTTTCTTTGTTCCTTCCTTGTTCCTGTATCTAACATCTTTCCTTGTAGACTTCATGTTTTAGCTTATCTTTACTCTGTGCCTCCTTCTAAAAGTTATTCTTGTTATTTCCTGCAACGTTTGCTTGCTTCACACTGGTTTTCTGTTTAGTTGGTAACCTTTGCTGTTTTGTTTGTGCCACCCTCACCTGTTCACAGCCACTCATCACTCAGCCTGCACAGATACTCCCTGGCCTCCTTTGTACTCTGCCATGTGTCTTTTTTCTGCCAAGAAGCACCTTTATGTCCATAATTGCTTCTCATTGTTTTATTTCTCCATTCCAAGCTACTTTGCTTTTTTTTTCCCAGATAAAAAAAAAATCTTTTCCCTCCTCTTGTCTGGGTTTTATTACAAAAAGCATAAATGTAAGCAAGATGAAACATTAAATTAAGGTAAAACATGTCAGAAATATTTAATCAGAAAACAAGAGTCAACTATGTTTTAGGCGACTTTCATGTTGGAGGAATTCACTCACATCAACTATTTTATTTTATATCTCAATGAGATATAACTTTTTACAGAAATTGAATAAGAAGTTTGGATTAAGTTAATACTTTTAACTATACGAGTCTGACTCATTAAGCTTTTTAATGACAAATACAAAGATAAGATTAAAAACATTGCTTGTAACGAAACAGCTGCAATTAGTTTTGGTCTCATCCCTCCAATATAAAGACATTTGGAAGGTGTGACGCAGGGAAATGCAACGTTTTTTTTCTTTCTGTAAGCAAGCCATTTTTTTGGCTGTATGATATTCTAGAGATGTCCGATATTATCTGCCTGACTGTTATTGATTGATAAGCTTCATTTTGTACATCAAAACATTACAATACAAGAAACAAATAGAACATTAAAATAGGGCTGGACAATTAATCGAATTTTAATCGTGATTTCAATTTTGGCTTTTTACAATAATAAAAACACTGTAATCGAAGAAAAACAATTAATCCTAAAGTGAACAGACTGGTGGAGTTTTAGGAAGCAAACTGCAGGGAGTATAGAACAGGAACGCATGTAGACTTAGTTTTAATCTTTATTGCTATTATTATTTTGAATAATATTCTTATTTTACTCCTTTACTTGTTTCTAATTTATTTTCGGTTTAATTTTTTAAAAAGTTATATTTGAAGTTGAGTTATGTGATTCAGTAAACACTTTATAAAATCAATGAATAACCGTGTAAATTAATCATGATTTCAATATCAGTCAAAATAATCGTGATTATAATTTTTTGCATAATTGTCCACCCCTACATTAAAACCAATAATTTACCAAAAAAGATATAGGCTGAAGCCAAGGCTTATACAGTACTTGCCAACCCTTTTCATTGACTCAGCAGTCTACAAAACAAAAAATATCTTCTCTCCACTTACATAGATGCACATATATGTACACATATATGTACACATATACATTATCAGCAAATATTGACATTTTGACATTGAAATATGATATTGGAAAAATTGTTATTTCTACTAACAAAGTAGACCTTTTTCACACTTCCTTGTTTTTTGACCGGAAGAACGCAGCAGTTGAGGATCTTTACTTCTGACAACAGTGTCTCAAGCTGGAAAGTCAAGTCACTGCAGCACCGGGCTGTTTTTCTTTTGCTCTGAAGCAGTCCTGCATCATTTCCAGGAGTTTTCAACATCCATCGATGACAGACATTAATAAGGACGGAAAAACTAAAGCATCATAAAACGCTGAGTCATTTTGACAGGACAGCCGTGAGCACAAAATGTTATGTGAATCCCTGCTATAAACATTTTTATACGGCCAGAGAGCAAAAATAGAACAGAATAAATAACTAAAGTAAAATCATGTCCTCAACTCTTGCCTCAGTCCTGAATTACTGTTTTCATCTATCAGTGTTATATTAGAAGAAAAGAGTTTTGTATTTTTGTCCTTGCATGCATGGAGATAGTTTAACTGTGTTGTGTGAAGTCGTGGCTGCTGTCATCTGTGGGATTTTCATGGTGGACTGTGTTGAACAGCAGCACACGATGCTGCTTTGTAGTCGTGGATTCATGGTCTCGCGTATGTTATAATGAGAGGCTGAGACGAGGCAGTTCGGGTCCAGTAGAAGATCGCTGGACCTGAACTGCCTCACTGAAATAATTTATGCATAGAGGAAATTGATATTTGTTTCTAGAAACTAACATATTTTTTGTTTTAAATAGTTTCAGTTCACAATGGGAAAAACTTCCATCCATCCAATCATTTTCTGTACCGCTTATCCAGTTCAGGGTCACGGGGGTTGCTGGACCCTATCCCAGCTATTATCAGGCGAGAGGCAGGGTACACCCTGAACAGATCGCCAGTCTATTGCAGGGTGTGAAAAATGTGTTTTATCTAATGTGTAAGTGGCGTTTATTTTTCACAAAGGACTATTTTCTGTTGTATTGACCGTATGTAGAAAAGTCCCTGTTATCCTGGAAGAACTTCATTTCCCAGCATTCCTTTCAGAGTCATGTGACTACGGTGCAGCTGCTGCTGTTGCTACAGACTGACTTGCTTTGAAGCTGCTTATAATATGTCTGATTTTAAGTTGTTGGTTAAGTTACCAAGTTGTCACAAACATTAGAATTAGCCATATGTTGGCTAATACCTGCTAATATCTGATATCTGGCAGCCAGATATCCAAAATGAACTCCTCCGGCTGAGTTAAATATATTTTGGGGTCTTTGCTTTTGAAGCAGAACATAGTTGTATTTCTCAAAATATGAGAGATACAACCTCACAGTTGTCTGCATAGATCAATATTGGTTGATATCAGATACTGGAAACTAAAAGTTGGACAATATCGAATAGCGGTAAAAGAAAAAAAAAAAGCAGATATCAAACATCGCTAATTTGTACCCAATTATATGGCTATTTTCCTTTTTGTATGCAGATATTTTGCTGTGTAGCAGGGCTGGGCGATATATCCAATATACTTGTCATATCGCGGCTAGTCCCCTGTGAGATGTAGAAAATGTATATTTGAGTATTCAATTGCTTTTAGTTGCAGGTGGGGTTTTCTCACTCTTCATCTCTCTGCACCCCTCTGCACAGAGAAATAAAACAAGTGCACCTAGTTACGTAGATCATGTATGTTGCGTCATACGCCCGGCAGCACGTAGCAGCTTCTCTGGCAGAGAACTCAGGTGGCAGCAGGAGCCCAAGTTATAAAAAAAAAATGGAGGAGGATGAATTCGTCCTGAAGAAAAAAAGTCCAGGATCCATCATCTGGCGGTGGTTTGGATACCGGAGAGAGGTGACTTAGAAAATATTTTTAAATTTCAAATGTTATTTTTCACATTTTCATGTCTCTACATATATCTGTGGCCCTCAGCATTAAGCTGTGATGAATGTCGTATTGAGAGTCGCCTCCTCTTGCTGTGATCCATGTTTTTATCAGTAGAGTCAGGTGCATTCGCCTACCTCTGCGTCACTTCTGGTCTGTTGCTGGGGGCGCTATTTCACACGGAGTGACGGGAATTTCCTGTCATTTCCTGTCAGGACAGCCCCGTCGGACTAATATTTGTACATTTTTGCATTGGCAATGTTCAGTGTGGACCTGATACACTACAAGGGCTTCTACATATGTTAAAAATGGAACATGCACTTTAAGCAATATAGTAAAAAATGTTCCTGGAAAACATCATCCACCCTGCCTTTAAAATATGCATTTGACTTGTTTTGATGGCACACCAACATTCATTATGCACACTTCTCCAGCCATGACTGAGTACAGCACGATGCAACTTTTTCCATATCTGAGTATTGGTTGCATACCGTGTCACATGCTAGCAATGTAAATAACTTGGGAAACCTGTTTTGCGTTAAATTTTCAGGCTAAGTCTGCGCTCTACTCAGGGTTATAGACCGCAGCTTTAAAGTGAATGAATGTTTAACACAATATCCTCCTCTAATGTGACATCAAGTGCTTCTGTCAGATACCAGAAAGAAGAGTTTCCTGTGGACAAATGAAGTAAACCTAATTAACCGGGGTTAGTTACTCTTCTCTGTGCAAACCCTGTTTAATGATTTATGCTTCCAACATCTTACCACAAAGGAGGTCATGCTCCATCTGTCACGGCAATATTTGAGCATTCCTCCAACAAGGATCCTATTTACTCTATATTTTATATTTTCCGTCCTTCTCTGCATGTAACACTTCTCTGCAAGTGTGGAAGCTTTTGCATAAACCTGTTCGTAGAGAGCAGCAGAAGGTCTCCTGCTTGATGAATTCTCCCCTGTGTTTGGCTGTGATAAGAAAGTGCACATTATAAAAACGGACAGGACAAGATGGGGAAATAAATAGGATATATTTACATAGTGGAGGGCTGGGGTTCCCTCAGGAGAATTAAACACCATCAGTGGAGGATTTGTGACTTCGGAGCATAAAAATGAAGAACAAGCAAGACGTGATATATCAAAGTATTACAGACAGACAACTTCCTGATTGATCAGCGGCAACAACTGTTGACAGGAGATGTGAGAAACTCTGATCATCTCATTACAATGTGATGCTCGGGTTGTTTGATATGTGTAGAACTTTGTGTAACACGAACAGGAGCAAGGGGAAGCAAGAAAGATGGCGGATACGTGCAAATTATTGGCATCATGTTGCAAATATCATTCATGGAGTTGCATCGTATATCTAAGGAGCACTCACTTAAAATCAATGCACTACAAGAAACTGAAATTATCATCACCAGTCACTATTTGCTAGAAATTACTAGATGGACTTCAGAACTGCATTGATTCTTGGTGTCATAGATTCAACAAGATGCTGGAAACATTCCTCAGGGATTTTGCTTGTTGACATGACAGCATCACACAGTTGCTGCACATCCATGATGAGAATCTCCCGTTCCACCACATCCCAAAGATGCTCTGTTGTATTGAGATCTGGTGACTGTGGAGGCTATTGGAGCACAGTGAACTCATTATCATGTTCAAGAAACCAGTTAGAGATGATTCACGCTTTATGACATGCTGCGTTTTCCTGCTGGAAGTAGCCATCAGAATATGGGTACACTGTGGTCACAAAGGGATGGACATGGTCAGCAACAGTACTCAGGTAGGGTGTGGCATTGACACCATGCTCAATTGGTACTAAGGGGCCAAAAGTGTGCCAAGAAAACATCCCCACACCATTACACCACCACCAGCAGCCTAAACTGTTGATACAAGGCAGGATGGATTCATGCTTTCATGTTGTTGATGCTAAATTCTGAGCCTACCATTCGAATGTTGCGGCAGAAATGGAGACTCATCAGACCAGGAACATTTCTCCATCTTCTGTTGTCCAGTTCTGGTGAGTCTGTGTGAATTGTAGCCTCAGTTTCCTGTTCTTAGTTGACAGGAGTGGCACCCAGTGTGGTCTTCTGCTGCTGTAGCCCATCCGCCTCAAGGTTCAATGTGTTGTGCATTCAGAGATGCTCTTCTGCATACTTCGGTTGTAACGAGTAGTTATATTGTTACTGTTGCCTTTCTATCAGCTCGAACCAGTCTGGCCATTTTCTTCTGACCTCTGTCATTAACAAGGTATTTGCACCCACAGAACTGCTGCTCCCTGGATATTTTCTCTTTTTCGGACCATTCTCTGTAAACCCTAGAAATAGCCTGGAACACAAAGGATTATTATATTTTAATTTTTAAAAAATTTTTTTGTAAAAAAAATATTTAAAAAATTTTTTTTATTTTTGTATTTTTAAATTTTTTTATTTTTTTTTTTTTATTGTTTTTTATTTTTTTTTATATTTTTTTAATAATTTTCAAAATTTTCACACTTACTAATATTTACTTAAAAATTAAATCTCATTAATAATACTAATAACATTATCGCTGGATTCGTGCTGCATTTATTTTTTGGGTCGTGTATGTTATTTTTTTCGCGACCGTTTTCGCCTGCTCCTATCCCTCGCCTTCGCCGCTTCCGTCGCGGCCCCCCCTCCGTTCCTACTCATTCTGCCCCTCGTTCCTTTTTCCTCCGCTCTCTTCCCTTCCGGGCCTGCCCGAGGACGCTGCGCCGGTCTTTTCAGGTGGTTCTCCCCGTTTTTTTTGGGTTCTCTCCCCCTCTTTTGTCTTTCCTCTTTTGCGGCGCCGTTTGGCCTGTCGGCTATCGCCTCCTTCTCTGTTTTTCCCCTCCCTCTTGTTCTTTTTCCGCATGTTCATGTATTTTTGGGGTTGTGTTGGGTTGTTGTGGGTGACTGAGGCTGCGCCCTTGCCGTTCTTGACTCTGCCACCCCTTCCCTTTCCTTCTTCATTGTTTTATTTTGTCTTTTTTTTGTTTTTTGATGTTGACGGGGCAGGTGTTTCGCTTGATTGGCTAACTTCCTTTTTTGGAATTTGTTTTTTTGTTTAATTTATTTTTTGATTTTTTTTTTTTTTTTTTCTTTTTTTTTTTCTTTGTTTTTTTTTTTTTTTTTTTTTTTTTTATTTTTTTTTTTTTTTCTTGTTTTCATGTTTTTTTTTTCTCTTTTTTTCTTTTTTTTTTTTTTCTTTTCTTCTTTTAATCTTTTCATTTTTCCTCTTCTCTTATTTCTCTTTTATTTTTTTTTTTTTTTTTTTTTTATTTTTTTTTTTTTTTTTTTTTTTTTTTTATTATTTATTTTTTTTTTTTTTTTTTTTTTTTTTTTTTTTTTTTTTTTTCTTTTATTTTTTAATTTTGTTATTTTTTAATTTTTTCTTTATTAATTTTTCTTTTTCATGAACAGCATGCCTTCCACAGGAGTACTATTATTAAAAATAATTTTTTTAATAAATTATATTTATTGTAATATAATTTTATAAAAGATTAAATTCATTCTTACTCATTTAAAAATAATAAATTCAAAATGCTATAATACACCTCTTTATTGCTCTCCCCTCCTTTTCCCCTCCCCCCCCCCCCCCCCCCCCCCCCCCCCCCCCCCCCCCCCCCACCCCCCCCCCCCCCCCCCTTTTTTTTTATTTATTTTTTTTTTTATTTTCTTTTCTTCTTCCCCCTCCTTCCCTCTCTTCGCGCTTCCCTCCTGCACTCTCTTTGCACCTCCTCCCATTACCCATCTTCTTATTTTTTTTAATTTTTTTTTTTTTTTTTTCTCCCTTTTCCCCCTGTCCCCCTTCCCTCCTCTCCTTGTCCTTCTCCTCTTTTTTTTTGTTTTTTTTTTTTGCTGCGTTCCCCTTCCCCTTGCCTCTTCTTTTCCTTCTTCTTCTCTTTTTTTCTGTCTCCTCCTCTTCTTTTTGTAGGTTCGTATCTATCGATACCTTTTTTTTTTTTTTTTGGTTTTTGTTTGGTTTTTTATTTTTTTTTTTTTTTTTTTCTTGTGGCTTTTTGTGTTTGGTGTTGGTGTTCCTCTGTCACCCTTAACTGTCACTCACTCGGGGGGGGGAGGGGGGGGGGTGGGACATTTTTTTCCTTCCACGCTTGTCTTCTTCGAGTGTGCTGTTCTGTTACGGTTTTTCCCGCCCCCGTCCGCTCCGTTATGCCTCATAAAACCGCGCCCCGCCCTTCTTTGTATGTTTTTTTCATGGCCGCACCTTGCTTCCTAGTGTTGTTGCCCCTCCCCCCCCCCCCTCGCTTTGGGTACTCATGCTTTGCATGCATCGTTTTTTGGGTTTCCGGGCGTCCTCCCTGGTCTTTCGTGCCCCCCCCCCCCACAGGAGAAATTAGAAGTTTGAAATTTTGTTGGCATTGAAATTTATACCTTTTTTTTCCTTCCCAGTAATGTGAAGTAAAGAGGAAGCGTTTTAATGGAAATTATAATCAAATTAAATCCCCATGCATCTTCTACTTTTTCCTCCTTTTTTTTATGCTGAAAATTATGTAAGAATGTTCAATATGATGTCTCCATTATGATTCTCATCTTCTTTTTCTGTTGGTTTTGAAAGGTTGTTTTTGAATTTTTTTTTTTTTCTTTTTTTTTTTTTTTTTGTTTCCCCTTCTCCCCCTCACCATCCATTTTTTTTTCCCCCCCACCCCTTTTTTGCTCTGGCCGGCCTCGCCAGATACGTTTTGGCCCCCCGGGTCGCGCCCCCTGGACTCAGAAAATTTTTTGAAGTTCTTCTGATTTTTCCATGAGTGACAGGACCACAAATATTTTTTCTTTTCCTTCTTTTTCCCATATCCCCCCTCCCTCCTTTTATAAATTTCTCCCCCCCCCTCTTTTTCTTTTTTTTTTTTCTGTCTCCCAATCAACTATACAGTATTCTATGTGCTCTCTGCTCACCCCCCCCCCCCACGACTCACTTTTTTTTTTTCTTTTTTTTTTTTTTTTTTTTATTTTTGCTTTGTTACCCTCACCATACCCTTCTCCACTTTTTTTTTTTTTCCTCTTCTCCCCCCGTCGCCCGAGACCTGCTATGCTTTTTTTCTTTTTTTTCCTTTCTACCACCACCCCTTCACTATATTTTATACTTTACTACGCTCATCATCAACACACTCCTTCTCCCTCCTCCTCTCTTTTCCCCCCCCCCCCCCCCTCCCCAGTTCGTTTTTATTTTATTACCTTTGTCTTTTTCTGATCTGTGGCCGACTCCCCTTCCTACTGCCCCCCCCCTCCCCCTTTCTCTATGTTTCTCTCCCCCCCCGCTCTCTGCCTTCTCGCACCCTATCCCCTTTGTTTCCGGTTCCCCCCCCAACCCAAAAATAAAATACCACCCCCCATCCCCCTTTCTATTTGTCTTTCTCCCGTCCAGATTTCAGTTTCCCTGTTTGTTTTTGGCTCTCAATTTTTATTTATTTTTCTTTCTTAAAAATTTTTTTTTTGTTTTATTTTTTTTTTTTTTGCGCTCGTAGGTGCAGTCTCACACCTGCTCTAAGTGGTCTTCCCTTCAAGAATTTTTTTTTTGCCGAAATTTTTTTACAAAAAAAATTTAATTTTTCACACACACAAAAAAAAAAAACACAACTACAAAACTAATCTACATTTTTACAAAAAATTTTTCTTCCCAAAAAATTTTCCCAAAACCCCAAAAAAATTTTTTTGTTTTTTTATTTTTTTTTTACACACACGTCTTTTTTTATAAAATTTAAAAACTTTTTTTTACATAAAAATTCTTTTTCACACACAAATTTTCCCTGGCCTGATTTTGATCCCATAGAACACCAGCCTGACCAATCCCATGTATGACATACACGGCAAGTCAGTCTGGGCTCCCTCCCGTTGGGGACTGATCTCCAATTAGAGACGAGAGGCGGGACAAACAGGAACAAATTGAACCGGAGAGAACCAATCCGAGAAACACGGAAGTGACGCAAACGTCTTTTTGTAAGAGAAAAGCCCTCAGAGCAGGAAGTTGTTGTGGTTTTAAGGACATGTGCAGCTCATTTTAGACATCGGAAAGGGCATTGTAATATTGTTGCTCCTCTGTGGCCGCCTTTCTGACTGTTTATGGTTAGAAAAATGAGTCGCTGAAAAAGACGTCGAAAAGTATGTGGAAATCACTTCCCATTGGAGGGAGCCCAGACTGACTTGCTGTGTATCTCATACAGCCTGACCAAAGCAATGTTGGTCAGGCTGGTGTACCAGGCTACCCCAGAGATGGTTGTGCGTGAAAATCCCAGTAGATCAGCAGTTTCTGAAACACTCAGACCAGTCCGTCTGGCACCAGCAACCATGCCACGTTCAAAGTTACTTAAATCCCCTTCCTTTGTCATTCTGATGCTCGGTTTCAACTGCAGCAGATCATCTTGACCATGTCTACACGCCTAAATGCATTGAGTTGCTGCCATGTGATTGGCTGATTAGAAATTTGCATTAACGAGCAGTTGGGCAGGTGTACCTAATAAAGTGGCCCGTGAGTGTGTATATATATATATACACAGCGGAAAAAAGTATTGAACACATCAATATTTTTATCAGAAAACATCATTCTATTACTATTACTATTAGTTTGTTATTATTATTTTAATGCCTTGACATCACCGGGTGGGAAGGGTGGAAATGGGGGTGGGGGGTGTAGACAAGACCGGGGAGGAAGACAAGTACCGAAATTGGAGGGTGTCCTGTTATTGATGATACAAACCTGTTTATGCTCTACAAAATATGACTACTTGTGACTGATACATTATTCCTCCATTATTCCACCAAGTTATAAAATGTGAAAAACAATTAAAAAAAATTGATCCCCAAAAAAACTCTAGTAGAGTGATTGGCACGGAATTTTCACCAGATGTCGGCAACAACCCAAGTAATGAACACATACAAAAATATCCTAACATTTAAATGAAGTCATGTCTAATATAGTGAAATGACACTGGGAATAAGTATTTAACACATGAAGAAAGGGAGGTGCAAAAAGAAATCCAAGAAAATGGAGATCTGTCAGTATTTAGAAAGTAATCCTGCCCCTTATCAGTGCAAAGTAAAATCAGCTGGTTTAGTCCTGATTGATGCCTTTAAAAAGGTTTCTCATCGCCAAGGTGTCAGACAAGAAGCATTGCATGATGGGTAAAAGCAAAGAGCTGTCTAAAGACCTCCGCAACCTTATTATTGCAAAACACACTGAAGGCATTGGTTCCGGGTGCATTTCTAAACTTCTGAAAGTTCCAGTGAGCACCATTGGGACCATCATCCGGAAGTGGAAAGAACACGGCATCGTCATAAACCGCCCACGGCCAGGTGCTCCTCGCAAGATTTCAGACAGAGGAGTCAGAACAATAATCAGAGAGGTTCTCCAACAGCCCAGGACCACTCGTGGAGAGCTTCGGAAAGACCTGGAATCAGCAGGTACAGTTGTTTCAGAGAAAAACAAGAAGTAATGCACTCAACCGCCATGGCCTTCATGCTTGACACACCACGCAAGACTCCATTTCTGAAGAAAAAGCATGTTGATGCTCGTTTGAAGTTTGCAACTCAACATCTGGACAAACCCATGACATTCTGGAAAACATAAGTCTGGCCAGATGAGACCAGAACTGGACTCTTCAGATGTCAAAAGACACGTTTGGAGGAGAAATGGCACCGCACTTGACCCCAAAGATACCATAGCAACAGTGAAGTTTGGAGGTGGGAACATCATGGTGGGGGCTGTTTTTCAGCATGTGGTACTGGCAGACTTCATATCATTAAAGGAAGAATGAATGGAGAAAAGTAGAGAAACATCCTTGACCAGAATCGGCTGCCAGCTGCTGAAGATGAAAAGAGGTTGGATCTTTCAGCAAGACGACCATCCCAAACTCACAGCCAAGGCACCTGGTTTAAGAAAAAGAAAATAAAGCTGCTGGCCCAGTCAATTGAATCCAATTGAAAATTTTTTGGAAAGAACTGAAGATCCGAGTTTACAGAGGAGATCCGGGACCTTGAAGATTTGAAGGCAGTTTGTGTGGAAAAATGGACCAAAATCACACCTGAGCAACGTATTCCACTGGTTTCTCCATACAGGAGGCGTCTGGAGGCTGAATCACCAACAAAGGTTTTTACACTAAGTATTAAATTTCAGTAAGCGTCTTCAATACTTATTCCCTGTGTCATTTCACTATATTACACGTAACTTAATTTATGGACATAAATGTTAGGATTTCTTTGTATGTGTGCATTACTTGGGTTTTTGTGGACATCTGGTGAAAATTTCATGTCAACAGCTCTACTAGAAAAATATTTTCTGAGAAAAATGTTGACATGTTCAATACTTTCCCCCCCGCTGTATATATATGTGTGTGTGTATATATATATATATATATATATATATATATAACATAACGTATACACACACAGACATGGAAAAAATTGCTGGTACCCCTCGGTTAATGACAGAAAACCCACAGCCCTGTCTCATGAGTTTATTTTTTCAAATGAATCTCTTGAAGCGTGGTTGAAAAATAATGTGTGATTTTCATTGATTCATTTTCATAGAGTTTTTAGCTATTATTTTTTTCAGGTTCAAGCTATTTCTGTGACCATTGTGTGGCTTTATTAAAAAGTAACCAACAACTTTTTTTCCACGTCTGTATATATTTTCCCTTTTCTTTCCTGACCGTTTTTTCCTGAAGTTGTGATTGTGTCTGCAATGTTCCTTAAATAAAATTCCGTCTGCATTAATGCATAAAATACATGCTTAGTTTCCAGTCTCAGTTTACTCATCTCCTCTCAAGAATGTGTTTTAATTTCTGACCAGCATAAAACTGTTTTTCTAAAAATAAATATTATAGAAAATCCAGTTTCTCCTACATATGTGGACTAAAAAAGCTGAACTTTCTGAATTTCAATGTTGAAGTAATTTTAAATCAACTTTTAACTCATGATGAAGTCGTTATGTCATCACTTGTGTGACTCGTTTTTAGGTGTTTACCTATTCAGGTTATTTTTCTAATAAACTGTGTCTTTTAGTGGAATGACATCTCTGATTCGTAGCAAAGTTTGTAATAAAGGTTGAGTAAGAGCAAAAAGACAAAAAACATTGCCGTCTCCACCTTATGTAGCCTACAATTACCAAAGGTGTTTTTATACATCTGATGTATATGTTGTAACTATTTGCAAAAAATGCAGTTAGATCATTCCATTTTCACTTTTTTGTTACTTTTTTAGGTTTTTACTACAATTGATCATTAAAAAAATGCTGTTTATTGTGTTCAAAAGATAAAATCTATTCCAAGAAAATGTCCAAAGTACTGTAACGTCTATGCAAATGCCAAAAAGCAGGTTTTCATCACACAATGTTGCAGAGTGACAAGATGAGCAGCTCATTTCCCACATCAGCCGTGTCAATGTTACAGCTGATCAGTGAACAAATTCAATACATTTAAAGGAAAGAATTCATCATATGACCACTTTTACCTGTTTATTTGTTATTATGACGACAAATGCATCTGATTTGTCTCCCCTTACAAACATCTTTATGTTTCTTTCTATGAAATGTTCTTGGAAGTTGTCCCTCTTTGTGAAGGCTGCTGGAGAATCGCACGTCATAAATGCACTCCAGTTTTCTCTGAAATGGCCTCAAGTGTGATTTTTCCAAGGAATGACATATGCTTTAAATTCTGCAGAGTTTCTATGGTGTGATTAATAAACAACTCCTCATTCTGTAGTTCAGAACAAGGCTGAACTTATTCATGGTGGTTTTCATTAAATAACTGAGAAAAGAAAAGAAAAGAAAAGAAAAGAAAAGAAAAGAAAAGAAAAGAAAAGAAAAGTTAGTCATCCAACTCACCGGAGTCACACTGGCCCTTCTGGATCAGGATGACAGGGGGGGTCTCTCCGAGCTCAGCCCTCCTGTTCTCAGCTCTCAGGCGGCAGATGCTGGGGTACGTCCTGCCGTCGCTCCCGCACACTGGACCCGAGGAGGCGCACACACAGAACCCTGCGGGGTTCTCCGGCCCAGGCTCGCACCTCAGCCCATCACCGCAGGTGATGAAGCCCCCATCCCGCTCCCCACACGCGTCACCCTCTCCGGGCGCGCACACCACGCAGCAGCCGCACGCGTCCTTCACCTGCCCGTAGTAGCAGGCGTGCGGTGGGACAGGACACTGGGAAACATCGCAAACCTGCGGACACGCTTGTCTTTTCCTCAGCAGGCCTGCATGGACTGTGGAGGTGAGGAGCGTGAAGTAAGCCAGGAACTTCATCATGACCCAGTCCGTTCACAGCTGCATCCGTCCTCTTGTACCTGCACTTTCGCTCCAGCAGCCGTTTTGCTGCGGTTTTCTTGGCCTGCAGGTTTGGCTGAGGGCCAGCAATTATATGTTCCAGTAGCAGCATGCTCTCCCTGGATCTTCCTGCTGAATGCAGACTTCTCCTCTACTGTAACCTCCAAGGAATGCAGCTGTAACAGGTTTATATGTTAAGATGACTGAAGAGAAACCCCAAAGGCAGTTCAGTCAAGTCAAATCATGCAGTTATTTATATGAAGCACTTACACACGTGTTTGCAATTAACAAAGTCCTGCTGAACACAAGACATAAAAGATGTTAAACTTTTCCAGCAAAGAGAAAACTAATTTTAATCCTTTATGCATGAGTGACTGAACCCGCCACCAGTGGCAGATTTAGCTACAGCCCTATGAAATCCGTTTTATTTTTCTAAAATTCAGTTTAATTTTTAATTTAACACCAATACAGCATATAAAAGAATTACATTTAGCCAATCAATGCCGTTATAATTACTAACTTGAATGCTTTCACGCATTTTAAACATATTTAGGGCAAAAACATGGCATTAGTTTAAACAAACAAACAAAAAATGCCAATAGTAAATAATACATAATTCATAACAGTACTAATTTACAGATGGTGGTCCACACCATAGACCATAAGAAACATGTTCGGGTTAGATCACTGGACACGCAAGCTAATAATCATGGGGAAACGTCTCTGTCCTGTATTCTGCTGCTTTGAAACAGCGTCCATCCAGAGCAGAGCGGATGGAAGTCAGTCGACAGAAAGCAAAGTCAATCCGGCCAATTTTTTTCAAAATAAAACACTTTGCACAGAATCTGGATCATGATTTACTCTAAAACATCAGCGTTACATCCTAAGCTACGTCACCAAGCCTTCAGCAGATGTAACTAGCATCAGCGTGGCTATCGCTCAAGTTTTAGCGGAATTACTGTCGACATGTTTCTTGTTTGCTGAGCTAACGAGCCATTGCCGGCAGCAGCAAGAGTAGCCTGGCTTGTGGTTGTGTTTTCATTAGGGCTGGGTATTGATTCAGATTTCAAGAATCGATTTGATTCCTATTCATTTGGTTTTGAATCGATTATTTCCGATCCATCTGATCTGTCCGATCCAATCTGATCTCAATTTGGTTTGCTGGCATTGAAAAAATTTTTTTAGCCTTTACCCGAATTCCATGACTCTTTAGTTATGCAACATATCAATGCTAGTATAATATTATTATTCAACAACAAATGAATGAAGTAATGTAGTTAATGGTGGCTGTAAGTAGTGATGTTATGCTCGAGCAGGCTGCTCAACTTCGTATCGATCTTTCAAAGCGGAAGTGTTGTGGCTTATGTATCGAGGTTCGCTTCACTTGGTAAAGACCGCCCTACTTTCCAAATGAAGCTTCATGACGTCACACGTATATCACCGACCTTACGCGCCAGTTTGAATTCAGGGTGGAGTCATTAATTTGCTAGTGCTTATCAATGGATACAATTCCACCAGATTTGAGAATGAACATAAAACATGTTACAAATAACTGTTACTGTTTCATGACACATTGCCCCTCATCAATCCGTGCAGCTTCTATGTTAAAGGTTGACCAGCAGATGTCACTATATTATATTGTGTTGAATGCTTCATAACACAGAACCACTTGAAGACAATTGCTTCATATTGATTCAGTGGTTTGGAAAGCTTCAATTTCTCCATCACTAGCTGTAAGACTAAACCCTCTCCCTTCATGTTGACACAGATACAGTTGCCCACAAAATTATTCATACCTTCCAATTTAAAAAAAGGCAAAATCCACAATAGCAGCTAATTCAAATAACAGGAAACAAATAGTAAAAATTCACAAAACTATGATTTAGTGAAGCAAAATGCACAGCAAGTCAGCATTTAAAACTTAAAACGACTAGCGACTAACCCGCTAGCTCGATGCTAACTATTAATGGAAAATGCCATTGACATGCTAACGGAGTTAGCATCTACGTCGTAGCTTCAAAGATAACATACAAAATAGCAAGTATCAATTTCACCTCGATCATGAACATCAAATGCATTTATTAAAGTACTTACAGATATATGTTACCTGTTTAAACTGAATCTTTAGGAACTACTTGTGCCAGCCCCACGCTTGCTTAGTCTTCTTCTGGCTCTGCACGAGCTTTAGTAGGCCTACACTCTGTCCAGCTCACTATCTCCCCCTAGCGGCTGAGCCACTGCACTTAACCAGAGGCAGTACATTAAAGGAGTGATGACATAGCAGTTAAAAACTAGTTTATGTTGTTGGCATTACTGCATATGTAAATACTCCAAAGAAAAAAACAGCATTTTTTTACAGCGGAGTATTGTTTTGAAACGCCAGACCTCACTTCCTCAGTAATACAGTTGGGTCCGGTGATGATATGGAGCTTTACCCGGAGACCACGTAAACTTCATTTTGATTGGCTACACCTTATTTGGCTATGACCTTATTTGGAGAATCTAGGTCAAGCTGCGGTCGGACTTTGCTAAAGGCTAACTGCTAGCAACATGGGCACTTCAGACAGTGAGCTACGTTTATCAGACAAGACAGCATTTAGAAAATAAATAAACTTACAGTTAATGACAAGGTTGTGGTCGCCTCCCTCGGTGTTGCTGCAGAAGTTTTCTTTTAAATCCATTTGTTTGAAAACCCAGACCTGACTGCACAGAAGTTACTACTAGCTTCATACAAGCAGCTGAATCAGACAGGGAGGGGGGAGCGGACAGTGCATAGGCCGTTTGGGGGGGGCGCTGTTTACTTGATAGTGTGCTCTTATTGGAGCAGGAGGGGCGGGAGGAGGATGGGATGGGGGAGTGTTGACGGGGGTAAAGTTGTGGGTTGTTTGAAGTGGGGTTTAGGGGTGATACAATAGAGTGGGGGAGGAAAGGGGAGGGGAAAAAAAAAAAAAAAAAAGCAGCTCTGCGTGCCTCTTGGGGGGTTTGCGGGGCCTGGGGATGTTGGGCCGGTGACTCTGGCCCCTCCGCCGACCCTTTCTGCTCCCGTCCCTTTTCCCCCCTCCCTGGCCCGGGGTGGTCGAGCGCCCCCAGGGGCCGAGGCTGGCCCCTCTGTAGTGAACGCCGGTCGCCGGGCCGTGAGGGCGGCCATGCCTGCCCCCTTCTGCCCTGGGGGGATCCCGGGAGGCAGGGGTACCTAATGCCGGTAACGGCTCTTCTTCCGGGGGGGAATTCATACCCCCCTGGTCTCCTTTCCCAAGACCTCCCCCCCCCCCCCCCCCCTGCTCTACCTCACACACACACACGTAGGGTTTTGGGGAGGGTGCGTGTCAAGCGGGCGTGGTGAGGGAGGGCACCAAAGTGCCTTTGCTTGCCACGTCTAGAGACAGCCTGCTCCCCAGTTTTAACCACACTTAGACACCTAAACACATAAAATAACAACAGCTCACAACCACTTCTGAGGGGCGGGCCATATAGTGTGTGGAAGGAGGGAGGGGCCGGTTGGGGGGTCATGCCCCCTACGCGACCCCACTCCCGGCATGACTTGGCACTGCCCCTCAGTTTTAACTGCAAACAACACACATCTTACACACACAGTCATGAGCCGGGGGTGGGGGGGACAGGGTCCTTTCATACCCCGGTCTCCGGGGCACTACTGGGGGGGAGGGGGGAACAGTGGCTGCTTCACGCGCCAGTGGTTAAGGCTGGCTGCATTGCGGGGGGCCTGCTGGCCTGGGGGATGCCTGGCCTGCTGCGTCCGGGGGTGGGGGATGGGGGGGGGGGACGTGTTGGGGGCTTGGAGCTCACGGCTCCTTCCCCGGCCCGAGCTACCACTCAGGAGGCATGAGGGCATGGGCAAGAGCGAGGTGGGTATGTGAGAATAATGAATGAGAGTGTGAAAGAGGAAATGTGGGAGGGAGGAACTTGGGCTGTAAGAGGGAGGAGATGTGGGTAAGTGGTTGGAGGAAAGGGGGATGGAGGAAGGAGTGGCATGCTCGTGAGTGTCTAGTAGGGATGGTCGTGAGGGGCTGAAGGAAGGAAGGGCGGGAGTGTGATAGGTCAGAGGGATGGGCGGGGCTGGACATGTAAGGGGGGGACTGTATGGGGTATTGGGGGTATTGGGAGGTGGGGGCGTATGTGTGGGGGGTTGGGAGGGGTTGGTGCAGTTATGTGGGGGGAGTGCATGTGTGTGTTAGAGGGTATGAGGAGGGTAGTGTTGGGGGTGGAGGGAGGATTGAGTGTGGGTATGTAAGGTCGGAGAGCGGAGTGGGTGGGTGTATGTGTGTGTGTGTGGGGGGGGGGGGTACATGGAGGTGTTGGGTAGGGCTGGGCGGTGTGGGCGGGGTTTCGTATCTCGGTGTTCGTGCCGGGCATCTCGGTGTCAGTGTGGTGCGGTGTGGCTGCGGGTTGGTTGGGGGGCCGGGCGCTTTGGTGGGGGGTGCGGTTTTGTTTGTGGCTTCCGGGGCTTTGTATGCGGGGCGGGCGCGGGGGGATCTGTATCTTTTGTGTGGTTGGTCTTGCAGTGTTGATGTCTTGGGTGCCCGTGTCTCGGTGTGGATGCGGTGACGGTATATCTTTCAGCCCTAGTGTTGGGGTAGGTGTGTGGGGAGTGTGTGTGTGAGCGTGGTGGCGGGGTAAGGGGTGGTAGAGGTGGTGGCGCCCTGGTGTCAGGTGTGTGAGGCAGGGACGTTGGGGTGGGGGCTGGCCTGCCCTGGGGGGTGTCGTCTGGGGGGTCCGGTCCTCCTGGGTTTCAGTTAGGCCGCCCGGGTCGGGGGGGGGGTGGCTGCTCCTGGGCGCATGGGCCCTGGGCCCGGCGCTGTCTCCGCTCCGGGGGACGCCCGGCGCCCGGTGGGGTCGGCAGCTGCTGGTCTTGGTCCGCTGGGGCCTGGGCCCCCAGACTGCGGGGGGCTCTGGCTGGGGCCGCCTTTTGCCGCCCTTCGGGGGATGCATGTCCGCTCTTTGGGGGGGGGGGTAGCTGGGATCTGGGCCTCTGGGTGGCTGCTGGGGGCCTGGGTCGTGAGCCTTGCGGGCTTCCTCCTCCTTGCAGAGACGAGGCTGCATCTGCATGACTGTATCACCACGGAGCACCCTTTATTATGCATGTTGACACTGTGACACTGCTTCCCATTGCGATGACTAGGTTGTACCTCTTCTCTGCGTAGTTCTGCGTGTGTTTGTATGATCTGAGGATATTTAAGCCACCTGCAGGTCCTCCTGTAGGGGATTGCTTGTTTTGTTTTCCAACAGAGACCTTGGTTGTTTAGGGATCGCTGTACAGATGTACCAGTGAACTGTGTAAGTGGATTCATGTTTTCTCTCCTCTCTCTCTTCCTCTTCCTTACTCCTTTCTTTCTGTTTCACTTTCTATCATTACCTCTGTTAACTTTCATTTCTCCCTTGTCAGGCCCAGCAGTATGAAATGGAATGGTGTAACAGACAAATGTTTAAATAAAGAAATAAAATGAATAAACATGATATCAAGTGGAGCCTTATGTTCATAAAGCTCCGCTTGGTAAAGCAAAACTGTTCAACAGAATAAAGCAATCAGATTTCCATTCTGCTTGCTTCGATGCTGGACAGGACAAGTAAGAAAAAAAAAAAAAAACAAAAAACTTACAGTTAATGACAAGGTTGTGGCCCCCTCCCTCAGTGTTGCTGCAGAAGTTTTCTTTTAAATCCATTTGTTTGAAAACCCAGACCTGACTGCACAGAAGTTACTACTAGCTCCATACACGAAGCTGAATCAGACAGGGAGGGAGGGGGGAGCGGACGGTGCATAAACCGTTAGGAGAGAGAGAGGGGGGGGGGGGGCGCTGTTTACTTGATAGTGTGCTCTTATTGGAGCAATTAAATTACGTAGAATGATAGAACTACGTAGAATGATAGCCTGCTGTCTGATTCAACTGTTTCTGAGCAGAGAGACAAAGCTGACAGACCATAAACAGGAACTTTGATTCTCACTCTAGACATTCACATGGCCTCATCAGTGCACAACAGATCATATTATACACCCAAAACCCCAGAAAAGTGAAATTTGATGTCATGGCACCTTTAACAGTGCTGCTGCTGCTGCTACAGACTGACTTGCCTTGAAGCCACTTATGTCTGGTTTTAAGTTGTGGGTTATGTTACCAAGTTGTCAGAAACATTATAGTTAGCCACATGTTGGCAAATACCTGCTAGTATCTGATATATGAGAGCCAGATGTCCAAAATGAACTCCTCTGGCTGCGTTAAGGAGATTCTGGAATCTTTGCTCACAGAGCAGAATATATTTGCATCAAATTATGAGAAATATGAAAAAATATAAGAAATATAAAATATATATATTAAAATTATACAAATAATATATTTTTATGTAACCTTAATTGAGGCAAGTGAGGCCTGCAGTTCTTGGATTTTGTTCTGGATCTTTTGTGACCTCTTGGATGAGTCATCGCTGTGCTCTTGGGGTAATTTTGGCCGGCCACTCCTGGGAAGGTTCACCACTGTTCCATGTTTTCACCATTTGTGGATAATGGCTCTCACTGTGGTTCTCTGGAGTCCCAAAGCTTTAGAAATTGCTTTGTAACCTTTTCCAGACGGATAGATCTCAATTACTTGGTTTCTCATTTTTTCCTGAATCTCTTTGGATCGGGGGGGGGGGGGGGGGGGGGATCACTTCTTCACACAGGGCCATGAAGGTTAACCCCCCCGCCCTCCAACTAATAAGAATCTTCATTTAAGAACTGCATTTTGTGGTTGCATGTATTATATATATATATATATATATATATATATATATATATACACACAGTCATCCTCAAAATTATTCATACCCTCCAATTAAAGAAGGAAAAAAAAAATCAGCTGTCAGTGAAATAAGTTGAAATTGACCAAAGTAATAATAAATGAAATTTTCTATGAAAATAATGACATTGACTTTGAATTGTGGCTCAACAGAAACAATTCAAACACAAAAAATGAAACCATGATGGGGCTCCCAAACTAAAATGTGGTTGAGCAGCACTTCGAGGCAATCACTGCAACCAGGCGTTTTCTCTAATGTTCTAAAAGACTTCTACACCTGTTGACAGGTACTTTGGTCCACTGTTCATGGGAAAGGTGCTCTAATGTGTCTGGGACAGTTTTGTTTGTTTTTTAAAATTGTTATTTCCAACCACAATTTACAATCAGTATTTTATTTTACAAAATTATAATTTTGGAAATATTTTATTTATTATTAGTTTCTTTGGTTTCTTATTGTAAATTATGATTGTGAATTTAGCATTTTCTTTAATTGGAAGTTATGAATAATTGTGAAGATGGTGCATATATCTATCTATCTATCTATCTATATATATATATATATATATATATATATATATACACATATATACAGTATGTATGTATACAATATCAGGGCTGTACAGTGCAAGCGTTTTACTCGCACATACGCCAAAAAATAGATTGGTGCGAGTAGAAGAAAAAAAATGGGAGCATGTGTGCAAGTTCAGATGTCACCACTCTAATTTTAATTTTTCTCCTAAAATTTGTCAGGCTTGATTTAAAGTGGAAAAGAAACCACCAACCAAACTACATTTATTAATTTTACAGTTGAAAAATACATGAAAAATATGAGCATATAAGAGAAAAATGTAGCAACATTTTATGTTTTTATGGTCAGGACGCCGCCATGCGGCAGCTTTGAAGTCACCGGTTGCGCTCCAGCTCCACATTGAACCCATCGGTATCACCAGCTACACAACAACGAACAAGCCGTAACACAATGTAGAAGATGGAAATCATTAAAGGCAAAGCTGAAAGGCCAGTCCAGCATCCAGATCCTGTTGTCGATGCTTTCCAGTCCGTAGGCCGCGTGACTAGAGAGGATGAAGCTGGTATTGGTCTGGGGTGGAGCAGGTTGGCTGCACCTGTGGGAGTGGCTGCTCAGGGTGTCCGCGGGGTTGTAAAAAGGTATTATTAGGTAGTAAATTAAAATGGCAAAAATTAAGGCCATTAAAAAGTATTAAAAAGTAATAAATGTTTCTGGTGAGGTATTAAATTTTTGAATCACTGTCAAACTGATCTTTTTTTGTGCTAAGTGTGTGGACTATTCCTAAAAATCAATTGCATTTATTTACTTTAGTTTAATTAATGTTTTTTTTTTTTTAAAAAAGCAGCTTGCCCTTTAGTTACAAACTGGTCGAATTTGCGACAGACTTGCTGCTAAGATGGTGAAGTGCCCTCTCCTCTGCCCTAGCACTTTCTGCCTCCAGAAAGCCGAGGACAGGGTCTTTCCTCTGCCTTTTTGGCTGGGGACTCCCTCTCTCTCCTGGCACTGCCTCGGCTGGCCCTTCCTCTCCTGCCCCTGCCTCCTGGGCATCAGTGGAGGACACAGCAGCAGCCCTGGAGTTCTCCCCCCAGGACGAGGCGACAAGGACAGGAAGCCGGATTGATGGCCTCCCACCAAGTGCCTCATCCATAAGAGGGTACCCCTTCCAGGAAGCCACTGTGTCATCCCCCGACTCGGTGCTTTGGCCAGTTGGCGGCTTCTTTAGTTCCTTAAAATCATGGGGGTACACTTAGAAGAGCAAACATGTCAAAGCTATAGGATGTTTCTTACCAGGAGACAAATCATACCTTGTAGGTCGTTTTTTAGGTTCTCCCATTTTTTGCCAGCCCTGGCTGGGGATATCACCCCAGCCAGCCCCATTTCTTTCAGGACAACCCTTGCAAATACAACACACATATAAATTTAATTTACTATTGAAAACTGCATTAACATCTCATAATTGTTCTGCATCTTGTCCCGATTTACAGATCACAATGCACATTTACACTGGTAGTTCAAGGTTAGGACTGCCATTGTTTGCCAAATATGAAATCCAGCAGGGAAAAAAAATCCCCAAAACTATCCTCAAGATTTGTTTTACTTACTCCCAACCGTGAAAGGCTGCGTTACGCCTGTTGTGAGTAATCCTCAATTTTATGAGGGTCTCCACATCCTCGTCCGTCCCTTAAAAAAAAAAAAAAAAAAATAGCAGACAAGTTTGCACTTTTAAAAGAAGTCTCCAACGAGGACAAGGGAACAACAACAAAAAACAGATTATCAGATCATAACACTGCGTTAGGAATCGGAACAGTGAAGTAACATTAGCAGTAGCGGTAGGAGTTATGAACAGTAGACAGCTTTCCTGCTACGAAGAAATACAATTAGGGGAGCATTTGGAGGGTTAAGGATCTTGCTCACTGTGGATCCCTGAGCAAGATCCTTAACCCTCCAAATGCTCCCCGGGCGCTTTAAGTAGCAGCCCTCTGCTCTCTGATACTCAGTACAGAGATGGGTGAAATGCAGAGCCATAATTTCCCCTCGGGGATCATACAAGTATAACAAAAAAAAATTACTTAATTTATACAACTACACAACAACGCCACTAGAGCACATTGATACTTTAACGTTACTTACATTTACGTACAAACTATAGATATGGTGTATGGTGTAAGTGTACATGAACACATGAACATGTGTTCAGCTGAACAGCCAAAATTTTTCACCTGCAGGAAATCAGAATAGAATGTAGTGAAAGCCGTTGTATGCAAATAGCATCGTCTTAGACGATGCTATTTTTTTTTTATTTGTAAGACCAGTTTCACTTACAGAACAATTGAAAGTGCTTTACATAAAATATTAAAAACATTACAGCTGGGTGCAGAAGAAGTATTCACAGAAAATAGACACTTTAAAAACTTTAATTAAGCCACTTTGAGCATATTTGTTTTTTTTTTTCTGTTTGGGTGAAATTTATTTTCAATATGTGAGGATTCGTCTCTTTTTCTGCTGGTGTTGTGAGCAAGTCTGTGCACCTTTGTGACCTTTGTAATTATTAGTTATTGTATCTATAACTGAAGTCAGAAAGCGTGTTGCAGTCACAGGTTGACGTGTGGGTGTTAAAAAATGTTAGGAAGGTATTAAAAAAGGTATTAAAAGGTAATAATTTCAGCTTAAGAATTTCTGTATTTACCCTGAAAACCGGCTTAGCTCTTAGACAACCACCAGCCCTCCCCCACGTTGTATTCATGTCTGTTATATTTAAAAAAGAGAGGGATAAACAAAAAACGTAGGACTCCACAACCAGTGCAGTTACGGGTACACCAACAGCTATGCTAACAGGACAAAAGAACCACACTATCTCAAAAGAGTAACAATTTAAAGAAACGTGGCTCGGTAGCAGGAGAGGAAACAATGTACTTGAGCACCAATAGCACTTTCCCTCAATGGAAACATCTGCAACCATGATCGGTCATGATATGCAAGCTGTGGCATCAAAGCTAACCACATTAGCCTACTAAAACGCCATTTTTAAAACTAATCTGGAAGGCAGGAGCTGCCGGAACAACATTAGGCTTTGTGATGTATAACATACATATATATCTACACACCACATGTATCACAACGTTGTCTTTCACTGTTTCAGTTTGTAAATGGCCTTTTTCTTCATTGCCAATATCCAGTGAGAAGCTGCCACTGTAGCTCTTCTATGTATAGTATGAGTCTGGTATAGTTGTACAGTTTTAATATAATCAGAAGTGGAAAATTCAGGCACCATAAAGTTAAAAGTCATGCCAATTTTCAGTACTGTATGCACATTTAGAACAGGTGTTTTCACCAACAGGCTCATCTACCTGCAGAGGAGATGTTTAGTGGTTGGTTGGAGCTTCCGGCGTCATGGTGGCAGCTTAGATGGCCACGTCCGTGTCCTCTCTCTTCAAACTAAAGAATTGTAAGACTGCAATGTGATTTTAACACATTCATTTGGCATAAAACAAGCGGGCATTAAACTACGATCTTTCTGACAATTATACATGCCTATGAGGCAAACAAGGAAACACACTGCTGCAAAACAAGCCGCCATGTCTGAAGTAAATAAGGAACTCGGAGTAGACCATGTGGCTCTTCCCAAGACGATCAAGGAGCTTATGGCAAGGTATTTCAAAGAGGCTGACGAGAAATCTGAAGAGATTCTCTAGCAACAGACTAGAGAAACGTCTTGACAATATGCACGCCACCCTTTCCAGACACACGGAAGACATAAAAACACTGCCCGTGGAAGCCATGCAGCTGCAAGAGTGCGTTTCTCAAAACAAGAAGCATCTGCAATCCCTTTCTGAAAAAATAGTGGAGATGGAGGACGGGGTAACGGATGATTGTCACAAATATCGACCAATCATTTGATTCGGGCAGAATTAAAAAATGTATCCGATTTTTATCAAAAATACAAAAATATAAAATAATGGGTACATTTATGTGTTCCAGCACTTGGTGAATTCCTTTTAAATTTTATTCCCACGTCTGTTAGCAACATTCTTTAATTACAATTTTTTTAAAAAGTATAAAATTGCAACGAAGGTAAGTATAGCTTTAATCAAATCACACCTGAAACTACCAAAATACACCAGGAACTATTAGAAAAACTGAGTGAGCTGCTGAGATGGAAAGTGGGATTCCAAATACATCGGACCTGCCAAAAATACTACTTGAATGATGCTCGACCTAGCCACCTTCTGGCTCTTAAAATTAGAAATAGTGAGCAGTTTGCGAATATACTGGCAATTTTAACAGAGGATGGCACTATAACTTCTGCCTACTATCACCTTTCCTTTTCTGCTTGTCACTGGAGCCCATTGCTCTATTAATAAGACAATCAAAAGAAGTGGCACCAATAATGGTGTATAGTACCCCTTACCATATCTCTCTTTAAATCAACAAAATCAACAACTGTGCCATTGAATGAACCTGCAATTGACATGACATATTTTAATATTCCAGTGGTTGAAAGTTTTAAATATCTTGGGATCTCCATATATCGGAAAGTGGGAATTTTAATCAATAATAATTATAACAAAACACTGCTTTCCATAAAAAATGATGTGACTAGGGGGAGCTATTTCCCAATGTCCTTACAATCCTGTTTATCAGTTATAAAAATGAATGTGGTGCCTCGCATTAACTTCTTAAGCTCTATGCTGCCTCTGGCTCTACCTCAAATTACAAGCTTCTCTAATTTCCTTCCTATGGAATAGAAAAAAAGCCAAGAATAAAAGCCCTGATGCTATACCGACTCAAACCATCGGGTGGCATTGGTCTTCCTAATTTCGAATGGTATTCATGAAGTTTTGCCTTACGCTCAATGGGCTTTAAGCACAGCGCCAGTACTTCCTGAATTTAATACTGCACCTTTGTTTCCTGTCTTACATGATTGGATGAACTGATTAATCCAGGTGTGTCTGACCATTTGCTGAGGTCAGACACACCTGGATTAATCAGTTCATCAATTCAGGAAGTACTGGAGATGTGCATAAAGCCCATTTCCCTCTGGCTGAAACCACATTTTCTGGCTTCATGGAGACCAATCGAAACCAGGGCCGTTGCAACAAGGCAAGCAAACCAAGCAATTGCCTGGGGCCCCAAGACACCATGGCTTTAACCGGGCAGCACTCAAGCAGTTACAGAGACCCCAAGCAGCTTCCAACCCATTTTTCTTTCTTATTTTGGACACTAGCTACATTATACTGTTGGAATTTTTAAGATTGGACATGCAGAAGTGGAAAATCCCACTTTTAAGCTTCTCTTGCTGAGATATTGCGATTGGGGAAAGAAATCCATTCAAGTCCATTTTGCTTGGGGTCCCATAATTCCTTGAAACGGCCCTGGTTGCAGTGCTTATGGAACTCCACGTTTGAGGTGACGTGGGGCTGAAATCTGTTTATTGAGGAATAGGAGCGTCTTTAGTGTTTGGTTTGGCGACCAAACATAATCTTCAAATAATGGGCAGGTGATGCAGGGCAACAAAAATTGGTGGGAAAGCTGATTATACTGTTGATTTCTGTGGCTGTATGTCGGCGGATCTTTGTCTTTGTATTTTCAGCTCGGATAAATTATCTGTCAACTTCAATGTAGCGACTTCATCCGTGCTTACAGACTTTTTAACCGCGACGGCTTTGATGATGTCACTATTATGCGACAACATAACAAGTAAATGTCTGTAAATAATGACGAACCACCACGAAAAAGCCGCTTCGAGCTCACAGGGGGGTCCAACTAATGCAAAACATTGGTGAAATGAAGGAGTTTGCGGCAGATAATGCCTTATTTAGAGGCTGCACGCGGTTGCCCCATCACTGCCATTATATTGGACATACGCTGATCTGGAGTGGATCTAAATATCTCTCAAAGGAATTCAAGTTGCACCAAAACTGTCTGGGTGAGTAAATAAATATGTTTCATGCTAGAAGAAAATAGATCCAGATTGAAAAAAAAACTAAATTCCCCTTTATAGGGACTAGAGGCAGGAATTAAAAAAACAAACAAACATGCATGTCCATTTTTTTTAAATATTAATGGGTGATGAAGCACCAAATACCAAAAATAATGTTTCCACCCATGTTTTTCTCCGTTGCCTTGAACAGGCTGTGTGCTGCAAAATGCGCTGCAATTTGGTGTCCGAATTTCCCGCACTGCCCTGCGGACGTGACGTCAAATGACCTACATCCGCTGTTTTGATGCAGAAAAAAGACGGTCGCGGTAAATTCAAACATTGTAAGCAATAGTTATGGATTCCTCTGCCATCAGAAAATGATCCAGATCAACTGAAAGACACTAAAAAGTGTAACTACGAAGAAAAAGCTTAGTAATCAACATTATAGCTTCAGGTTGTGCACGCTCCCGTGACGGCTTGGCTCATGGCTGCAGTTACCTGAAGCGCCAGTCGCAGCAGTCGCAAGTTTCGTTTCTTAATCTTGCCTCAAGTCCCTTTAAGTCAACCCAGGTAACAGAGAGAAATCCTGGGTATGTTAATCCAGCTTCGTCATACAGGCCCCAGCTCATCTGTTTACCTCCATTGTTCAGCTAGCCACGCAGCTCGGCAGCGCCAATCAGAAGTGAATGTGATACGCAAATTCGCGTCCAGGGTGTACTCCGCCTCTCACCTGATTTTAGCTGGGATAGGCTCCAGCAACCCCTGCGACCCTGAATTGGATAAGCGGTACAGAAAATGACTGAAAGAGGACTGATCTTATACATCAGCTCTATGACGTCACAGCCACTATGTTAAATTAATTTAAACGACAAAATATTCTTTAAATTGAATAATACTCGTAAAAATATTTAAAAAATACCTCTTACTTAAGCATATTGTATCAGTCACTAATCTTTTAGTTGCAGAAATAAGATATTTTAAGGTTGTATAGATGTAAATTATTATTATTGTTAATATTGGTCGCACCAAATGGGTGGTCGCTCGCACCAATGACAGATATTTACATGGATACAAGTCTGATTGACTTCTAAGGTAATCAGTGTAATGAAAAGTAAGTAAATAACAAGTAAGTCCTTTCCTTTAAAAAAAATAGCACAAACATCAATGAACTGAAGCATATTGTAAATAAGATCAAGACAAATCCCTCTGAAACATTTCTGCAGACTGGTACACTGATGGTATTTAACGGGAAAGGATTATTTCAAGTAGTTCCTGCCTAAGATAGTTCTACAAACTGAATCAAGGGATCTGTTTGGTTTTCTGCTCCTGCATTTTGCTTAGTTCTTGTTCAGTTTTGACAGAATTTAAAGAGGATGGACTTTATTTTCCATATTACTATATTTGACAAATGTGGATATTTGAAATGCTGCATGAGAGCTCTTGTACTGCTACCACATCTGCTCTTACACAAAACGAAGCTTTTTGCCTCAACATAATATTTTGCCTGCAACACTTCACACAGGTTTTCATCATTTCTTTGTTCTTCCCCACTTTAAGATGGGTCAAGTCATACATCATAACAATTTACATGATCATTAATGTACTTCAGCTACACGTTGAGGGCAGACTTGGTTGCAGTAATTGGATGGGCTGATTGAAACATATGGAGGCGCTTTGCTTTTAATGAGCTCTTAATGATAATGTTTGGCTAAAAGTGATGATACTGGCACTATGGATGTCTCACCTGTTGACAAGAGCTCAGTTAAATCAGTTAATTCAATTAACGTTTTAATCATGACAAGTCATCCCTATAGGCGCAGAAATGGGAATTACATGATATTATATGATGTGTTGACTCCATTCAAGTTGCATTATATTGTGAAGGTGTGCAGATAAACGGCATCTGCCAGATTTAATTTGGTTTGTGACAGAACTTTTATCAATGCTAATGACACTTAGAGCCAAACAATCATATATTCTCCTACTTAGAAAGAGAAAATGAATCTAATAGAGATTTAACATGAAGTTAACATTGTATTTGACATGAATACATAATAAATTCTTTAACATCTATTCACCTTTTGCAGGAGCCGATCCCTGCGGTGAGCATTGTGTAATTTCATGGTACAAACAGAAGCAATTGACAAGCTCCTTTCAGTGCACACTCCACATTGCATTTCCCCTCAAGCTGAATTGACTGGGTAATTGCCAAAGTGAGACCCAGTAATGGCAGACAGTGGTACAATTCAATTTCCTGATCATTTTGTTATGATGATAATTACAGTATGTCCACATGGTAAATGGATTGCATTTAATGTATTGCTGTTAAAAAGCCTTACATCAGAGGCAAAAGAAATGACCTGACATTTCCATAATGGCTCACTGTAACTGCACAAGTCTTTCTTTTTTTTTTTTCTTTCCTTTTATAGTGGCTGTCTTTGCGGCTGCTCCCTCAGCATACAAATCCATTATTTCCCCTGGAAAACTCATAATTCATAAGCTCATTACAGAGGGTGTGAATTAGAGAGGCTGCACACGTCCTTTGTGCAACTTCCTGATCAGGACTGGCCTAGTTTTGAAAGTCAAGAACAGTTTCGAAAGCATTTATTCTTGCTGCTTCTCAAGATCCTTTCTGTGACTTTGCCAGGAGTCAGTTTGTCCTCATGTAATGAAAAATCCAGATCACACAAAGCCCTTGTTGACCAGATTTTCAGTGCACTCTGCTTAATCATGACTTGTCACAGTGTTGATACAAGCCAGGCCTCTGCACGACTCTGCCTCTACCAGACTTCTGTCTTTCATACCACTTAATCATCACCTTGTGCTGCTGTTGGGGCTACTGCTCTCTAGAAAGTCTGCTGCTACACCACTTGGGGGCAGAAGCAATCCATATTTGATGCTTTGTGCAATCTAGTGGCTCCTATCTAATTTGGGGCAGGAGGTGCAGCAGAGACGATGCCTTTAAGCTCCACTGCCTCTATAGACCCAGATGCATGCAGGGAAAGAATGCTGCTCCCAAGGTCAGCCATCTGAGGACCAGCGGTGACTGCAGCCCATCTCCTTTCCCACTGATGACCGTTGGACTAATTGGCTACGGGTAGCCTCTGCGACACTGAAAGTGAAATTGAAGGGAAATGACAGCCCCCGTGGACCATCTGAGATGCAGCTTTTTAAAGGTCCCATATGGCAATTGTCAGAGTCGAGGCTGTTTGCTGGGAACTCTTCATATCCTGTTTTATTAGCCTTGTCTGCTGTTGTGGCTGAGATGTAATGTGGTGGCAAAGTGCATCTCAACATGCCCCTGTCCTATGGTAGCTGTCAGATCATCACAAAGGGCAAATAAGCTTGGTCACGGATATTGACTTAGCTCCCTCTTCCGCTTTTGTGTGTGCTTTTTGATGGTGTGTAATCTATTAAGAGGATTTGGTACTAGTTTGAAATTGAGGGCAGAAGCATCGTAGAATTAGCTCTCTTAATGTAGAGAAATATACAGGAACAAGGAGTGAGGAGATGATTGGTAATCTGGAAGAAAATCATTAGCTTTTAAAGCTGTGTCCTCAGAGGAGATGTTTGGAGTCACTGCCAGGCACAGAAGAAGCTGATATTCTAATTTCACCTGTGGAAACAGCAGTGCTGAGTCATGCTTCTCTCTGTAAGCCAAAGAAACTCAAACTAATTTTCCTCATAGAGGAATGATTCATTTCACATGATTCTGACATCAGTTTAATTGCTATACCAAACTCCGCGCCATCTACAACCTTTCATCTGAAAGTCTTAGAGAGCTTTTGAGGCATGATGACAGCACACTTCACCAGCAAAGAGAGTCGCAGACCCTCAGACTCAGAGGTTTAATAAAATAGGTTCAGCCTGTCAAGGCAGCTCTAATCAGTGCTTCCTAATTTGGATCTCCGGGTTCTAGTTTGATGAATTTGAGGATATAAGAGTAGAGATTTATGTCTAATTCGTCCTGAGATGACAAAATAAATAGTCGTAACACACCGAAAATGATGCAAATCAGGAGTTTAGAAGTGGGTACAATGTTGACTGGAAAATGAGTGTATTTTGTACACTGTACACTACACCACCACTCATTAGGGTCAGTTAGCAACATCAAATGGTTTGACCCACCTGGCTCCCATGAGGTTGGTGTTTCCCGGCATCCCCCTCTGTGTGGTGATGGCAAACCCATCAGCGGTGTCTAGGGCTGTGCGATTGCTTCTAAATTTCAAATTGTAGATAGTCATTGCTCAAGATTGCCAATACACGATTAAATTGGCAAGGTCTTATGTTGATCACTACCAGTCAGCATGGCTGCATGAATAATCCGAAGTTGATTGCATGTATGAGCTGAAACCCCTGTGACTTGGCTTTGTAATCAGTACTATTATACTTATTACATGTATTGTATATGTACATATTACTAATAATATGTATAATACTATGTAATTGTATAATACTTTAATATTTTAACTTCCACCCAGGCTAGACTGCACTAACAACCTTAAAATCAGCTTTGCTGGATGATGTGTTCATGAAATCTCTTTATGAAAGCCCTTTTGTGAACATTTCAGTAGTTACACATTAAAACAATAATTATTTGCAATTAGTCTACTCTGTTGACTGACCCGAAAGCAGAAGCAAATGGGCTGCGTCAGTTCGAATCGAAGAGATGCGCCCTGTCACTGGGCAGCTGACAGTGTATCTTAACTGAGGAGAGAGAATGTGGATTGTAGGTCTGTTCGTAAACGGGGCTTCTCTAACAGTCATGTATTTCCTCCGGAAACATCTCTAAATGCACAGTAGAGCGCTGATTTTTTTTTCTTTTTTAAAATTGCCTTGATAAACAGCAAATTGCCTGGCAACCTTCCAACTGCCAATATACGATTTAATTGGGGATTGTCCCAGCCCTAGCGGTGTCTCTGCTGGTGAGCCAGCTTAGTGCACAAGTCTGCTTGAAACAGAGCAATGACATGTACAGTATGGGACGCTAGCTTACCCTGGAATACTTGCGCTTTTGCACAAGATTGTGCATAAATGTTAATACAAGCATTCCATGACGTCAGCCAATGGTTTTGGAACTTTTTTGTAGCTTTTTGGAACATCGAAACTTTGTATTTGGCCTTTCAGAAACCACATCTGTTCAAGATAGTGCAATACCAGCTGGCATTTGACTGACTTTAAACGTTTAAATGTCGTTGAAATAATGCCAGTTGATCAAATCAAATCAAATTTGATTTATAAAGCACTTTTCATACAACACAGCAAATTTTGCAGAGTTAAATCAACACTTATAGAGTTAAATTTAACACTGTATCCGAGTGTATTTGGTCCTTATCAAAATAGTGTTGAATTAACTCTTTCCATAGTGTTGAAATTTCAGAGTAAAATTAACTCATAATTGAGTTAAAATTTAACACTGGCTTACACTGTACAGTGTTAATAGAACTTAACACTGCAGGTTAATAACACTGGATAGAGTTAATCTGATTCTCAGCAGTGTTAAAGAGTTACTCGATTGTGGTGATAAATCAACTCAAACGTAAATACTTTTTGCACCTGTATTGACTTTGTGGAGGTGTACACTAAGCGCACAATAAAGTTTTGATAATAACATCCATCCCGTCATGAAGTGACCTATGGACTGAGCCGCCACTCATGTTCATAACAGCATCACAGAATATGTGACTGTTGTGAAGAATTGCTTTTTGCTATGACAGTTGTCAGGTGTGTGCTGGTGACAAACTGTTGACTTCCACAACATATGCTGATAATGACACACTACAGACCAAGGAGACCCAAAGGGATCAAATATCTACTTAACTCGCGGTGCAGGACCATACAGGGAAGTCACAAAGCATGATGGGAAATATTCAACTAAAGAGGGCAGTCTTCCTGGGTGCACTTAGTTACACTTGATAGAGTCAATTATACACTGAAAGAGGAAACTTGTTTTAACTCTGAAAATTTTCACCAGCACTGGTGGTCATTTTACTCTCAATAGTGTTAGAATTACTCTGAAAGAGTTAATAGGATTTAACAACTCAAATTTAACACTGAGGATTTTACTGTGAAGAAGTAACACAAAGTGCTTTACATAAAAACAATATTATGCTAAAAACATAGGTCACTTGTAAAAACTTAAAATTAAACAAGACACACGCACAGGAGAAAAAAAAAAAGCACTTACTTGCATCCCATTTGTGCCCCCCCCCCCCCCCCCCCCCCCCCCCAAAAAAACAAAAAACAAAAAACAAAAACATTCAGGGACCCCTACCACCCTCAACCCCTGTCCTATCCAAAGTCGAGCATCTGTCCTTTTTTACTAAATAAATATACTTAACAGATCTACTATAGCTTGACACTGCTGTGAGGACAACGGTATCTTGGGGATCCATTCACACCAGGAGCCAGCCCACCCATGACCAGAGACATCGCCACCACCGGAAATCACCAAGATCACCCAAAACCCTCACTCAGTACTGCAGATCACAATGTTGTCCACCTAGTTCCAGCTTACCGTACTAAACTACAGAGAGGGTGTAGTTAGGAAGCAGGTAAAGCTGTGGAATAGTGATGTGCAGGAGTCTCTGCAGGGCTGTTTTGACTGCATGTCATGGGAGGTGCTCACATAAGGGAACAGCCTAGAGGAGGCCACAGGTGTAGTGTCCTCATATATCACCTTTTGTGAGGACATGCTGGTCCCTTCTAAGACTGTTAAGCTGTTCTCCAACAATAAGCAGTCCCTCCAGGATTTTGCTGGCACTTTTTTCTGATTGTTTGCGGCCTAAAATGCCAGATGTTGCGGCAGGTTTTGTAAAAAGTTGCAACAAAAGTTGCAGTGGTTTTTAGTGTTTTTCTCCACTCCCTTAAAAAAAAAGCACTTGAAAACTGTTTGCAATAATAAGAAAATAGAAATTCTGATATTTCATCAGTTTTATTGTATGTCTGGGGAAAAACACTTCTTCAGACACTTCTTAAGGCCTTTTCACACTGCGAATAAACGGCACGAAATTGCGAATAATTCGGAGGAGAAATATCGACGCATTTGTCTATACACACCTGCTCCGACGCGAAATTACAGTCACTGCGTTTACATGCAGCCAATAACTCTTTCATAACCGGAATATTAGCAATAACCCGAATTTTGATGGCATGTAAACGTGGTCAATGATGCTATAGAACGAACTCGCATCCGTTATTCCAGAGGAACGTGAGCACATGCAGCAGTGACGGAGGGAGAGGCGGCTGCAGGGAAACTTCTGGATGCTGAAAACAGCTGATCTCACCGTGGAGATGCCAAATGGGGATTTTAAATACAACACCTGTAGCTAATAACCTCGAATGGCTACAACATGTAGGGAAAACACTGCTACTTCAGCTGTGACACCCCCCCCCCCCCACACACACACACACACACACACACACACACACACACAGCCCCGTTTGCCAAACAAGAGTGCTGCCTGCAACACGAAGGTGATAACACCTGAGCCATAATGATGCAGTAACAGCGACCAAGCGACACCTCTCTCTTTTTCCTTTCTCTTTTTTGCTTGCGACCAGCTCTGTGACGTCAGAGCGCCTTCTCTGATTGGTGGATTGTGTATCTGTCGGATGCGAATATTAAGAAAATCGACCTCAGTTCGAAAAAATAAACGTCGCAAAATCGCAAGACGAAATTTTGTCACTGATGTGAACACTCCCGTTGACTTGATATTAATTTGATTAAAGCTTTTGCCGTGCGAATCTTTCGGACGAAATATTCGAAGTAGGTGTGTAAAGGCCTTAAGACTCTCCGTTGGTGTTTTGCGGTGGAAAATGTTGATGACATCCGTTTGTGTTCCACCACAATATTGCATGAGGAGCAGCATAGTTTACCACCGCTTTCATGTAGATCACGGGGAAACTGTCGAGTACGGTCTTTGGCGGAGATTTTTGTCGGTAAATGTGACACATTCTGACTCGTCGACATGCTAGCAAGCTACCATGGCAAGCTACAGTAAACAGTAAAAGAAGAAGAACGTCTTCTTCTTTGGTTTCTGGCGGACTAGCCGGTGCGTGAGAAAAGACCGCGGTGACATCATCGATCATAAAGAGAAAGAGAGTTGTGATTGGTCAAAGTTGCATTAAAGTTGCGGTGATTGGGTAAAATTGCAAGACGAGCAGAATTCACGGGGATTGGCTGAATTTGCATTAATAATTGCGATCGCAACATCGCGAAATCCTGGAGGGACTGAATAAGCCCTGGATGACTAAATCACTTACAAACATCATAAATGAAAAGAAGAGGGCATTTAATTCAGGTAACAAACAGGAGGGCAAACTTATTCAGCACAGACTGAATAAGGAAATCAAAGCAGCTAAAAGAGCTTACAAGGACAAAGTGGAGAGGCTCTTTAACAACGGAAAGGCCAGGGGTGTTAAAACTCTGGCTGGGCTCCCCTTGACCTCCACCTCACAATGGCTTCCTGCAGAGGCGTGCATCTGCATGGCAGAGGATCTCAACAACTTCTACTGTAGGTTCGACCAGTGTGATTACACCCCAGAGAGACAGAAGCTCTGGTCAGAACTTCTCTCCATGTCTCAGGCCACTGAGGACCTGCAGGTGCTGCCTGCAGATGTGGAGCACATGCTGAAGCAGATCAGACCCAACAAGCTCCTGGACCTGATCAGATCTGTGGGCGCCTGCTGAAGGTCTGCTGCAGTCAGCTCTCTGGCGTCTTCTGCTCGCTGTTCAACCGCCTTTCTGGCTGAACACTACATCCCCTCCATCCGAAAGTCCTCCATCATCTGCCCTGTGGCGAAGAAGAGCAACCCCTGCACCAACTATGACTATCGGCCGGTAGCTCTGACATCACTGGTCATGAAGAGCTTTGAGAGGCTCGTCATGACCCAGCTGCAGGCTGATGTTGGGGTGCACTCTGATCCGCTGCAGTTTGCGTACCAGCAGCAGAGAGGAGTGGATGATGCTGTGCTCACTATGCTGCATGGTGCCATCACTCACCTGGAGAAGCCCAAGTCCCATGTCAGTCTCGTCTTTGTGGATTTTTCAAGCACATTTAACACTGTGCAACGTCGCTACGGGCCTAGATGCCATTTCAGCGTTGATTAGATTTGCAAAATCGAAACAAAATCCAACAGTTATTCAATTTCAGATCCGATGTTGATTCAATGTTGACACAACTTTAAATGCCAGTTGGGAATGGTCAGGGATCTTTGAAAGCCATTAAAAAGAAGAGGGCTTATATTAATGACACTCATGAATATATTCTGAAAGATTGCCAGCACACCAATTAGTGTATAAAAAATTCACACGAAAACAAAAAACTTTGCATACAGGTGCTAGTTCTGGAGCTGATGACCAGTGGTTGGCTACATCCATCATTTACTCCATCTATGGTCCACACACTGAATGAAAGATATTGCTCCAACATCCTCCATTGACAAGTACTTGCACTGCGTTTGAAATTATTCTGCAAAAAGGATATTTTCCTCTGATGTCCCTAAATAGTCAAGACAACTTACAACCAATTCAATTAAAATTTATACAGCACAACTTCCATTGAAAAAAGTGCTTTCCAACATCAACACCACCAAATCAAAGTTTAAAACACTAAGGGCCGGATCTATCAAAGGCTTGTGTGTATAAAAACCAAAGACTGAAAAAAATGGATGAAGTATCCGGTCTCGTCTGATGAGAGGAAAGTGAAGCCAGTTGGGCGTTTCCCACCGTCGCCATCTTTTGTGTATAATTAACATGTAGGAACCAGATAACCGAGTCGTGGTGTTACAAATGTGTGGAAACGACATAAACAGATGGTGTACAGTCGTTAATACATGAAGAACTTCACCATCTATATAATGTCCAAAATGAACTCAGCTTGCTGAGTTACGACGATTTGGGGATTTTTCATGTGACTGATAAAACTTCCCCCATCACTCCGATTTCACAGTTAATGCTTGTAAATTATCATAATTAAGGAGGAATAACTGGATTCTAACCCCCTACATTACGCCTGATGGCGAGTACTTGCGAAAAAGATGTTTCCATTACACTTTTGTGCAAAACTGCTTTATCGAAACGTCTGGATTTACGCCTCATGAAAGCGTAAAAACTTTTTGGCGATATTTGAGAGGGTTTTTTTCTAAATGTAGGTGTTTCTATTTGCGGTTTTTAATTGCGATATTTAGGTTTTGTGCGATTCCAGGTGTAATGGAAACCCAGCTATTGTTGACATCGTGAAAATGAAGAGACAGACATCTACTTCAACTTTTTTGACAACCAAAACCAAAACGACAAAAGCAGGATGAAAAAAATACTCCTCCTTCCTCAGAGACACAACAAACATCATCTTTTGTAAGAAAGAAAAAAGAAAAAAAGGTGCTATTTTTTAAAAAGCTACGTCAGTTTTTTTGGGTTTTTTTGTCTTGGAAGTATGGCCCCCCCTCGTTCAGATGCGTTCCGCGGTCCATGGTGACAGATGTTATAATAATAATAATAATCTGTATCAGAGCTTTCAAAGTTCAAACACCTGCATCTATAGTCGTCCTCAAAACTATTCATGCCCTCCAACTAAAGAAGAGGCTAAATTGACAACAGTAATTAAAATACTAGAAAATTTCTGAAGAAATTTTGAATGCTGCCAATCTGCTACCCACTTCGAACAGAGCGGCAGCCATGTAACAAAGATGGATTAACAGACAGAAAGACAAAGCTGTGAGACAGACTGTGACACAGACAGAGAGTGAGTGAGACAGACTGAGAAACACAGAAAGATGCTGAGTGAGACAGGGACTGAGACAGACTGACTATGAGTGACACAGACACCGTGAGACAGACAGATAGATAGATAGACACTGTGAGACAGACTGAGAGAGAGACAGAAAGACACTGAGACAGACAGATACTTAGATAGACACTGACAAACAGACAGACACTGTGAGACAGACAGATACTTAGATAAATAGAGAGACGCTGAGACAGACAGACACTGACAGACAGACAGACACTGTGAGACAGACAGATACTTAGATAAATAGAGAGACACTGAGACAGACAGACAGACAGACACTGTGAGACAGACAGATACTTAAATAGAGAGACACTGAGACAGACAGACAGACACTGACAGACAGACAGACAGACACTGTGAGACAGACAGATACTTAAATAGAGAGACACTGAGACAGACAGACAGGTAGATAGATAGATAGATAGATAGATAGATAGATAGATAGATAGATAGATAGATAGATAGATAGATAGATAGATAGATAGATCATCCAGTTTCTCAGATATAATATTACATTATGAGGAAATGTGTGTGTGTGACCTCACAGAACTCCAGCAGCTGCCTCGTTGAACGTTGCTAGGCAACAGAACCTGCCTGCTTCTGTGTGTCTTCCAAAATGGCAGTTGACACAGACATATATGGATTGAATGGTCTCAGTGCACACTCCCCGAACAACTGTCCACTGAGAGAAAACCGTAGGAGATATCAAAACAATTTTTTCACCGTGAGCGCCACAAGGCTTTGAGGAACTCAGAAATGTATTTTGTGTTATCCTTCTTAAACAAAATTATAACAGTGGTGAGTTTAATTCACTGGAGAGAAATGTGGACATTTTTGATGAGTTATAATGGAAGTCATTGGGAGGCGTAGGTCAACTTTGGAGAAGCTTATAGCTCAAAAACGGCACATTTGAGGAAT